>OU824210.1:10518497-10903497 GCA_917499995.1 Ichneumon xanthorius
CGAGTTAAATTAATTTCATTTGTTTTCGTAACGATGGTCGGAGTAAGGTAAACGGACCAGTTTGTAACCCGGATGGCACATTTTTGTCCGCTGTTAATTCAGTTTTCGTCAAATATCACCTAGATATTACTGGCAAATTGAAAATCGTTAGATGTTGTTTATTTTGGAGATCCACGTAGTTTTTAAATTAAACGTTTAGTAATGCGAATTAAATTAAATATTTAGTAATGCGAATTAAATTAAATGTTTAGTAATGCGAATTAAATTAAATGTTTAGTAGATGCGTGATTGAAGTGAGAACAGCGTAAGAAAGAATCTAACACATGCAATTTTCATCGGGTTCGGTAGTAAACTATTACAAAAATTCTCGATTATTTGACTTGTATAATAGGTGAATTTCATTCAGAAGGTTTTAAGGAGGTCGACTATCAGATGAAATCCAACTTATGGTCTCAATTTTTTTATGTGTTTTTTAATTTCTCAATTTAGGCCGTATAGTTTATTTGTAATACAATTTAGATGTTCACTAGTTTGACCGTATCATCTTATATTCTAACATTGGAGTCATTCGGTTCCTGGATAAAATATCACTAATTCATTACTATCAAGGCAAATTAGAGTTTTGAAAAAGTAGCTTTGAGTGGACAAAGCATAAAAGATTATGTATTTTAAAAGCATAAAAGATGATGAATTTTTCTTCAATGCCATTCTCGACTTCAAAGAGCCAGTCGATCCTCCTCAATGCACATGTTGAGACAGTTCATTTTCAGTCCGACAACGTTACGCGTTCGTAATTGATAGAAAACCCACACTGAAAAAAATTACATAGTAAAAGCAACAAGACTGATTTTTTACCATAAAAGATAATTCCCAGGCGGAACGTTTACATTTTATAGTTATAACAGTAACAAAAAATCATGGTCGCAACCATAATTATAGTTTAATCAATTGAATAAATACTATGAGAAACTATCTATAGAGACGTTCCCCCGGGAAATATTCGCTATAGTAGGAAATATCATCCTTTTGCTTCCTCATAGAGGAAGCTATGTTTTCGTGAAAAAAAAAAATTTCGAGATTTTAATGTCAGCGTACTAGAAATGGTCGAAAACGTCGAGAAAAGTGATTTTTAGCTGGCGTCCGGATGTATGTGTGTGTGTGTGTATGTGTGTGTGTATGTGTGTGACAGCGTGCATCGCTTAGAACGACTATAACTCGGAAACGGCTTGGGATAGCGGGTTCAAATTTTGTACACTAGTAGAGTAGTCACGTCTCCTCCTTCGATGTAATTTTCATGAAGATTGCGACCCGTTTCGGAATTTTACGGGAATTCGAAATTTTTGAAAAAAAGTCTGTGGTAGCTCTAACTTTCGTAAATTTTGAGCTATCGTCCTAAAAATGCATATAAATACAATACTATGAACAAAGACCTTTGGTATTGAATTTGGCCAAAATCTACCGAAGGGATCAGATTTTATGGAATTTTGATTTTTTTGAACAATTACTAAAAATCGTCTAATTCGAGTAAACATGGAGGTATCGAGCTTAAATTTGCCACAGGAATGGACTGACACTGTACAATGTTTCGTATTAAATTTGGCAAAAATTGATCTAACCGTTTGAATTTTATGGGATTTTGAAAATTTTGAATTATTCAATTTTTTTTTGTCAGAAGTTTCTGAATCAAACATCGCGCAAAGAGTAGAATGAGTTATAGTTTCGTAATCAGCGCTGAAGATTAGATTAAAAATTGCCTTAAAACTTTTTTTTTGTGTTTTAATTATAGCTTCCTCTATGAGGAAGCCAAAATGGCACGACGGAATTATCATAGAGGAAGTTATGAGGAAAACCGTAAAACATGAGGAAGTAATTGTGCAAATCACTTTGCACGCTTTTTCTCAGTGCACACCGCTGCTCCAAAGGTGTCGCAAACTGGGCCGTTTACCTTATCTCTTCCGAGCGAAGCGCAAAATCCATGCAGGATCTCGTTCCGGTGCCAATTAACGCGTCGACCAGTCGAACAAGCAGCGTTCTCCGGTCGCAACGTCAAATTGTGGTCGCTGCATAGGCAATGGCATTATTTGCACGTGTACGATAAGCCTCCCTCTCCCTACCAGCAGCCTTCGTCTCTCCTCCCGTACAATCGTAACTGCGGCCTCACCTCGGTTGTTATAAACTTTCTCGCACTGTCGACTCTTCGTCGGCAAGAAGATCGCGGAGAGGAACTTGACGGGGCTCCGGCGACCGGAGTATATCCTGGCAAAGCCGGGTATAACTTCGATGCCGGAGAGCACTCTCGTACCCCTCGACCATAAACTCTCTCTCGCTTCTCGCGGCGCTTCTCCGGAACGTGGAATCCTTCGACAATCCTGGCAAAACTCGCGTCACGGTTGCCCGCGTTATATCCCCGCTATGCCACCGATATCTCAGCGAAGTCACACTCGGCTGACTCGTAATATCAAACTCGTACTCGTGATGTGTCAATAGCTGCGCCGGGCGCGCTGAGTTACGTGTCCCATCTCGGCTCGGGAACGTCTTTGCATAATTGAAAAGCAGCGGAAGTTACCACCGAAGGTAATAAAACCGAGTGACCCAGCGCTTTTGGATCGCAACGCCCCCCTTCCCCACCGTTTCCCCCTCCCCTCCTCCGGCGACCTCCCATTAGCCGCGAAATTTCACCCCCGAAATCTCATTGAGGGTTGATCTTTCATTTGCATATCGGGCTCTGGCTTCGGCCAGGAGAGACCCGAATATTAACATCGTTACCGTACCCGTCGAGTCTTTGAATTCTTTTCTTTCTTTTCATTATTTTTTTTTTTTTAATACTAAATTTTCCCCATCGGCAAATCCCACTCGTTCTTGCTGTAATCTATGCTCTCCCCGCTATTTTCCGGCTCGCGCTTACTTTATCCCGACGCAACCCTCTCGACTCGAGAGTCTTGACCCGAACGCTCCGAAGTTCGTTCCGAAGTTGGCTACCGGCTCTTTTTTTAACGTAGACTCGTAATGCAAGAGCTCGAACGGGGAATCCCGGTGAATGATGAATTGTCGGGTTATCGTATTCATCGCTGTTCCATAATTTTTTTATGATTTTGAGGAAAAAAGATCGATGATGAACGGCTTTTTCCTGCACTGTAAAAAATGTCTCTATGGAAATTAATGTACTTCTATCGGAAGCTTTTATACATAAACTGGTATATTAAATTTAATATACAAATGTTGTGTAAAATGAATGTACGGTAAATAAAAAATGATAAAAAGTGGTATTTTTAATGAAAGTTTTTTAATAGTTCTCAATGTATTTAAAAATTACTTTAAAACTACTGTAATTTTATATAATATTAAAAAACCTAACTGCGAAGAAATTACTGAATAATAAAATTAAAATAACAGCTCTTATTTTTTTCAATAATTTAGATGAGTTATAAGTATTATTCATTTATTCACTATTCATTTACTCACTATAGTCTAGACTATATAGTCTAGTCTCCGGCCATGCCACAAACCATTTTTAAGTGCATGTATGTGACGCGGCCGAAGACGCCTTCCGACTATAGTGAATAAATGAATAATAATTATAACGCATATCAATTATAAAAAATAATAGCGATTATCATCATTTTATACTAATGATAATTATTATAGCAGCAAATATCCATAGACAAAACAGTGGGAGCTTCCGTGAAAATGAATATTTTATCGTTAATTATTTCAATTTTTTGTAAGATTTTTTAAAAGTCTTTTTAATATTTGAGAACTTTTTTTCATTCCGTGATTTGTTCACAGTCGGGAATTTTTCTTTCTCTAATCATGCACCTAGATATCGTATCCATTACAAATTGCAGTTGGAGTTATTTATCGATTGTTTCGAGGACGAATGATCTTTTCGCAAATTATAATAAACAAAACATTTTTATTTTTCTTTATTTTTTATTATTATTATTATTTTTTTAATCCACAAGCGAATGGAGTGGCCGAGAGCGAGAGACTTTCCAGACGAAAGAAGCGGCGTTAATTTCTCCCCATACAATCCGCGAAGCACACGACGAACTCCGGAATTGTTGCGAAATCCTCGAGCGGCCGCAACGGGATTTCTGATTGTCTTCTTGCTAGCACGAGGTCTCCAGTGCGCGTACCGACAATCGTGCCGCGGCCCCGAAAGCTCTCTCTCCGCCTCCCTCTCTTCCGTGTACCAATATTCCACCGCGCTGTGTGCGTACTGATGCACACTCGAACGAATCCTCGCAATCTCCTCTCCCAACGAGCTGACTCGACTTTTTAACGTTCCCGTGTTCTTTCCTTTCGCTCCTCTGCCCATCTTCTGCACTATTCATCTAGAAATCTACCGGTAGCATTCGCCCTCTCGACTCGGTCCCGAGGCCCGGCGTTCTTCGACCAGCGTTCCCAAAACTCTCCCATCCGTTCCACTCGACGGTCATAAAGGTTATCCAACTTTGGCCACCGACAGCCTCTTCGATCAGGTTTGTCGTCAAACGGAACAGAATAAGTTAAAAGGCGCAGTTTATGACACTTCTACACAGCTCTCTCGTTTTGAGCGTACACTGAGAGAAGGATCTAGTGAAAATTGCCGATCATCTAAGAAAAATTATCATAGCACATAGTAGTTGGGCGCCAAGGTGCCACCTATGGCATAAAGTCTCAGATTATCCAGTCATTTTTACCATAATGTCTAAGAAAAATTCTTATAAATCCGGGACTTCCTACCATAGGTGGCGCCCCAGCACCCTTCTACTATATGCTATGGTAATATCTCTCAAGCGATATAGTAATTTTTATTAGATCCTTCTCTCAGTGTATAAAATCATAGGGATAAACAAGGAGGACCAAGAGTCGCAGTTTGTGACTCCCCGAACGCGCGCTACCCATTGGCTGCATATCAAATGGTGGGGGAGTCGACTATACTAGAGCTGTCACAAACTGGGTCAGTGTCAGAAACTGGGTCCTTTACCTAACATATTTTTGAAAATTCCATTGGCCAATTAAATTTTTCCCACAAATTTCCTGGCTGAGGAAGCAAAAATTATGTCGTACAAAAATTTGCCCTTCACTAGCAGTTTCCATTTTATTCCCTCTATCTCGAAAGGTTCATTTTTTCTTCGCCACACTTCATAAGGTAATCAGTTGATGCATGAACTCACTAACCATTGGGGTGCTGATTTTAGGCCAATATTCGGCCGAATATCGATTCGCCAATCGTCGGCTTTCCGATGTAACGCCAACATTGACCCATCAATCAAAGGCTTTCGCCGCTAGATGGCGCCAATGCAAGTTATTTCTCGCAAGCGAGAGTGTACCCGAGCATCGATATAAGAGCATGCGAAATGACTCTTTAACTCTTGCAAAAGATGCCTATTATTTTTCTATTCTGTACTTCGTAGTCAATAAATGCTTAGGTAATAGATTCACTGAGAATGTTCGCTTGTAGTTGTAAAGTATGATGAGAAAATATATAAAATATTAGTACATTTCGATACGAGTGGGAATAAACCTTTTTCTGACGAGTGTGAGTTTGCAGCACGAGCCGAAGGCGAGTGTTACAATCACACAAGTTCAGAAAACGTTTTTCGCACGAGTATCGAACAAAATTTTATTTCACAAGGTGTGAAAATGGGAGGTTTCGCACGCGAAGCGTGCGAAAAAACCGCCATTTTCCCACCGAGTGACATAAAATCTCTTACAGACGCGCGAAGCATAAAAAAGGTATTTTTTCAGCTTTTACCATATTAAAAAAAAGTATATGTTAAAACCATATTCTCGCTCTACGACGGATCTAAAAATTGATAACTAATCTATCAAAGATGAAAGTCTTCAGCTCGTCTTTAGAGTTCATTTTTAGAGTTCTGTCAATCAGTCTCTTTGTGATGAAACAGGACAGACAAACGGACGGACAGTTCTAAAGATTGCAGACAGAGCTATCGAAGATAAAAGTCTTTTCGATTTTTACCATGGTAGCAATTTTGAGTCGTTATATCAGGGCCTGACCTGGTCCAGAAAACGCCCAGAGCCGTGCCAGGCCCCGACGTACCGCCTCAAAATACCCGCTACAGTAATCAAGCGATTCCCGTACACGTTGATTAACGAGGTAGTTTTATCGCGCTCGGCGCGCGATGCCTCCTGAATTAATGACGTCTCAAAAGAGCACGCAGTCTATGAAGTGCCGTCACCAATTTCCAGAACGATTACCTCGTACACGTCCCGAGAACGCACCAGGACAAAGTTTCTCCGTGCACCTAATCGCCGACCAGCGCTGCGTTAGATTAATAATTCCCGAGTAATTCGTTTTACAACGTTTAGGCGAAGAGATTTATCAAGTTTGAGGGACGTGTAGTTCGGACCGTTGGGCGAGAAACAGCAATTAAGCGAGGCAGCTGCTGGGCGCGGACGAGCGCGCCTCTCACTCGTATCCAACCCTTCGCTCTCCTCGCCGCCGTGCTGGGGAAGGCGCGAAGAAGGAAAAGCGAAGCCGGGCGATTTCTTCCGCCTTAACGATCTCGTTGAGGAGGGAAAAAAAGGTGAGCTCCTCGCGTTTATAACTACAAACGCGATGACGGTCGGCGGTGCAGCGTGCGCGAGTGCAGTCCGGAGGCAAGAAACCACCGGCCGGATAAACACGCCAAGGGTGTTCCGAGGAAGCCTTACGTACCATAATACATCAGCGCCGGGAACAACAATAATTACACTGAGGCAAGAACCCGAGGAGCCTCGTTTGCCCGTTATAACCCCGAAGTACCGTGTAGCTTCCCGGTGTCGGGGCTCGGGCCGGACGCACGCGAGGAGCCACCCGAGGAAACGGGAAACCCCGCAAGACGAACACTTCATTCTCGGGAACCGACGGGAAAGAAGGCATCGAGCGGTAAAAAAATTCACCGCGTTTCCCGTACTTTCCGAAGTGCTTTGTCCCATTTTCATAAAAAAAAGGGGCGCAGCATATTGCCGGTTCGCTGAGCTCAAAAGGAGAACCCGACGATTCGGAAGCTCTGGCAATCCTTTCTCGACGCGACGACAAAGCCGAAGGGTTTATCCGGCGAACAGACTTCGAACATCCTGATGGCGGCTCGACCTGTCGAAGTCGGCGCTGCTTTTGAGGGCTCCGAACGATTCGACGATGGAGTCGCGGCGGAAATGGATTATTCCTCGTCTTATCCGCTTGTGGGACGAAAAGAAAATTTCTCGTTAAATTCACTCGCGCGAGGCTCGAGTTACGTGCCTTGTTGAACAAACATCGGTACGACGAGCGCTTTCGGATAATTCATCCGTTTTCGTTTAAAGAGGCATTTGTCGTTTTAACGAACCACACAAGGCGGAGGAACGGGGCGGGCGCCGGGAAACGCTAATTCCGCGCAAGAGGGATTGAAGACACTCGAGTAAATAACGGCTGCGATAACGGATTTTAGCTCGCGCACTCGCGACAAGTGTAAATTACAGAGCGGAGGGAGACCGGAGGTAGCAAGAAACTCGAGAGCTCGCGCCTTCGCTAAGCTTTGGGGGTTTAAGCCGGCCTGCAGACAGACTAGCGCTCCACGCCGCGGAACTGAGGAACCTATCAGCCTCTGCAAATGCATACAAAGACCGTGTTACTAAAACTTCGGATTATCCGCTCGTGAATCAAGGGACAGCGAGACTCGTTTCAACGGTTCACCTTAATCGCTTTCAAAGAAGGCATTTTTTATTTATTTTGCTAACAGGGAGACTGCGGTAGGTTGGCTATTTCGGGATGGGGATAACATTGTTTGCTGTTGTTTTCGCTCAAAGGAGCGTGTGACATTTATTGCTTAAACCAAGAGAAGACGAAATATTTTTTAAATTTTTGAAATAAAAAGCTCTTTAGTGGGATTAGTCCCGCAATAATGTAAATAAATAAATAAATAAATAAATAAATAAATGAATAAATTTAAAAAAAAATTAATAAAACCATGTGACGGTCCCATATTTCGAGTTAGTACTTTAGCGCAGGAAACTGAGGTTAAAGATATTTTATCAAAACGCGCGGAGCGTTGGAAAGGGGCCGTCGTGTCTGTGGCGAGCTCCTAGGTTTTTTGGAAAGTATTGGGAAAATTGATCGGAAAGGCTTCAGAAAAGTTCATTAAAACATAGGGAATAGGCATGGGAACAAGCGGAAATGTTGGTGATGAAAAGGGTTGATTGAGGACAGAATGCTGAAACATCTCGTGTTGGCGTACCCCGGCGAGGTTAGACGAGGGAAAAGAAGATGACGGATCACCATGGAAAGTGGAAGAACTAGCGACGGGAGTGCAGGATGGCAGTGATTCAAAGGAAGTTGACGGAAGATGACGGTAGATGGCGTGGAAGATTGTGGGGTGACGCGGCCGGTACAATCGCCGCGAAAGCAGGGCAACAGTTGACTATTGGGCAGCATGGAAGAGCTGGAATGGCAGTGACAGGACTGAGGAAAAGGAACCGCGGAAATGACATGATGGGAAGAGAGGGTGATCAGGGATGATCGACAATGGGCGGAACAAGGAAGTGGAATGATGGAACGTTAAGGGCTAAAAACTTGTGATGGAAAGAACATTTACAATCTACCGAGCTTCGTGTTTCAAGAAGCCGCTGGACGATCGCGGCAACCACGACAATCGGTGTTTTGTGAATGAAGGGATATCAGAGACGATTATGTAATTGGAATATTAGTTGGAATGTTGTGAAAAATTGTGCTTGAAATACGTGGAAATGGTTATATGTGTTGTTTATATATGTATTCTGTTCTGGGGATTTGGGATGGGATTGTAAAAGGCCGAAGAGGCCATACACTGGAATAAATCTACTACTATCAAAACGCGCACTAATCTTGGTACCGTCAGCACCTTCCGTGCGAACGCTAACGCTCTCACGGTAGCGGTTCAGCCGCTGCACTCGCCACGCGCGGGCGGCGGCCGTCTTATCGCGCGTAAGAATACTGTGTCGCGCGCGGCAATAGGCGAGGGTCCCATTTCCGTCAGGCCCTTGCATCAGTTCATCCTCAAGACCCGACTCGGTTAGACGTTCGCTCTCCGTCATCATTCATAAATAAATCAACGATTAACATTCATTCGGACTTTTATATAATTCATTCGAAATCCAAACATCCATCCCAACAGGCTATCACAGCCGACAGCGGTGGATGCGCGGTTGGCGCAAAGGCTTCGGTGGTCTTCCAAGTCAAGCGAGATCATTCTCGGTCAGTGCTTGGATGGGTGACCGCTTTAGCCGTGCGTTAGCTGGCACATCGACCGTTCAGCGGGAGGCAGCGATGTGTGCGCAGTTGGCGGACGGCTCTGGTGGTCCCAAGTCAAGCAGATTAGTTCGCGGTCGGTACTTGGATGGGTGACCGCTTTAGCTGTGCGCTAGCTGGCGCATCGACTGTTGAGCCGGAGGCGCTTTCTTCTGAAACTTTGGTGTTTCTGCACTTTACTCAAGTGCAAAAATACCGGAGGATCAGTTGAATAAGGACGTCTGTGCCGGCACGGGTTTTCCGTAGTTTCCCCGTGTCCCCGGCAAATGCGGTACAGTGTAGCTAAGTCGGCTGCGAACGCACTGGATCTCAGCTGAGTGCGGGTAGGGAGTGCTATGGAGGAATCGGGATGAAGTTCCGTAAAAACCCAGAAGGGCAGAGGAGACCGGGACAAAATGGCACGGCGGGGCGAAACGGGACAGTGAGGGGAAAACTCAATTTTCCAATAATTTTTGGATGCCCCATTTTGTCCCGATACATCCGGATTTTCAAACCCGTTTTGGCCCACGCACCACCATCGCCACCATCCAAAAGTTATTGGAGAATTTTGTTTTGTCTCATTATCCCGTTTTTCTCCGGTGTGCCATTTTACCCCGCTTTCCCCTATACGGTGGAACAATGAAACAAATATAAAAAATGTTTATATAAAATAAAATGTTAAATGTATAAAATAAAATCATAAAATGTTACTCAACTTATGCTTTCGTTGTCGCATCTACGGTGGTCGTGGGTTTCTGGGGCTCGCCGATCTATCGGAAGTTGAATATTGAAATGCAAATGTGTTCGTAATGAGCTTGATTGGCCGGTCGCTGATCTAGGATGTCCGACACAAGGCTTCCTCACTGTGTCTCGTTACACCTTTACGTACATAATGCTCATCAGAGTGTCCCGCGTAGAAAATAGTCGTGTGGGAATGTATATGAAATGGAGTATAGGTGGAATATGGGGAATTATACAGGAAATAATAATGCGTCGACTATAACCTGAATATGGTTTTGATCAGTTCCCAGATTCATCGCATTCACTTTTGCAGACTCTTAGCCAGCCACACAGTAAAAAATAATTTCGTAAAATCGGGATGAACGTTTAATTTGTACGAATAATTTTGTTAAATAAATGACAAACTGGTTTGTGGCTTATTTGAATATACTAACCTGTCCTTTTATTTCCCGTGTCATTGGCAATTTTATTGTGTACTTTTGTTTGTAAAACTAGAAAATTAACAAATAAAAAATTGTGGACGATTCTGGAGAACAAGTTGTAAAAAGTACAAACTTTTTTTATTGTGCATCACGTACGACCCCGAACATTTTCGTGCAATCAACCTCGTACACTTTTCCAGACTGTTTCCCAGTCATCGCGTACAGCCTCGAAAATGTTCGTGTAATCAACCCCGTACTCTTTTCCAGACTTTTTCTCATCAACCGCGTACTATATTAAATTTTTCAAGGTTGTACGCGATGGCTGAAAAAGATTTCAGAAAAGTCTATGGGGTTGATTACACGAAGATTTTTGAGGTCGCACACGATGGCTGCCAAAGAGTTTGGAAAAGTGTATAGGACGAATCTGGGAACTGAATAAAACCCACATTCTGATTATATTCGACCCAATATTCTTTCCCGTACGATTTCCCATATTCCACCTATAATCACTTTGACACACTTTCCCATAGGACTCTTATACGCGGGGTAATCGTCTCGACGTCCCCAGAGATAAAGAGGCCGGGACAACGTTGACGTTGACTGTACGAACGGGCTTGAATCGATATGATTTCGACCTTCGTATTGATCGATTCGATAGTATAGTATTCGTTCAAGAATCTCGAGGCCTGAAAATTGAATTTAATTATTGAAACGATTCACCGTCCATTTTTCAAGATATGAAGAATGAAAATTCGAATTTCAACCGAGGAGTCAATTTTTGCACTAGCACTGACTGAAACCGAATTATGAATTAGTTCCTCACCGCCAGCACCGATAGGATCAAAGATCCATTTTCCGCGAATCAGCGCGGCCGGTAAACAGCCGCAGGCAAACTGTGTCCTGGAGCTGAGTGGATCGTTCCGTGTATACGTCACCTTTGGATAGAGGCCATTGGATCCCCGCCAGGCCGATGAAAAACGAGACCTACTGAGCCGAGTGCATCGCAGCACGAGGATTCACGCGTCGCTAAAGATTCTCATACGGTCGTCGTTGCACGGAGCGTCCCGCTGAAACGGGATGTTCCGAGCGAACGACGATGTTATTCATGTACCGTCGGCATCTTATCTTGAGCTGGCGCCACCTTGATCTCTCGGGACCATTGTACATGAACATAATAGTAACGAGCGCGGGCGGTTTGATACCACGATGAAATGTCGTCGTAACGTAACGATCTTGGGTGTCCTCTTTGAACCCTTCCATCGCGTTAGACACTTTTGCCATCGAAAGGTAACAGCGTCATTATTGTTGTTCCAACGTCAGAAAGCTCTTTACCATTAACTGGTGATGTTCGGGTAAGAATTGCCAAGCAGGTTTCGTTTGTCTTCAAGTAAGCGCGTATCATATCTAACTGACGGCGGCAATCTTAGAGAACAACAGTGCACCATCCATGCCTGCGTCGTTAGATTCTGTATGTCCTCTTCGCTCCCTTCCATCGCGATTGACCCTTTTGCCATCGAGAAGCAACAGCTCTCATTATTGTTGTTCCAACGTCAGAGGGCTCTTTACCGTTAACTGGTGAAGTTCGGGTAAAAATTGCCAAGGAGGTTTCGTTGTCTCCAAGTAAACGCGTATCATATCAAGAGACGCGGTAGCGTCTCGACGCCAAGTACTTAAAAAAATAATTTTTAAGCGAGCGAAGGACGCTACCAAGTAGTTATACGCCAAAATGCCGGAAGTATTTCTTTGCTCTACGTTATCTCACAAATAAATCATCGGATCGAAATGATAATAAGATTTTTACTATAGAAATGTCTATCCAAGCTTTTTAGCTCGCTTAATTCCGAACACACTCGTTGGGTGGATCTAACTTACGGCGGCAATCTTAGAGAACAGCAGTGCACCATCCATGCTTGCGTCGTTAGTTCCTGTATGTCTTCTTCGATCCCTTCCATCGCGATTGACCTTTCCGCCAGCAGGAGGCACGAGCATCGTTATTGTTGTTCCAGCGTCAGAGGTCTCTTTATCACTAACTGCAGATGATCGAGTCACAATTGCCATGGAAGTTTCGTTGGCCCCAAGTTAACGCGTATCATACCTAACTGACGGTGACAATCTTAGAGAACAGCAGTGCACCATCCATGCCTGCGTCGTTAGATCCTGTATGTCCTCTTCGATCCCTTCCATCGCGATTGATCCTTTTGCCATCGAGAGGGTGACAGCGTCATAATTGTTGTTCCAACGTCAGAGTGTTCTTTACCATTACCTGGTGATGTTCGGGTAAGAATTGCCAAGGAGGTTTTGTTGTCTCCAAGGAAACGCGAATCATATCTAATGAACGACGACAATTTTAAAGAACATTGCACCACGCATGCCCGCGTCGTTAGATCCATGAATGTCCTCATCGATCCCTTCCATCCCGATTGACCCTTTCGCCAGCGAGTGGCAACAGCGTTATTATTGTTGTCTCAACGGCTGAGGGCTTTTTACCGTTAACTGGTGATGGTCGGGTAACAATTGCCATGGAAGTTTCGTTCGCCCCAAGTTAACGCGTATCATACCTAACTGACGCTAGCAATCTTAGAGAACAACAGTGCACCATCCATGCCAGCGTCGTTAGTTCCTGTATGTCTTCTTCGATCCCTTCCATCGCGATTGATCCTTTTGCCATCGAGAGGGTGACAGCGTCATTATTGTTGTTCCAACGTCAGAGGGCTCTTTACCACTAACTGGAGATGATCGGGTCACAATTTTCATGGAAGTTTCGTTGGCCCCAAGTTAACGCGTATCATACCTAACTGACGGCAGCAATCTTAGAGAACAACAGTGCACCATCCATGCCTGCGTCGTTAGATCCTGTATGTCCTCTTCGATCCCTTCCATCGCGATTGATCCTTTTGCCATCGAGAGGGTTACAGCGTCATTGATGTTGTTCCAACGTCAGAGGGCTCTTTACCACTAACTGGAGATGATCGGGTCACAATTCCCACGGAAGTTTCCCAAGTTAACGGGTGTCATACCTAACTGACGCCGGCAATCCCGCAGAGCAACGGTGGACCATCCGTGCCCTTCGCAGGTGCTCGATTCGAGTTCCAGTAGCATCATTGTCCCAGAGCAGCGAGACCAGCGAAGTACAACCGGCCTCAGTGGGGAGCATCTCGCCGAGGCGTTCCCGTGCCAAGTAATGCCAAGAGCGTAATTAGGTGCTGCAACACCGACGTTATGGAGCCTTGATCCCCGCAATTAGTCCGACGGTCCGTGAATATTGTCGAACCGTCCACTACATCGGTCTTCGCCGACCGCGCGTTGTACACCGCAACGCCACCTTCGGTCTACGCTCGACTTGGCCCTTGACAAACGGCACCGACATACCGATAGGATGTGCCCAAAGCGAAATCCTCCACCGGCTACTATTGTCGTTCGCTGGCAAGGATTACCTCTATACCGCACTGCACAGTACAACCTGCCATTCCTGCTGATTCCAGCTCCGGTGCTCCTGTCCTCTCCTGCCGCCGCTGCTGCTGCTCCTTCCGCAGGAGCCACATTCTGCAGTTCGGGTCCCGTAAGGTCGTGCCCGCCCGGCTCGTTATGCCTCCGCGGTTCAATTTCGTAGGATCAGGACTAATGTCCCGCACTGCGAAGGGGCATGGGACGGAAGCTGCGGATAGCCGGAATCCCGCTCAACGTCTATACCGGAGATAGGTACCATACCTATCTCCGGCGAGCGAGGGCGCCGAAGCCGCTCTCTCGCGCTGGCTCGATTAGAATCTAAAATTGGTCCTCTTCCTCCCGAACTCACCCTTTCGACGGCACCGCCGCACTCTCCGGCCGTGCCCTCCGCCAAGTATCTCCCCGGAGGACCACGACGCGTCGCTTGCTCGCAAAAAAAAAAAAAAATTAAATAATATCTCCGGCACTCGCACGGAAGCTCACATTTAGTTTTCTCACTGGTTCTACGTTGCCCGGATACGACTCTTCCGCTGGTCGGACGTCGCGCACTGGAGATTCCTGCGGTGGAATTAGAAAAGTACATTCTTGCGCCAGAACAGTTTTGACGATAAACTTGGCGTCCAAATTGGAGTTCTCGGCTAGTACGTGGTTTTCCGTGACGTTTCTTTTTTCTTTTTTTCAATTTTTTCGCGTCACGAGAGGGAACGAACTTTACGATGGAGGCTTGAGATAAAAAATATGGATGCGATTTCTGCAACGAAAATCGATGTTATTTGGCAGATGTCTCGGTTCACTTGGAGAGCTCGAAATGAAAATGCGACAGTTAGGATTCAAAGGAGAGCGTGGAAAGGGGTTATTCTGCATCGGATATCGCCGATGCCGCTGTGCGCCGGCTTTTCCCGACAGCTTACCCGCGGTCTCGAGAACCCATCTCTTTGGACCTACAGTCGAGTGCATCGTCTCGCTCTCGCGACTCCGTCGACTCGACGGGACCGCCTCTGTACACTCGCAATACGAATATTAAACGAGTACCGCAAGAACCCTCGAAGCTCTACAATTTTTATTCGCTTCAACCTACACCGGTGTTATTTGGAAATGGAGAGAATTTCCGTTCATAAAAATCATAAAACAATTCCATTGTCACTGAAGTTCTTCGGAAAAAAATGAAAATAGAAAATGGACTCGAAAAAATGGTGCAAAGTAATCTCCCGCGTTTATTACAATTTTGTGTAAGGCTTTCTCGGTGAGAAAGTTCGGTGATGGATTCTTTGGCTTCCTCACAGAGGAAGCTGTGCGCAAAATTCTAATAAATGAGGAAGCCATGTGCAAATTACTTTGCACTATTTTTCCATATTTATGTATCCCAAGTTTCGTCTGTGAAGCGGAAAAACAATATTTTTAGAAACACTGGTCACGAATCTGCCGCTTATTTAGCTTCTTCCTTAATATTTGAAATGGTGCATCTATTGGGAGATACGAGTTTTTTTGATTGGACATTTTATAAAACTTAAACTGGCGGATCGATTCTTGCCAAATTCAATAGGGAATGTGGATCCTTAATCATTTATTTATATCGAATTTTTTAGACAGATATACAAAAAAAAATTGTAAGAGCTAGAGTGCAAATAATGTTTTTCGAAAAATTGAAAATTTCACAAAATCGAGACCCCACAACCGATTCTTACCAAATATAACAGCAAATTTTTTTCGATGTTAGTCTAATTCTGTAGAAAGTGTCAGTTCGATAACTCAAAATTCACGAAAGCTACAGCTCAAACACACTTTTTCAATAAATTCAAAATCTAATAAACTGTGTCAGTAGTAGTAAGTGTATTTATTGACAATATTTTGCATGATAGGGACGCTGATATAGTAAAAAGATTATTTACATTATATATTCCTATTCCTATTGCCAAGGGGCCATCGACCGAATGTCTCAATTATTACGCAAATTGTAACAATAAGAGGGACCCAACTGCTTTACATGCGTGCCGAATTTCAACCCGATTGATAAAGCCGTTCTTGAGTTATACAGTTGAAGTGTACAGTCAAACGTCTGTTCCCTCTGAAAGTCCGATCAATACTGTGAGTTATATCGAAGTTGAAAAATTTCCCCGACAAAAACGACACAAAATACACATACAAATATCACAGTTAAATAAATAAATACCGAAATAAAAGACGGAAAATAAAACAAAATAATTATTCAAATAAATTTTAATCAATTTGCGTCAAGATTCTCGGCTCTCACATTCGATGGTAGCGGGAGATAATCTTGCTGAACAAAATGCCTATGAGCCGAGAAGATCTAAATACCAAATATTTCGTCTGACCCGACAAGTAATTACGGTGATACCACCATTAACAAAAATAATGCACGTATTAAAATGCCCAGAAAAAATAATATGTAGAACGATGGGTTCTTAAATCTGATTTATATCAATATATCCCCGGATCAGGCCAACCAAATATACCTTACAAACTAAAATATCGCGATTTCGCCCAGTCCGCGCACGCAGGTAACAAAAAATAATAATTTACTTCACAAGAAGTTCGCTGGCTACTTAACTTATCGATTTTGGGCTTCTTCGATGGCTCTTTCTTTTAAACTCCGGGGACGGGAAATCCGATATAAAATGAACTCTGGTGATCGACTAGCCAGGGCGATCCGGACATCCGACACGGAAACTCCGCTACGTCCGTTCACAGAAGTATTTAGGTGGATCCACTCTTCCTCTACGTCCTTCTTCCTCGAAATCCCCGGAGAGAAAGAGGCCGATCTCTGTGCGTTACCGCACTTATTGCCACATTTCGCCAGTTGCGTGAGAGTACTACCCGTTTCCCGCATTTCGGGTCTTGATATCGGTAGCCGCGTCCTCTCGTTGATTTTGGGATCGCGCGCGCGTTTCAAATTAAATTTACGATCTTACAATACTGTTTGTCATTTGTCATACCGAGCCATTCCGATCATCTACGTAATATCGTGTCTCAGTCAATCCTCATCTCTACATTCGTTAATATAATTAAATATAATTAAACAATAATTAAATATAATTACATAATAATTTTAAAAAAACAAAAAACAAAGCCTCCTCTATGAGAAGCCAAAAAAGGTCCCATATCTCCCCAAATCGTCGCGTTATAATCGACTCTATACAAACCCACGACGGTTTCAGCAATGGTGCATTCGACTGTCGGCTCTGCTTTTCCCGGCCCACAATTTTTGCTCAACCGGGCTTAATTCCAGGAAAGCTAGTGACCTAAAACTTTTTTTTTATCACCATACATACGAGCTCGACTTGCCCGCGGGGTATTGCGACACCCCCTACAGCCGTTGGCCGGCCAACGGTAATCGGCCGCCGAAGGATTTTGTGTGGGGTGCGCGGCCAGGCATGCCAATGACTGTGCCGTAACCCGTCGCCGATATAATATGCTCGGCTCGAGTTCTCGTTTGCCCGCGTACCCACGAATATCCGTACCATCAAGCCCACTTTCATCATCATGATGCAAATCCTTTTGTTCCGGCGCCGGGCACGAGAAGGAAACCGCCGCCTGCTGGCGGGCTCGCGTCGAAAAGAAAATAAGGGAGCGTGAGCAAAAAAAAAAAAGATCTAACCCCGTAACCGTACGGGGTAGGGACGGCCATAGCGCGAGACAGATCAAAGCCCTGCGAGAGGGCAGCGCGAGAAGTTGGTTTTTTTTTCTTCTTTTCGACTACCACACACTCCACTGCCAGTTTCGTCGGCTGCCTCGAAGCTATCGTCCGTAATGTTGCGGCTCAAACGAACGAAAGTAAAAATCGAGAGATGAAACGAACGCGAAAAATCAACCGTGCCGCGCGTTACTTACGTGCCCTAAAAAAATTGACCGGAATTCTGGAAGCGATGTACTCGAAGCTAGCGTGTAAAGGAAAACAGGAAAAGAGACGAGAAGAGGAGAAATGGATGAAGGAAGAGTGAAAAACTATACGGGAGAACATCGAGTAGAACGCAAACGAATTATGATCAAAGCGATGGTGCCTTTTGCCATTTTTTTTTAATCTACAATTTCTAAAGCCCTAATGCCACGATACAGGAGATCTGATGTGAGAAGGAGCGTGAGAGAACGGGGCTGAGGATCAAATTGCAAGAGGTTAGTTTGAACTTTAGATCGCTCTTGATATCGAATTTAAGATCGAAGTGTGTACCAACGTTCATTGCTTAAGATCGAAGCTCAGTTTGAACTCGATTTCGTGATAAGGTTGATCTTAAGTTCGAGCTTGAAGTCTGAACCAAAATTCGACTGTAGTTTGAGTTCCATTTTAAGTTCGAACTTAAGATGGATTTTAAGAGTTTAAGATTTTAAGATCTCAGGGTTCGCTCTCAGGGTTCGATCTCAGGGTTCGATCTCAGGGTTCGATCTCAGGGTTCGATCTCAGGGTTCGATCTCAGGGTTCGATCTCAGGGTTCGATCTCAGGGTTCGATTCCGGGGTTCGATCTCAGGGTTCGATCTCAGGGTTCGATCTCAGGGTTCGATCTCAGGGTTCGATCTCAGGGTTCGATCTCAGGGTTCGATCTCAGGGTTCGATCTCAGGGTTCGATCTCAGGGTTCGATCTCAGGGTTCGATCTCAGGGTTCGATCTCAGGGTTCGATCTCAGGGTTCGATCTCAGGGTTCGATCTCAGGGTTCGATCTCAGGGTTCGATCTCAGGGTTCGATCTCAGGGTTCGATCTCAGGGTTCGATCTCAGGGTTCGATCTCAGGGTTCGATCTCAGGGTTCGATCTCAGGGTTCGATCGCAGGGTTCGATCTCAGGGTTCGATCTCAGGGTTCGATCTCAGGGTTCGATCTCAGGGTTCGATCTCAGGGTTCGATCTCAGGGTTCGATCTCAGGGTTCGATCTCAGGGTTCGATCTCAGGGTTCGATCTCAGGGTTCGATCTCAGGGTTCGATCTCAGGGTTCGATCTCAGGGTTCGATCTCAGGGTTCGATCTCAGGGTTCGATCTCAGGGTTCGATCTCAGGGTTCGATCTGAGGGTTCGATCTGAGGGTTCGATCTGAGGGTTCGATCTGAGGGTTCGATCTGAGGGTTCGATCTGAGGGTTCGATCTGAGGGTTCGATCTGAGGGTTCGATCTCAGGGTTCGATCTCAGGGTTCGATCTCAGGGTTCGATCTCCAATTCAAACTACCGTCTTAAAATTCGACCCAGAGACAGCTAGGCGACAAAGATAGAGAACGGTAGAGAATGGCCAAACGAAGTTCGAGCTGATGGCTCACAGTACTCGAGGGAGATTGGAAGACAAGGACGAGACAGCGAGCGGCCAGAATGGACTGGGAGACAACTAGACCGGAGATGATCGAGAAAGGTAAATGGCCAGATGAAGTTCGAGCTTGATGGCTCACGGTGCTCGAGGGAGATTCGAAGACGAGAACGAGGCAGCGAGCGCCCAGCAAGACAACAGGTAGACAGCTAAGCGCGAGAAGATCGAGAGTGGCAAAACGGCGAAATGAAGTTCGAGCTGATGGCTCACGGTGCTCGAGGGAGATTCGAAGACGAAGCAGGGGCGATCGGTAAGGGCCGAATAGAAAAGGCGGAATCGGCGTCAAAGCTGGAGGCAAAGCGGGGCGACTGGGGCGAAAGCCCGAGGCGCGTCGTAAGTCTGAGCATCGTTCTTTCTGTCGTGATCCTCGGCTCTCCATAGACGACGAGAGACAATTCAGGAAGCGTGTTAGGTTGCCGCCTCGACGTCGACCTGGATCGCCAGCCCCGTGAAATTACCCGGCTGCTAATCCGACGCCTCCGCCCCGGAGCAGCGGCGGGCAACAGCGAGGCGGCACGATCCTTCGCCCCCGTCCGATAAAAGCTGCCGCGTTTCCTCGTTTCCGGGGGACATTAAGTAATTGAATGCAATCGCGAGTACATCGGAGACGTTACGGAAGGATCGTAGCCTTCCTCTGGGTTTCTCTTTTTTTCCCCGCTAATGGCAGACAGCCCGCACGTCCCGAGTCAATTTCGAGAGCGGCATGCAGCGAGATCCAACACACCCAGACGAAATCTCCTCCGTCGGGGAAAAGCTCATCTCTCACTGCGGATGTTCCGCGAATGTTAACGAGGCTTTTATTCTCGGCTCGTACCGAGAACGGGGAATCCCCCGCCTCGGCTCGCCCCTCCCGATCGACGAGGAGCTTACCGGGAATCGGGAGGGCGGATCTAAAAACTAATCCATGAACCCATATACATCGACTTATTTATTTCTATTTTTTTTATTTATTTGTTTATAGTTTTTTTTTGTATTAATCGACGATTCGCGTATTGTACATTTTTCATAACTTTATTATGAAACTCCCGATCGAAGAGGAGCTTACCGGGAATCGGCAGGGCGGATCTAGAAACCAATCCATGAACATATATGCGTCGACTTATGTATTTCTATTTTTTTAAATTTATTTGTTTATAGTTTTTTTTCGTATTAATCGACGATTTGCGTATTGTACGTTTTTCATAATTTTGTTATGAAACTCCCGATCGAAGAGGAGCTTACCGGGAATCGGCAGGGCGGATCTAAAAATCAATCCATGAATACGTATGCATCGACTTATGTATTTATATTTTTTTATTTGTTTGTTTATATTTTTTTTTCGTATTAATCGCCGATTTGCGTATTGTACATTTTTCATAACTTTGTTATGAAACTCCCGATCGACGAGGAGCTTACCGGGAATCGGCAGGGTGGATCTAAAAATCAATCCATGAACACATATGCATCGACTTATTTATTTCTATTTTTTATTTATTTGTTTATAGTTTTTTTCGTATTAATCGACGATTTACGTATTGTACATTTTTCATAACTTTGTTATGAAACTTAGAGAATTGATTCATTTTTTTTTGTACGGGTATTTATTGCACATACCCAGGTGCGGTTTGTCCAATTATTAGTCATGTCCATTCATTGGCTGGTTTACCCTAACATGAGAACAACACGCAGGGCCGACCCTGGCCGACGTTGGGCGAACACTGGCCAAGGCTGTGCCAATGCCGACCCTGCGTCGCATTCCAACTGGGGTACTAAATAACAAAAAATGGTATAAAAATTCTCAGAACACAAAAATTACTGAAATTTCACGATCTACTTTTACCTGTGTGAAAATGTTCATTATCTTACTTATTAAAAAAATAATACCAATAGCTCAGACAATGGATACAGCGATAGAGGATTTTCTCCTCGATATTACTTACTTTCCTCCACTTTACACGATACAAGTTTATCCTCAGTTACGGTTCGAGAGGTTTGTGTGTCTGACCACACAGCGGATTAACTACTTGCCCGGTGAGACCGTCGCACCGAGGCCGATGACCGCTTTAGCAATCATCGTGTTATTAAGGCTCCGAAAGGACGGCAAGAAGTTCGCGTGGTCGACCTTGGTTTTGGGAAAGCGCCAGTCCGTGCGATAAAGGGTGGCGAGAGCTTTCGGAGCTTTCGCCTCCCGGATAAAAGGGACGGCCGGGAGGCGGACTTCGAGTGGAGCGGAATAGAATGGGAGGCAGGGAATACGAGGAGCGGGGAAGGGTCGACAAGTCAGTGAGAGAATCGAACGTACGTGCGCGATGAAAGGGACTACGTACCGTTTTCTACGTATATATGTATATAGCAACACACGATATCCCGTACAAGCTCGAGGCAACCGAGTGAGATATAGCCGATCGCCGGAATCGTTCCTGTCTGCTCGAAAGACGCATCGGCCGGTTCGCGTCGTTCTCGTTCTACCAAACTACACTCCGTCTTTGTCTTTCTCCCTGTGCCTCGATATCTCGGCAAGGCCAAATGGCTTTTGTGCTAATGGCTCTATTGATGGGCGACCCTGGACTTCCTGGCGGGCACCCCGAAGTATAATCCTCACATCGCTGGACCCTCCCGGACGCAGGATAAAAAAAGACCCAAACGGGACGAGGCGAACGGAAGTTTGCTCGAGGTCTGGACGTTTATCGGTACAACAGGTTCTATTTATCAAGTAGGCGTACCTACATCGAACTCCGGATTACCATCTATAAATTTTTCAATCGGCATAATCTTGGTCATTGTGAGCAGATCGGCGGGCGATCTGCCTCAGTTTCCGCGACGGCGGAATAGAGTTATGGCAGCGGAATAAAAAAAGCTTTTAAAAAATTAACGGAAGTTCGCTGGAGGTCTGGGCGTTTATCGGTAAAGCAGGTTCTATTTATCAAGCAGACAGCGCGTACATCGAACTCCGGATTACCATCTATAAATTTTTCAATCGTTATAATTTTGTTCATTGTGAGCTGATCGTCGGGCGATCTGTCTCAGTTTCCGCAACAGCGGAATAGAGTTATGGCAGCGGAATAAAAAATTCACTTAAAAAATTAACGGAAGTTCGCTGGAGGTCTGGGCGCTTATCGGTACAGCAGGTTCTATTTATGAAGTAGGCGTACATTGAACTCCGGATTACCATCTATACATTTTTCAATCATTATAATTTTGTTCATTGCGAGCAGGTTGTCGAGCGATCTTTCTCAGTTTTCGCGACGGCGGCGGCGAATAGAGTTATGGCAGCGGAATAAAAAATGTACTTAAAAAATTAACGGAAGTTCACTGAAGGTCTAGGTGTTCATCGGTACAACAGGTTCTATTTATCAAGTAGACGTACATCGAAATCCGGATTACCATCTATACATTTTTCAATCGGCATTATCTTGGTCATTGTGAGCAGATCGTCGGGCGATGTGGTTCGGTTGCCGCGACGGCGGAATAGAGTTAAGATAAACGGCCCAGTTTCCGCCGCTGTTCGAGTTACCGCCATTAATCGCAATTTATACTAATAATAAATACATTACGTTATTTACGTTAAATACAAACGAAATTGACGGCGTGTTGAAGAGCGGTTTACTCTTAATTATTGCCGCGATACGGATATTTTTAATCAAATGTTCCCTTTAACAATTGAAGATGGCGGAACTGGGCCGCTTACCTTATGGCAGCGGAATAAAAAAATGCACTTAAAAAATTAACGAAAGTTTGCTGGAGGTCTGGGCGTTTATCTGTACAACAGGTTCTGTTTATCTAGTAGGCGTACATCGACCTCCGGATTACCATCTATACATTTTTCAATCGTCATAATCTTGGTTGTGAGCTGATCGTCGGGAATAGAATAGAGTCGTGGCAGCGGAATAAAAAAATTCACTTAAAAAACATAATAAAAATGTTTGCCAAAAAACCAAAAAATGTCCAGACGGATGTAGAAAAGAAATGCAGACGAATCTGGAATCTGAACAAGGGTTTTTCGGTGAGACGCTAACGCGTTCTGCGCACTCCCAAAAACGAACAAGAAAGCAAACCGGAAAAACTCCGCTCTCGGATACGTATACGGAACACTTTATGAGGCGGATTCCGACATGAACATGAATATGACAAGGGTGAGCGAAGAAGGAAAACGAAGAAGAAACAGTGGGTCGGCTCTTGAGAGGATTTCGAGGAATCCTTCATCGTGTCTGAATAATTGTTAGATGGCGTCTGCAAAATTCCCAACGGGACGCGAGAGGTTTTTTTTTCTTCGCACCACTGTCGGGAATTTTTAGGAAATATTAAAGGGTTTCCGAGGACGAAAAAGGAGGAAAATAAAGCATTGCAGTAGCGCAGTCGGACTGGGAAGAAATTTCTCAGTGAAACGGGAGACGGATACGGAGCGTGTACACTGCAAGAAATCTGCGGTTTAAACTGTGATGGTGTGAGGGGTGAAAAAAACTTATATTAAAATTAACACCATTTCGCAATTGAAAGTACACCGGCCATATGGTAAAACGGCAACGCGGTACCCCTAATAAATTCCAACACTAAATTATGTGACGGACCAAGATGCCTCTTAATGCTGTGCTCTTAATGTGTTACTTTCTTAGACGTCAACACAATTCTGTATTGTGTTGTAACCACAACATTAAGTTTCAAATATGCATTCATCGGTGTCAAATACGCACTAAACGATGTCCGCTTCCCCCAATTTGGGTTTGGGGTTTCAAAAATTTTAAACTTATTTTCGAAATCGGTGATCTCATAATCGCCTAAATGTTAAATGTCAATATCAAGCTGATAATTCTCATTTCATTAATTGTCAATTGATGATTTGAAGAAAAAAAAATGATGATGATTTTTTTTTAATAGTACAATAAAAGAATATACAAGTACATAATCATGTCGTGTAATCATTATCTGAATGACAGTGATGTCTCATCAATAATATTCGACGTAGTTTATACAGAATTTGAAGAAGAGAGATTCACAAGTAAGCAATAGCACCCAGAAAAATAATTTATTTGACGGGCGCCGACACATACATATTTATTTTTATTAAATAAACATTTACTTAAATAGAATAAATATTCATTTAAAGCAAATAAATATGTATTTGCGGGGCGCCCGCCAAATAAATTATTTTTCTAGGTGAAGGCAGTCGGTAGCTAACAATATTAGGTAGTAGGCATAGCTAGGTAGGAATAAGCATTAGGTAGGTAGTTCGAATTCCACCTCAGGCAGCCATAGATATTCGTGATCGTAGCCTTTTTTCATAAATATTATTTTTTTCATTTATAATTATCATAAGGTATAACATAATTACGTTGTTAGGCAGTTATTAGTTAGGATTCGTTATGTTAAAACTTTTATATCTACTTCATGCGTTTCAACCCTTTTTACTCATTTGGTAGTAAGGTTCGGTGTTACTATACACCTTTACCCTGTTAGAATGTATATTCTCTAAGTACAACATAATTAAGTTGTTAGACACCGCTTTAACACTACAGCGGTGTTAATGCGGTGTTGAATTTAATATCATTTTTTTATAGTGTGTTTAATCAATAATAATAATAATAATAACCCTTCGATCAATCAATATCAATCAATATCAATAGCGTAGTCGGTAGGTAGCATGTAAGGTAGCAGGCATAAGTACGTAGGAATAAGCATTGGGTAGGTACCTAGCTCGAATCCCATCTCAGGCAATTCACCACCATAGATATTCGTGATCGTAGCCTTTTTTCATTAATATTGATTTTTTCATTTATAATTGTCAACATGTTCAACATATTTACATTGTTAAGCAGTTATTAGTTAGGATTCGTTATGTTGAAACTTTTATATCTACTCCATGCGTTTCAACCCTTTTTACTCATTTGGTAGTAAGGTTCGGTGTTACTATAAACGTTTACCCTGTTAGAATGTATATTCTGTAAGTACAACATAATTAAGTTGTTAGACACCGCTTTAACACTACAGCGGTGTTAATGCGGTGTTGAATTTAATATCATTTTTTTATAGTGTATTTAATCAATAATAATAATAATAACCCTTCGATCAATCAATATCAATCAATATCAATAGCGTAGTCGGTAGGTAGCATGTAAGGTAGTAGGCATAAGTACGTAGGAATAAGCATTAGGTAGGTACCTAGCTCGAATCCCATCTCAGGCAATTCGCCACCATAGATATTCGTGATCGTAGCCTTTCTTCATTAATATTGATTTTTTCATTTATAATTATCAACATGTTCAACATATTTACATTGTTAAGCAGTTATTAGTTAGGATTCGTTGTGTTGAAACTTTTATATCTACTTCATGCGTTTCAACCCTTTTTACTCATTTGGTAGTAAGGTTCGGTGTTACTGTAAACGTTTACCCTGTTAGAATGTATATTCTGTAAGTACCACTTATTTTACACCGTATGATTTACACCATATTTTAACACCGCTTTTAACGCCAAAGTACCGGACCTATATGGACCACGTGGTGGTGTTAAAGCGGTGTTGAATTTTACACCGTTTACAGCGAAAACGGATAATCCTTCATGAGGGAGATTTGTACGAGCAAGCGTGACTATCCAACCTTCTTCAAACATTGCTCGCTTTCCGTTTCCTCTTTCCCCTACGTTTCCCTCCTCACTTTTTAAACTTCCGTCTGGCGCAGCTCCGTTGCATGTCATCCTCGCATCGCGGAAAATGTTTTTATAATGGTCCAGTCTTGCGCGCACAAATTATTTTGTTCGCTCTCCAGTGAGTAAAGAAAACGGCAGAAAAATTAGACCGCGCGTCTAAAGTCGTTCCGGACAATTTATTTATTTGTCAGACGCGCCGACAAGTTCCTTGCTTACCTACCAATTAATGTATTGCGCCAACACATCAATAACTGATAGCTGAAACAATAATTACAGCTCAATAACTAATTATTCGACGAACAAATAATCCTTCGACAAACAACGAATTCTTTTTCGTCGAACTAATTCATCCCCTGCGCCAACGCATTTGTAATTAATGAATAAATCAATCGCTGTTTGATAATCACTGAATCGTTCCCCCGTCGAATCAATCCATCGCCCGAATCAAATTAATCTCCGCGGTGTTTGACCGCGCGGTCGTCGCAAATAATTATTTTTCCCCGTTCATTTTAGTTTTCTCTTCGTTCACCCACCCGCGCCACCGGAGCTCCAAAAGTTCGATGCCAAAAGTTACGGCCGACGATCCGCTTTCCCCTCGGAGGAGCCGGTCGAACGAGAGTTTGACTATCGAGCGCGAAGCACGGTAGGGCTTGTATAACGAGTAGAGGAGTCAACGTGTATCAAAGCTCTCCATTATCGAAGTGTCACCGGATCGTTCCGCAGTCGCGTTCTCCGGGGGGTCGAGACGGGGTGGGCTCCGTCGGTCGGGTGGTATGGTTTCACGATAATTATTACACAGTGCATTAAGATACCCCCCCCCCCCCCCCCCCCCCCTATGCGATGTGTATACCGACGAGGGAAACTATAACTATCTCATCCCGCCACGTGCTCCGCTCCCGCTGGGCCGGTACGGAGTTCAACACCGTGAAACTTGTACGTGTACATACGTAAGCCGCAATGGCAGCTCGCACAGCACTGGTAAGCACCTAGTACGACCCACCCATCCGCGTTCGCCAGCCAGGGCCTCGTTCCACCTAATACGCGGCCATACCCGCCGCCGTAGAACTGCTCGGGCGTAAACTAGTAAATGGCGAGGGCTTGTGTTACCTGTTGTTTAGTGGATGTACGTAGTTCATTATTGCTCTCCTGGGGAAAACGGCGCTGCCACCGAGGACGGAACCGACCGGCCTAGCCCCACCAATGAAATAGCGATAGTCGTGGTTGTTAGTTATAGATACGACCGAGAGCTTGTACCGCTGCGAGAACGTGACACGCAAGTGCGGAGGAGGAGGGCGGATCTAAAGGAAGATCCAAAAAAGGAAGACATTTTTTTAAAATCCCAACAGAGGAAAAAGAAAACGAAGAGAAAAACATAAAGGTCCAAAAAAATTGAAGACAAAAAAACCCAAGAACGGAAGAAAAAAACAAAAAATGAAGAAAAAAAACAAAAAAGGAAGAAAGGAACAAAAAAAACCACCTAGCCATTATTATAACAATAATTCATGAAAAAACAATTGGAGAAAAAACGCCAAAAAAACAACAAAAAAAAACCGAAAAAGGAAGAAAAAGAACCAAAAAAGGAAGAAAGGAACAAAAAAAAACCATCCAGCCATTATTATAAAAATAATTAATTTTTTTTAAAGTTGGAGAAAATACGCCAAAAACACAACAAAAAAAACCGAAAAAGGAAGAAAAAATACCAACAAACCCAAAAAAGTAAGAAAAAAACATAAGAACCGAAAAAATGGAAGAGAAAAAAAATCCAGAAAAGGAAGAAAAAAAATCAAGAAACGAAGAGACAAACACAAAGGTAAAAAAAAAATCAGTTCCACCTAATACGCGGCCATATCCGCCGCCATAGAACTGCTCGGGCGTAAACTAGTAAATGGCGAGGGCTTGTGTTACCTGTTGTTTAGTGGCTGTACGTAGTTCATTATTGCTCTCCTGGGGAAAACGGCGCTGCCACCGAGGACGGAACCGACCGGGCTAGCCCCACCAATGAACTAGCGATAGTCGTGGTTGTTAGTTACAGATACGACCGAGAGCTTGTACCGCTGCGAGAACGTGACACGCAAGTGCGGAGGAGGAGGGCAGATCCGGATTCGTCGAGTATTGCCCGACTGTCCACGCTTACCGTCCGTCACGCCGCGCGGAGCCTTCCGCACCCCGTTGCCCTCCGTTCCCCGGCGGCGCCGAGGGATGCAGATCACGTATCCGCCGATTGGCGGTCTTCGCCGGACAAAGTGTCGAAGTACATCGGTCCATCCGATGTGCCCACCGACCGCACTTCCGCCTCCCCGCGATCAACGCGATCGCCTCTCGAGTTCTTCTTCTCCGAGCCTCGGACGGGTCCTCCGATTCTTCCGTTGGGAAGTCGAGGATCACGGGCGTTGAGTTCACGTAGCGAGTGAGCGATCCCGAGGGTGTAGGGTTTTGCTTGTTATGTTTGTTCGACGTGCATTCGTGTCCTGGTGGCAAAATCGCCGTGCTCCAGGTCGTCGATTCGATCGTACGATCGGGGCGCGGACGTTTAGTGGAAAATAAACGGCGGAGGTGAAAACCCTTGGGAATTCCGGCTCACGGCCGGTTTAAAGCTGCGGAGGGAGTCGACTAGGGGTGTTGCCATTTCGCTCGAGAGCGAAGGCGTTTAATGGACTTAAAGGGGAAAAGATTGGAGTGCACAACTGTTGGTCGCTGAGATTGCGAGGGAAAAGGTCTTTGGTGGTTTTTGGGGTCGGATGTGGATTATATGCTGCTGTTCGGACAAACACCTTGTAATGGGTCTCGAGAAACTATCGGGGAATTGGGGTGAGAATGAAGACACAAGAGAGCTAGTTGATAATAGCGGGCCGGGTGGGACAGCCGGGGAACCGAAATCGTAGCCTTCAGATGCGCTGCGCTTGGAGCATCCGGGTCGGCACTTTACCGAAAGCGGCAGGTGAATGGAGCAAGTAGGGGCAAAGAGACAAGCTCCAGAATTGTGGAATATAGATATATATGGAAACCAAAAGACGTGCACCCAGAAAAATAATTTATTTGCCGGCCAACGTTTATTTGGTTTAAGTAAAATATTTATTTGTTTAAAATAAATATTTATTTCATTTAAGTAACTATTTACTTAATTTAAATAAATAGTTATCTAAATCAAATAAATATTTTACTGAAACCAAATAAACGATGGTCGTCAAATAATTTTTTTTTCGAGGTGTGCCGGTTTTCCCAGGGTGGGCATCCAACGTGCACTATAGTCGCATACGGACTCGCTCCGACGAGCGCCCAACAGTCTTAACGGACTTAAAGGGGAAAAGAATGGAATGCGCAACTCTTGGTCGCTGAGATTCCGAGGGAAAAGGTCTTTGGTGGTTTTTGGGGTTTGTGAATTTTATATGCTGCTATTCAGACAAACACCTTGTAATGGGTCTCGAGAAACTATCGGGGAATTGGGGTGAGAATGAAGACACAAGAGAGCTAGTTGATGATAGCGGGCCGGGTGGGACAGCCGGGGAACCGAAATCGTAGCCTTCAGATGCGCTGCGCTTGGAGCATCCGGGTCGGCACTTTACCGAAAGCGGGAGGTGAACAGAGCAAGAAGGGGCAAAGAGACAAGCTCCAGAATTGTGGAATATAGATATATATGGAAACCAAAAGACGTGCCGGTTTTCGCACGGTGGGCATCCGACGTGCACTATAGTCGCATACGGACTCGCTCCGACGAGCGCCCAACAGTCACTTCCATTACGCCGAGAGTCTCCACCCGGAAAGCTCTTACGTTCCATTAACGAGGAGGATGGCCCCACGCTCGTGGCAACCTATGCGCGTCCCGATGCTACGCGCGATCCTAGCTGCACTGTACTGGCGAGGCATGACTGGTCGCGGGAGTCTCATGCAAATTCGTCGGCGTTGTTCGTAGCCGTACTCGTCGACGTTCGGAGATGCGGAGTTGTTGGAAGAGACGGGAACTCCTCTCAGATTGTTATCTCATTCCCAACATCTCAGTGACCACACGACGAGTATCTCGCTTGACGGTAAGAGGATCGAATTGGAAATCGTCGAGGAATCTTCGGTGCTGTTGAGGTAATTTGTTGGGCTTGTTAAGACTCCAATATCGGATGCGAATAATGGGCAGCATCAGCTCCACTTCTACTGGATATCGCTGTTCGCAGTTCGTGCCATAGGGAAGAGCGGGGCAAAACGGGACGGTGGGGCAAAATGGGGCGGTGGGGCAAAACGCCATATTCCAATCATTTTTGGATGGGACAGTGGGGCAAAACGGGACGGACGATCCGGATGTATCAATAGGGCAAAATGGGACATCCAAAAATGATTGGAAACTTGCGTTTTGCTCAATATCCCGTTTTGCCCCGCTCTACCGTATATAGAATGGGCTTCGGTGCTTTGGTCAGTGGGATTGCGAGAGCGACCGGCATGGAGATGAAGTTAGATGGGCTCTTGTCAAGACACAGCCCAGATAGCCAACCGCAGCACAGGCAAAGACGGGAAATTGCTTGCCACCAAGCTTTCCTGTTTGCTTGCCAGCAATATTGCGACAATAGCTTCTAGCACGAGATTGGAGCATATTGGTAGCAAAAATCCAACAACGGTTTTTATACGCTGATTTCTTATTCTTAACAGCCGTGAAAGAGATCAAAAATCCTCCTCATCAGAAGCCGACCTCTGATTAGACGTTTCCTCAATCAGCGTTATTGGTAACGATAATGAAAGCTTATTTTTTTCATGCGATGAATGAGTTCGGTAATGGGTTGGTAATGAATTACGTTAGGGTAAAAGTGGTGAATATGGCCCACCTCGATTAACACGTAAATCAATGATATATGGGCCTGGCCATATTCCCCACTTTTACCCTACATGATAATGAGTTGTTTAAGAGATTGTTTGCCCAAGAGTTCCTAAGATTTCACGCAAGATAACTATGACTCAAGCGAATTAATCTTCGTAGTGAGACCCAAAGCACCAGCAAGTATTGCTGACAACTTGCTGACAATACGCTTCTACGAATTTTCGGCATTGATTGCTGGCAGAAACATCGGCAAATGCGAACGCACATGTCGCAATTTTTCCGCTATCCCGTGCGAACATGTGCTGTGCATATGCTTAAATATGCTGCCCAATTGCTGGCCGGTTGTTGGCAAAATCCTACCTGGGTACGAGTGGAACGATCGGATCGTTGCAGATGAATTGCAGAGAAATGTTTTAAAATTCTCTACAACGTCACTTCGGGTTTGAAAATCTCACTTTTAAACCGGAAGTGACGTGACAACGAAATCGTTCTCTGCGTAACGGCACTTCTGGTTTAGAAGTGAGATCTTCGCTACTGAACGTGACGTTACATAGAACATTGAAAAATGTTCTCTGGAATGTATCTGGAATCCCGCCAGTGACAGAAACACAGGAAAGTTGGTAAAACGTATGCGATACGTCGCAAATGTATTCAGAATTCATCGCTAATGTAGCCAGCGACAGAAACGGATGAATTAAGGAACACACGCTAAAGCTCTCGGGAGTTGTCACAAAAAAACGAACGAGACCACCTGATCGCACACGCAAGAAACTGTGTCTGGGGCTCGAGCATGATCTACTAGCCGCGCACGGAACTCGGAAGATCACAGGCCGCAGCCACACTCAAGGCAAAGTACGCGTTCGAGCACCATGCGTTTTCCCGGAACCCGATTCATGAATAATGCACGCGAGCCTAATACGCTCTTAATGCGCTTTCGCCCGGTGACGTTGGATGCAGAGCCCCTAGCACGTGCGGATGCAGACCTTCGACCGGCGTGTAACGAGATGCAGGTATGCAACGAGTGTCTGCTTGCCGGTGGACGTCGTTGTCCTGAACCCAGGCGGCCAACATACAATTTACTCCCAACCCCTGAGCTCAAGGTATTTTTTTTCAAGACCTACAGAGCATTTGCCAAGATTCAGGCACAGATTTGTTAGAGATTCAAGCTTGCAAAGCAAGAGAACGATGTTGCCGTACAAGCGATGTTGCCGTATAAGCGATGTTGCCGTACAAGCGATGTTGTCGTCCAAGCGATGTTGCCGTACAAGCGATGTTGCCGTACAAGCGATGTTGCCGTACAATTATTGTCATCTAATTTGTCCCACCGGGAGATTAGGTGATCCTGCGGAAGTGGCAATCGTTGGAAATAGACGGAATAAGTCTCTAAATCGAGTGGGAGGGACGAGCGACACTCATAATCTGGGCACATGCTCAAGATCCAGGCTTGTAAAGCAAGAGAGTCAATGTCGCCGTATAATTATTGACATCGAATTCGTCCCACCGGGAGATTAGGTGATCCTGCGGAAGTGGCAATCGTTGGAAATAGACGGAATAAGTCTCTAAATCGAGTGGGAGGGACGAGCGACAGTCATAATCTGGGCACATGCTCGAGATCCAGGCTTGTAAAGCAAGAGAGTCAATGTCGCCGTACAATTATTGACATCGAATTCGTCCCACCGGGAGATTAGGTAATCCTGCGGAAGTGGCAATCGTTGGAAATCGATGGTATAAGTCTCTAAATCGAATGGGAGACACGAGCGAAAGCCATAATCTGGGCACATATTTGCTCGAGATTGAAGCCTGTGAAGCAAGAGAGATATTGTAACGGCACAAGTATTGACATCGAATTCGTCCAACCGGGAGATTAGGCGTTCCTGCGTGAGTGGCAATCGTTGAAAATAGACGGAATAAGTCTCTAAATCGAGTGGAAGGGACGAGCGACAGTCATAATCTGGGCACATGCTCAAGATCCAGGCTTGTAAAGCAAGAGAGTCAATGTCGCCGTACAATTATTGACATCGAATTCGTCCCACCGGGAGATTAGGTAATCCTGCGGAAGTGGCAATCGTTGGAAATAGACGGAATAAGTCTCTAAATCGAGTGGGAGGGACGAGCGACAGTCATAATCTGGGCACATGCTCGAGATCCAGGCTTGTAAAGCAAGAGAGTCAATGTCGCCGTACAATTATTGACATCGAATTCGTCCCACCGGGAGATTAGGTAATCCTGCGGAAGTGGCAATCGTTGGAAATCGATGGTATAAGTCTCTAAATCGAATGGGAGACACGAGCGAAAGCCATAATCTGGGCACATATTTGCTCGAGATTGAAGCCTGTGAAGCAAGAGAGATATTGTAACGGCACAAGTATTGACATCGAATTCGTCCAACCGGGAGATTAGGCGTTCCTGCGTGAGTGGCAATCGTTGAAAATAGACGGAATAAGTCTCTAAATCGAGTGGAAGGGACGAGCGACAGTCATAATCTGGGCACATGCTCAAGATCCAGGCTTGTAAAGCAAGAGAGTCAATGTCGCCGTACAATTATTGACATCGAATTCGTCCCACCGGGAGATTAGGTAATCCTGCGGAAGTGGCAATCGTTGGAAATAGACGGAATAAGTCTCTAAATCGAGTGGGAGGGACGAGCGACAGTCATAATCTGGGCACATGCTCGAGATCCAGGCTTGTAAAGCAAGAGAGTCAATGTCGCCGTACAATTATTGACATCGAATTCGTCCCACCGGGAGATTAGGTAATCCTGCGGAAGTGGCAATCGTTGGAAATCGATGGTATAAGTCTCTAAATCGAATGGGAGACACGAGCGAAAGCCATAATCTGGGCACATATTTGCTCGAGATTGAAGCCTGTGAAGCAAGAGAGATATTGTAACGGCACAAGTATTGACATCGAATTCGTCCAACCGGGAGATTAGGCGTTCCTGCGTGAGTGGCAATCATTGAAAATCGACGGAATAAGTCTCTAAATCAAATGATCGACACGACCGAAAGCCGTAACCTTGGCACAGACTTGCTCGAGACTCAAGCTTGCAAAGCAAGAGAGTCAACGTTGGCGTACAATTGTTGACATCGTATTTGTCCCACCGTGAGATTAGGAGATCCTGCGGAAGTGGCAATCGTTGAAAATCGACGGAGTAAGTCTCTAAATCGAGTGAGAGACACGAGCGAAACCCATAACCATCGAGAGGAGAAAAGGAGTTTCTACTTCCGAAGACCGTTGATAAAAGTTTCGCCGTCGAAACTTTATAGGACGTACGTCGCCTTCTCGGACTGGATCAAAGACACTTAAAGAACACCGCGTTCCCGGCCCGCAGGAGAGAGGAAAGAACCGTGCCCAGGTACTTACACTTTATAGCTTACACGAAATACCCTTCCGCAGTGTATAGTTCTCGTCACGGTTCGTCGCACCTTCCCGTTCACCTATCCTACAATGTCCTCAATCACGTATTTTATTACAGATTTTAACAGTTCTGCCTCCTTCGGTTCTTACTCAGGTTGCAGCTTTTTTCTTCAGTCTCTTCCGCAGTTCCTTCGCCACGCTCTTCATCCCCGGACTGGCGAGAGAAAACCAGTAATTGGGCTTGAACAATTTTCCCGATCGAATACACAACAAAAAATAGAAAAACAAAAATGTCTTCGCCTTGTCAAAGTCCAATACCGATAGCCGATCATCATTATAACTACGACACGCCGGAACGGAATGCTTCGTCTAACAACGAAACGAGGTCTCCGTTGATCCGAGGATCCTTAAAACTTTTTTCCCCGACAGTTCTTCCGCGATGTAACAATGAAAGCTCGTACTTTCGATCAGAGGGAGCGTCACAGCGGGTATGTTGGGCCGGTAAAGTACACACCCCATCTACAAGACCGTTCCGGGGAAATTCCCGAGGTCTGCACTCGACGCGATTTCTTCGGGGTGTAAACTTTAACGTCTCGTTATATACAAACGTACATACAAGGCTCTATGTGTATATGGGGCATTCCATACCGATTCGACCTACGTCGGACCCTCGACCTCTTCAATTCGGTTGGTAATTCTTTATATTTTTATAATATAGTTCTAACTCTAAAAATCACGCCAAAATTTTTTTTTTATTTTATTTTATTTGCATTAATTACAATTTTTCAAAGCGAACATATTGTTAGGCCAAATTAAAAAATCTGAAAAAATTCTCAAAAGTCATGTATCAGATATGAAAATTTTGAAGTCTAAACCCAGAATCGTAAAGCGTTTGCTTCTAGATGTTTTTTGAGCTTTGCTTTCTTTTTTTAAGTGAACATATTGTTAGCCCAAATGAAAAAATCTGAAAAAATTCTCAAAAATCCTGCATCAGGTATGAAAATTTTCAGGCTTAGAGCGAAAGCGGTATCGTATGAGATTTTATTTATTTTAAATATAATTTTAAATAATTGTAAATAATACAAAAAATTAATAAAATAATAAAAATAATAAAAATATATATATAAACAATAAAAAAACAATATAAAAAATTACCAACCTAATTGAAGAGGTCGAGGGTCCCACGTAGGTCGAATCGGTATGGAATGCCCCATATAGAGTACCTATACCTCCTGTAGTATGACGAACTTATTGACTCCTAGGGGAGGCGGGAAAGTTGCCACGTAGTTGATCGCTCACACTTCGACGTCCCTGGAACGTCGGCGGGCCTTGATGGTGGTTGTGACCGAGGAAATCCAGCTTTTCTGGTTGGCGTAGTCGCGAGAGCGCGTTGTTGTAGTTAAATAAGTGATGGTTCCCGCTTGCCAGAGAGCTTTTCGAGCGCGTCAGATGTCACGCTTTCGCACGGTACGTTACCGGCGCGGGTGCAGTTTTATGCAGTCGACGCCGCTGCCGACACTATCGGAACACCGGTGGCTGGTGTCTCTCCGACGGGAAGAGATCTTATAGCTCGTGTTCCCGTCTCGCCCCCTCTGCCGGAAGAGGATCCACAGCGGGCTTCCATACATTATTCAGCGCGGATCATGACTGATACCCGGGACGTGAGCGTCGTGCAACCCTTCCCGTCACCCTCCGAGGTTCCTACTTGCTGTAACAGAGACGAGAACAGCATCAGGGCGCAAAGCATGATGACGCTTCGCTTTGCTGCCCCGCCAGGTTCGGCCGGGGAATAAAATGGTGCGGATAAAAGTTTACGAGCACTCATTTGTCCGATTCCACTTTGGGATTCTGGGAGCTTGAAGCCATCTGACCTAAGTCCCGCAGCGCTGATCACTCTCGAGTGACGTGGATGTTGCTGATACACTGAAAAAAAATTCGCTTGCGGGCTGACGAAGAAAAACATTTTTGGTTCAATTCTACTTTCAATTCTGACAATTCCATGTGATATTGAAACCACGACGGCAAGACTGTCAAGGTGACATGTTATCGTTTCAATCCGGTATGAAATTGTACGAATTCAGAGTAGAATCGAAACAACGTTTTTACTTCTTTGGCAGCCCACAAGCAAATTTTACTTGATAAAATGATATTTTTTTCAGGGTAAAAAGAAAAAAAACAGTGGGAGAAGTGGCGGAAATTTTGAGGTGTTACGTCAGACCTCGACGAGGCCCGGCCCGGGCCTCATCGGGCTGTTACGTCCTACACTGAAAAAAAAAAAATCGCTTCCGGGCTGCCGAAGAAAAAAATGTTTGTTTCAATTCTACTTTCAATACTTACAAATCCATATGATATTGAAACAACGTCGGCAAGACTGTCAAGGTGATATGTCATCGTTTCAACCCGGTATGAAATTGTACGAATTGAAAAGTAGAATTGAAACGTTTTTTTTTCTTTGGCAGCTCGCAAGCAAATTTATGTTTTTTTCAGTGTACGTAACTTCTCATCAATATTGTTGCAGCAAGTACTCTAGAAGTAAGTTTAGTCAATGAGCTGCCAACCATTGTGTCAGGTCAGCCATGAGCACGTGCAGTCGCCGCACGCTCCAAAAACCACTCACACTCTAACATCCTCACTCGCACGCTCTCACTCATCCGCGTGCTCGCCCATCTAATCAATCACACTCTAACATTCTCACTCGCGTACTCTCACTCATCCGCGTTCTCGCTCATCTAATCACTTACACTCTAACGTTCTCACTCGCCCTCACTCTAATCTCTGTAAACACTGTAAATAATTGTTTTACATTTTTAAAAAATTTGAAATTTAATATACAATTGTGATGAAAGATTGTTATACTTTTTCATTGAAATTAAAGTAAATTAAATAAAAAAAGAAATAAAATATTGGCAATGTTTTTTATTACAATTGTGTTTTTGTCACAATTGTACAAGACATGTACTATATCTGTTTTTGCATAAAAACTTCCAATCCGGTACAGTAAATTTCATACGATTTTTTTTTGCGGTGTATTTATCTCATGCAGTCTCACTTTTCCATCCGTAAACAAAAGCATTTCCTTTCTTTCTAAATCGTAAAAGAACCATTATCTCTCTCTCACACACACTAGTAAGAAGCGATTTTTTATCCTTCTCTCCCACACTTATCTATCTCATACAGTCCCAACTTTCCCATCCCTAAACAAAGCGTTTTCTATCTCCCTTTGCCACTCCTGAGATCCAAGCTTCTGTCCTTCTTTCTCGCACGCTTAAGCTATCTATTTTCCCCTAATATATTTTATAACCTTTCTAGCATTAGTAATATAGGGGTAAGACCGTGGCTCTTATGTACCAATATAAGGGCCACGATTTCCGAATGAAAATCATTCATCTACCATCAAACCTGCTGCATCACCCAAATCTGCACAGAACGCGGAACGCTCTGCTGCGAAAAACCTCGAGCCCTGCGAGGCAGAGTCCAACGGTTTAGGATCAAAAACGAACAACTCGGATCAATCTCGTAAAATCATTTATACCAAGGAATAATATTCCTGCAATATATATATAGGGGAAACCGGGGCGAAATGGGGACATGAAATGTCATATCGACGTGGGGAAAAATGAGGTAATAATGAAGCTAACAAAAGTTGCCGAAAGTCTAATCGAAGGCTACCCCGTTTTGCCCCAGATGGTTTTTTTTTTATATCCTTTCAAAACCGGGCCAATACAATTTTGGTCTGAAAAACAATGGATGATCACCCAGAAAAAAAATGTATTTGACGGCCACCGTTTATTTGGTTTAAGTAAAATATTTATTTGATTTAAATAAATATTTATTTAAATTAAGTAAATAGTTACTGAAATGAAATAAATATTTTACTTAAACCAAATAAACGGTGGCCGTCAAATAAATTTTTTTTTTGGGTGTATGCTTTCGGTATCGTTATACCAGGTTTTATTGCTTAGGGTCCCGTTTTACCCCGGTCTACCCTATATATATATATATATATATATATATATATATATATATTCGTGTGAGTACTTTAAAACAAACCACTGGGTTTGTTATGCCACGCTGGCCAATACCGTGCCAATACTGGCACTGTTTGGCGCTCTCAATAGGGCAACCTTGGCTGCATGAAAAGGCAGAATGAAATTCTGTTGAGATGCTGGGATGAAGATTTTTTTCCTCGCACTTGTTTATGATTCTAGTTTTACGTTCGATAAATGCAGTAGATAGGAGATGCGAATTGGGAAATCAGATTGTTTCTTGATATCTGTGCGCGTCACGTCGCCGACGCGGTCGTTCGACGGATTATCGAACATCTGGCAGTTCAGTTACGTTACACACCGTGATATACACAGGGAAGCAGACACATCCCATCGGGACCGTATACACGTCGTGTATGCGCGACACTCCCGACGGCACTGCCGTTCTTCGACAGCTTCGCCAATTCCAATTTCGAAACGCCGCACAGAAATTATTGGACATGTGTGGTTTCCGGGTGTCGGCAACCGCGAGTGGTGTACCTATAGGTTACAAGTGCGAAACGCTTTCACTCTCATTGATGTCCGTAACTCGCAGCGGCGTCGATTCCAAGTTGTTTCAATCGTTAAGCATCCAACTTCGAAGAATCTTGGACTGGAAGTGACAAGTGCTTAAGTACTTGTACACGGAATGACGTCGACAGACTTCTGTGGGTTTTCGCCCCCTCGAACGTTCAATGCAACTCCCTACCGTACCGTTCAATGCTTTTCATGCCCAATCATGAAGTAAAAAAATGGAGTAAAATCGGAATACGAAATTTCGTTAAAATAATTTTGTTAAATAAGTGAGAAACTCATTTGTTCAGGATTCGATATACAAACCTGTGTTTTTATTTCCCGTGTCATTGACAATTTTAGGTTGGACTTTTGTTTGTAAACCTAGAACCTAATGGTGCATTGAAAAAAATATCAATGATTCAAGTAAAATCGTCATGCGGGCTGCCAAAGAACAAAAATTGTCATTAATTTTGTAATTGTAATAAATTTGTTAAATAAGTGAGATACGCATTTGTTCAGAATTCAATATACAAACCTGTCCTTTTATTTCCCGTGTCATTGACAATTTTAGTTTAGACTTTTGTTTGTAAACCTAGAGCCTAATGGTGCACTGAAAAAAATATGAATTATTCAAGTAAAATCGGCATGCGGGCTGCCAAAGAACAAAAATTGTCATTAATTTTGTAATTGTAATAAATTTGTTGCATAAGTGAAAAATTCATTTGTTCAGAATTCAATATACAAACTTGTCCTTTTATTTCCCATGTTGTTGACAATTTTAGTTTGGACTTTTGTTTGTAAACCTAGAGCCTAATGGTGCATTGAAAAAAATATCAATGATTCAAGTAAAATCATCATGCGGGCTGCCAAAGAACAAAAATTGTCATTAATTTTGTAATTGTAATAAATTTGTTAAATAAGTGAGATACGCATTTGTTCAGAATTCAATATACAAACTTGTCCTTTTATTTCCCATGTTGTTGACAATTTTAGTTTGGACTTTTGTTTGTAAACCTAGAGCCTAATGGTGCATTGAAAAAAATATCAATGATTCAAGTAAAATCGTCATGCGGGCTGCCAAAGAACAAAAATTGTCATTAATTTTGTAATTGTAATAAATTTGTTAAATAAGTGAGATACGCATTTGTTCAAAATTCAATATACAAACCTGTCCTTTTATTTCCCGTTTCATAGACAATTTTAGTTTAGACTTTTGTTTGTAAACCTAGAGCCTAATGGTGCACTGAAAAAAATGTCAATGATTCAAGTAAAATCGGCTTGCGAGCTGCCAAAGCAAAAAAATGGTTATTTCAATTCTACATTAAATTCTTACAATTCTATAAGGGATTGAAACGATAAAACGTTATTCTGACAGTCTTGCCGTTGTTGTTTCAATATCATATGGAATTGCAAGAGTTGGAAGTAGAATTGAAATAGAAAATTATTTCTTCGGCAACTCGCTAGCGAATTTGTTGGAAAATTAACAAATACCAAAACGCGTTCGTTTATGCACAATAAATTGTAAAAAGTACAACATTTTTTTTACTGTTCATGCCTTAGAAATTTAACGAAAGGGTTGCAAACCAGAACGGGGCAAAATGGACCCATGTCCTCCATCTCGGTACAGATTCTTCTCGTTAAAACAAACCGAAACTCAACTTTGCAGCGACACCGTTATAGGTACACTGCGTGTTCTACGTGTCTATGTGAAAGTTAAACTGGCAAATTCGCCAAGTGTTTCGCCTCTTATGACCGTCCAAGTGTGTTTAAAGCCTTCCGGGTCATCTGCCTTTCGCAACCGTGGGTGCGAGTGCCGGAACAGACCTCATTCTCCAAGTGGACGGTCCTTCATCCACTAGAAACTCCGTCATGGTAACCCGCCAACTTTTGCGTTTGTCCACGGGGACAAGGAGGCTAACGAGGTTTCCGTTTAAAGGAGGCTCGTCGAGTACTCGAGGGCGCCAGCGTGCCATTCGAGAAGGGCTACGGCGGGAGGGCGGCTGCTAGGGCTTTCGGTATACCTGTGACGTTCATGCCAGCATGATTGTTCAGTCCGTGTTGACTTTGCGTTCGCACAGCTTCTTGCTACAAAGGCAACGCAGTTGCGAAGGCAAAATCGGCTTTTCTGAGGATTACAGATTAGGTAGAAGCGGCAACAATAGGCTAGTCCATATATAAGTTGTTTGCGTGTTAATCGGTGTGGGCCATATTGACCTCTTTTACGATAAAGACGGTTCCCGCAGGGCTAGCATCGGCTGAGCGCTGAGGTGATCATGAATGGAATAATGCTGCAAAAAAATGTGTCTCAGTACGAAACCTAAAAATCTTCGAGAAACGTTAATTCCCGCACGATTATTCGTTCCGTGTTGACTTTGCGTTCGCACAGCTTCTTGCTACAAAGGCAACGCAGTTGCGAAGGCAAAATCGGCATTTCTGAGGATTACAGATTAGGTAGAAGCGGCAACAATAGGCTAGTCCATATATAAGTTGTTTGCGTGTTAATCGGTGTGGGCCATATTGACCTCTTTTACGATAAAGACGGTTCCCGCAGGGCTAGCATCGGCTGAGCGCTGAGGTGATCATGAATGGAATAATGCTGCAAAAAAAATGTGTCTCAGTACGAAACCTAAAAATCTTCGAGAAACGTTCATTCCCGCACGATTATTCGGTTCGGGTTGACTTTGCTTTCGCACAGCTTCTTGCGACAAAAGCGCCGCAGTCGCGAAGGCAACATCGGCATTTCTGAGGATTACAGATTAGGTAGAAGCGGCAACAATAGGCTAGTCCATATATAAGTTGTTTGCGTGTTAATCGGGGTGGGCCATATTGACTTCTTTTACCATAAAGACGATTTCCGCAGAGATGCTCGCATCGGCTGAGCACTGAGGTGATCATGAATCGAATAATGTTGTAAAAAATGTGTATTTCGGTACGAAATCCAAAATCTTCGAGGACCGTTCATTCCCGCATGATTGTTCGGTCCGTGTTGACTTTGCTTTCGCACAGCTTCTTGCTACAAAGGCAACGCAGTCGCGAAAGGCACAATCGGCATTTCTGAGGATTACAGATTAGGTAGAAGCGTTAACAGTAGGCCGGTCCATATATAAGTTACTTACGTGTTAATCGGGGTGGGCCATATTGACCTCTTTTACCATAAAGATGGTTCCCGCAGGGCTAGCATCGGCTGAGCGCTGAGGTGATCATGAATGGAATAATGCTGCAAAAAAATGTGTCTCAGCACGAAACCTAAAAATCTTCAAGGGTCGTTCATTCTCGCAAGATTATTCGGTCCGTGTTGACTTTGCTTTCGCACAGTTTCTTGCTAAAATGGCACCGCAATCGCGAAGGTAAAATTGGCGTTTCTGAGGATTACAGATTAGGTAGAAGCGGTAACAATACATAATTTATTTGCTTGTTAATCGGGGTGGGCCATATTGACCTCCCCTAACAGAAAGACGGTTCAAGCAAAGATGCTCGCATTGGCTGAATGCTGAGGTGATCACGAATCAAATAACGCTCAAAAACATGTTTATTTCGGTACAGAACCTAAAAACCTTTGAGCGCCTCTCACTGCCGGTTTCTTCAACTAGTACCGAGCCCAAATCCATGGCACTGTCTCTAACGTTATTTGCTTTCATCTCTAGCCCAACGCAATGTCCCGCGGGAGGACAATTACCAAGCTCCGTGGTATCTCGATGCCAGCATCAAGTTCAGTGGAAGGCGGATTCCCCGGCAGAGCAGTCAAACGCTCCGCTAGCTTCGAACGACCAAGATACCCGGCTGAATCTCGCGGCCCAACATAATAATATGAAGAAAAAAAAAACAAAAAAAACCCCCGTTTGTCTCGTAACACTCCGCTTCAGTTTTGGAACAGTGTCGTGAACGCGGGTCGTCGCAGTGTGCGTGCGCAAGTTAAAACATCCGTGGGAGTTTTTGATTGTCGTGGGAGGGAAAAGGCTCTCGGCCGAAAGCACGAAACGCTTTCACCAAAGCAGAACTAAAAGGACGGGAAGAAGTTGGTTCTCGAGTGGAGATTCCCAGGACGGTGAGGCGCTCGGCAGAGAGTTCTCCGGCCTGGTCATTGGAGGTAACAGTCGCTACGTGAGCGGCATCTTTGACAAAGGGACCGTTACCCTCTGCTGTACATACTAAGGTATACAGGCTCGCGGGGTAAAGAGACTTCATACAGTTGTACGAAGTATATAGCACTCGGGCGGGGTTACAGTTTGCCATAGCAATTTGCAAAGTGTTCCGCAGCTCGGGACATATCTGGCTCGTTGGGGTCGTTGGAGGAACGTCGAGCGTATGGAGCCGTTGAGCCGGGAAGGACAATTACCTAATAAGTTTATGATGAGGCTGAGTGCACGTCAATATTGACTCGCGACACCAACCTCGCCAATGTCCGGACGATGTGAATAGAACCGCAACATGGGAACGGGCCGGACATTAACGAGCGGCAGGTTGCACCAAACTTCCCCTCGACAAGGCGGGGGCAAAACGGTCGTAAAGTTATTTAAATCGAATAAAAATATTCACCTTGTTATTTGAATGAAAGCTTCCTTTGTGAGGAAGAAAATATGATCGACCATCGATGGTCACAAATTATTCTTTTAATGGGAAACTTGTTCCAGGGAATTTCATTAATCTCTAGAACAGCGTAAAATTTTATTTCTATAGTGAGGGTCCGCAGATGCGCACAAACTCGTAAAGTTATTACCACCATTACGGTGGCAGACATAATGACATTGCCGATGTAATTTAATTTTATCGTCGCAGTGCCGATGAGAGATAAATTCACATGTAAATGAGTTAATAGGCAGTAAATGGTTTTACGAGCAATTTTACAGCTTTTGTAGGTACTTGACGGTACATCGGGATCAAGCGCAGTAAATAGCAAAATTACCAAAAAGCATCTCGTTTACAAAATCAGAAGGATTGATCGGCTATCCGCAAACATGAATATACCGCCGTTCATGTTTTGGTAGCAACTTTTCAGCAGTCTGCCCCAAATGTCGATTTAAAAAACGTAAAAAAATAATTGCAGACGATCGAATACCTAAACTTTCAGATCCATTAGTTCTTCACAGATTAAAAAATAATAAAAAATATATGTAAAACCTTTTCGAGCAACTTTAAGGTAGTCGTGAATTGTGATCAAATCTAGATAGGCGAGTAAATATAATATTAAATGAAAGGGTAAGATACGTAGGGTGTATTTGCAGAGTTTAGAATCGTTCCACCGTTTGGTTTTTTAAATATAGGCCTGTAAAAATTGCCAATTTAAATGGCAATAACAGTACCAAAGTCGGAAAGCGCGTTCAGAGCGCACGTTTATAAACGCGTTAAGAGCGCACGTTTATGAAATATTTTCATGCTTCTGGTCTAGATGCAAACATTCAAAATAATTTATCTGATGCGATAAACATTTTTTAATATAATAACGCTATACTAGACTGATTGCCCGGATCATTTATTAATAAAATTACACTTTCAATTAACTTTCGGCAAATTTTCGATAAGTCTCGAGTTTGAATTGCGGTGTGAGAACATCGCATACGTCGATAAAAAATAATTTCGTAAAATCAGAATACAAAATTTCGTAAAAATAATTTTGTTAAATAAGTGACAAACACGTTTGTGGAGGTTTGAATATACAAACCTTTTATTTCCCGTGTCATTAACGACTTTAGGTTGTGCTTTTGTATGTAAGACTAGAACCGGATGGTTCTAGTCGGAAAAATTAACAAATAAAAAATTGTGAACGTTTGTGGAAAATAAGTTGTTGTAATAAATACAAACTTTTTTTACTATGTTCAATACGTGTTCCAGTCGAGGGCGACTATTTTATCTCGCTTGAACAGAGAATCAATGGCTGACACCATCTGCTTCGACAATCGTACGAATATACGTTGTACAAATTGAAATTTCAATATTTAAGTTTCTTCCATTGTTACCGTCAACACATTAATATTCCATACTTATTTATTATTGCGATGCGCCGACCATAAAAATCACGATGTTGCCAAATTATCGTGTCTCGTAAAAACATACGGTTTCAACTCTAGTCAAATTTGTGACTTTGCTCCGCTAGTTTCCATTCATCGCGAAGGTTTTATTATAAAGAAAGCTAGGGAATAATTAATCTCTGCGTATGCCGATTTTTATATGAGAAATCACACTTATTTTTTCACCAATATATTTCCGGATGACTTCAAAGTACGGCAAGAACTACCTTAATCTCCCCGAAAAACTGGGTAAAGCAGTGCTTCGTACCTCGCGAACTTTCCTCGCATACAGTTTCCCGGAAGTTTTATTCCCGTCAAAAGACCCAAGGGCGAATCGCGATGTCTGCCCCTCCCGTTCTGACCAACCTGAAACCAACCTGTCGATCGGTGTACCAAACCAACTCTGATTCCAACCTTCGAGAGGTTGATTTTTCGGCGACATAAAAAAAAATAACCGTAATACCAACCGTTATATGCACCCAGAAAAATCATTTATGTGACGGCCACCGTTTATTTGGTTTAAGTAAAATATTTATTTGATTTAAATGAATATTTATTTGATTTCAGTAACTATTTACTCAATTTAAATATATATTTAGTTAAATCAAATAAATATTTTACTTAAACCAAATGAGCGGTGGCCGTCAAATAATTTTTTTTTCTGGGTGTGTCGAATAGTCGGTTGGTTTACGGTTCAAGTTTCCTAAAACAACCCGATTTCCAATAGAGTCGGAAACTGTGTTATTTTGGAAAAGTGCAACTAAAACCAAGTTTCTCTTCGACACATATAACGCTTCGAATTATGGTTGTTTTTGCAATATCAACCAAAAACCAACCTCCAGAAGGTTGGAACCAGAGTGGGTTTGACGCACCAATCGGTTGGTTGAATTAGAGTAAATTGCAAAAACAAAAACAACCAAAATGATCTAGACGAAACGTTGCACATCATACAGATGCACATCATACAGATGCACATCATACAGATGCACATCATACGGATGCACATCATACGGATGCACATCATACGGATGCACATCATACGGATGCACATCATACGGATGCACATCATACGGATGCACATCATACGGATGCACATCATACGGATGCACATCATACGGATGCACATCATACGGATGCACATCATACGGATGCACATCATACGGATGCACATCATACGGATGCACATCATACGGATGCACATCATACGGATGCACATCATACGGATGCACATCATACAGATGCACATCATACAGATGCACATCATACAGATGCACATCATAGTTGGTCCGCGCCAGCTCCTAAACCGGTACTGGGCTTATGGCATAAAACCGGAAATAAAAAAGACGAAAAGAAGAAGAAGAAGAAGGCGACAGCTCCTAAGATAGAGCGAATCGACAAAAACCATCCATGTCGTAGTCCGACACTTTGACCGCACAGTGTCCAAGGTAATCGCGTAGGTCAACCGCGACACCGATGTCACAGAAATCGGGGTAACCATTGTCTACGACCAACGCGTGATCAGAATTTTACACCGGAAGAAGAGTTGTCGGCGAGCACTCGACCAAATGGTCTTCCCCAAGGTGTCTTGAGCGTGAGATGCGTTTATACCGTTTCTCACACGGTATAAACCGGCCACCTAAGACCACCCATCCCTCCCCCCTCCCCCGCCTTAAACCCCGTACATCCACATAAAACCGAGAACCTTCGTTCGCCGCGGCGAGTCTCGGCACATATGACACAGCCCCGGAACTGGGCCAGAGCTCGTGCGGCTGGTGAGAAGAACCGACGGCCCAAAACCGTGTAGGATTCGCGGCACGCCTGCATGCGGCTTCGATGTTATACCACTGTGCATCCTGTAATACACGTGGTACATGTGCAGTACGTATATAATGCAGACACTTTGTAGCGTATTATGCAGAACTGTTCCCCAGCCTAACCCCCCCCCCCCCCCTCCACACCCCACCCCTCTTATGGATCTCGGCACGTAGAGAAGCGCATGAATACATCGTTGAGCTTTGGTCCGCGAATTATATTGCCGTTGAAGAAAATTATTACTTGGCGTTGAGAAGTAAACGGCACGCTGGGGTTGAAGTGTGACGAAACGGTCTCAAGGGGCGGGGGGGGGGGGGGGTGGTAGACCTCGACCGTGTAATTTTCACGTTCGAGTGAATCATATGCGAGAGAGAGTACGCTGAGAGGCGAAAAGGGGGTCGAGGGGGAGAGACATACGGCGACGAGCAGGGAGTCAAAGGGTTAATAAATGCAATGGCCGGCCGTAACGCCCGAGCTGTGGAAGTAGCGTGCTCCAACTGCAGGCACTCAGGGGCTCGAGTAGCATGTAGGGTCAGACGTGAGTGAAGCCGGGGAAGCCCCGCATTGGCATGCTTAGTTAAGTCGACGTCCACCTATATAAAACGTTATACGCAGAGGTTCCCTCTCTCTTTCTGCCGTCGCGTTATGCACGGGGCTCGGGTGCGACTATCGTCGCGTTAAATCTAAAGGGTGTGACAATTTGTGTAGCTCATTTTCAAGAGATCATTATCGGTGTGGGAATAATCCGAAAATGGGTCCGGCGACTGTTGTAGTCGAGATAATCGACGATGTGGGGCAAAACGGACCGCCATTTGTGGCGAGGTTTTTTTTTTGCTACCTTATAGAGGAAAGTTTGTTTTCATGGAAAAGAAAAAAAAATGAGGTTTTAATGAAAACGTTTTCAGAATGTTCGAAAAAATACCTCCAAAAAAAGGCCCCCCCCCCCTCACACACACACACACACATACACAGACACGAGGGTATTTTTTCCGCCAACCATCACTTTTACCCTAACAGTGCATTTCGTTCCGCTCTCTTCTACATCCAAATACGAGAAAAATATTTTTAATTAATGACAACGTCGGTTAAAATGTGATAAAAAATATTAACGATCCTTGAGAACTCGAAGGTTTATCGAAAGGAAGGAAGAGATAATAAATGAAACTGTGTTCATAATTCATTAATAATTCATATATGACTTTTTTCCCCTCGGTATATCGTCCTATACCGTACTTGCCTCCCGTTATTCGGAACGAATCCCGAAACTCCGATTTTTATATAAATAGAAACCGGTTGATTTATTCAATACATATCGCGTAAAAGTATACGGTCATCCATTCGGATACGAATCAACGTTTCTTCAAAGACGTTTGCGCTTCGTATCTTCGTGGGTTATCGATTCAGCGTGCAGACTACGTTGAATTGATTATGGGAATGAATAGCTACGGCGAGCTTCCGTCCGTGTTTTCCACTTTGCTTAGCATATATATATATATGCTAACCCCGGACGTAACAATATATATATATATATATATATATATATATACATATATACATCCAACGAAATCAGAGCTTCTCTCGCATACATGCATGCAGGCAAAGATATGCCATGTTTATATGGATGCGGACGTATTTGATGCGATACGATCGATGTTACTCGACGATCAGACGGGGCGAGGGAGGAAGCGGGGGATTGAAATAAAAATATCGCTGGTAGAATAAAATGAAGCTTTTAGGCCCGAGGATGACCGGACATTCGGAGCTTCGCGAAACGAGCGATTAAGCGGAATAATTCATGAGCGTGTAACACGCGGGAGCCCACGAATCGTAAGGTCGTCGTCATCGTTTCGGCACACGATCAACCTCGGATGATCGTGATTAAAGTCACGTGTACCTGGCGAATGGATTTCTTCACAGTTCGATTTTTATCGTTATCGATTTCGGGCGAGAGTCGACGGTTCGATGTGACATGAAAAAAAAAAAAATTTGTAAAATGCATGGTCCATATTGACCTCTCTCACCCTGCATACCAAATGTATCAACTGCGTGCGAAATATTCTTGGTTAGGTTTCAATGATTAAATTCTTGAAATCGGTACATTACATTTTGTATTAATTCTACCAAATATGCATTATTGATATCGTGCGTGCGTTCGAAAGTTGAGATTTAATATTTCGTTCGAAATGTGTAATATTCGATGTGAATATTCGAAGTGCAGTGGATATTACACATTCTGCAGTCGAATTTGAATAAATGCGGGGAATATGGACTACCTTTTTTGTTTGTGGATGCTTCACACATTGTGGATGCTTCACACCTAGATTCCCAGCCAAAAGTGAGATTCTGTGAGAATTTGAACACTTCCTATCGGTATAAAAATTTGGAAAAAATCAAGTGTATTAAAGGTACCAGAAACATTGATTGTGCATAATAATAATGTCAAAAAGTTATTAACAAATTGCTAAAAAAAATGGTTAAAAAAATAATCCGTAAAACTTTTTTCTCTCATTTTGGGTTTCCAAAATAACGTCATTTTGGTTTTCCAAAATAACGTCATTTTGGGTTTCCAAAATAACGTCATTTTGGGTTCCCAAAATAACGTCATTTTTTGTTCCTAAAGTAACGTCATTTTGGGTTCCCAAAGTAACGTCATTTTTGGTTCCCAAAGTAACGTCATTTTGGGTTCCCAAAATAACGTCATTTTGGGTTCCCAAAAGAACGTCATTTTGGGTTCCCAAAATAACGTCATTTTGGGTACCCAAAATAAAGTTGGCCCGATGTTATCATCCCGACGTCAACTGGTCGTCGGACCCGCATCGACGACCAGTGTCGGGTCGCCTTTCTAACTCAGGCGGTCATAGTTGGTCCAACGTCAGCCCGGTACTAAAACCGCATCTGAGATTTTACCCCGACCCGGAATTCGTCTCGGTAGCTCGAGTTAATTATTACGAAATTCATGCTTCGTCAGGTAAACATCCAGTTACCTCTAACGAATAGCTCCGGTAGCATCCAAATGGCGTATATTTCTCGGCCACCCCATTTCACCCCTCTGCTTCCGACGCACCACGGTATACATGTTATTATACTATTCCCGACGCCGTAGGCATATATCCACGCTCCGACAGCAGCCAGCGGCAGCGTTATAATCCAACCTCGTCGTTACACGTCAATGCCGATGCCTCACATGCACCAAGAAAAGCCGTGTTTTCCCACTGTCTGTGCGAGAACGCGAAACCGGGAACCGTATTGTCTGAAGGCAGCCGCCAAGCATTCCGCCGCCACGATTCGGAGAATTGCGTTCCCGGTCTTCGCCGTTCCGCGCATGCGCATTACGCCCAACAATCGGGTCTGTGAATTCTGCGGATTTTTTTTTTTTCCGTACCCCATCTTGCCCCGTATGCCCGTTTTGCCCCTGATACCTCCTGCAATTTAATCACGCACGATTTTACACATAAAATATATACGAGTTTAAGCGTGGGTAAATTATGTTTTCGGCAAATTTAAAAAATATCACGGGAAATTGGAAATTCAGACGTTTTATCTATGCCATGTTTAGAGTCTTTCCGCTGAACTTCAATATCTGAGCTTAAAGTGTAAAAAAATTCGTCTCCAATTTAATGGACTGGTACTGCAAGTTTTTATGCACAAACTGGTGTATTACATTTCATGTACAATTGTGATGAAAAATTATCGTACAGTCTATCAAAAACTTTGGAAATACTTTACTTTTAATGATTAATTTTTAATTTACTATAAAAGTACTTTAAATCCAATAATTTACTTTACTATCACTCTAAAAGTTCATTAACTGTTCACCACAATTCTACGTTAAATTTAATGTATGTCATTACCTAAATTTAACGTAGAAGCAGCTCCCATCGCTAATAACCATAGCAGTTGATGCGACGTTAAATAATAACAAATTAATAAAAAATTAAAAATAACACGTACCCGTATTTGCACAAAAACTTCTAGTCCGATGCATGAAATTCACATTTTTATTAACTGTCTAGGTTGATCAACAGAGGTTCATTATTATATTTATTTTGATTCTACTCGGCCTCTCCAAAAGCACATAACATTTATTTATTTGTATAATTACGAGCTGGGCCCAATTACGAGCGATACGTAAAGGTACCCAACAAACAAGATGTCACATTGAGAGAGTTCATCGTGTAATAATTAATCACATTCGCTGACCAAAGTGAATAGACAACAATAAAAGAAGTCTAATAAAATACCAATATAACAAAAATAACAATACGTCTCGTTATACATTTTTAAAATTTTTTTTCCTTGACGACAATACGCGAATAATGCAGAATAAATATTAATAATTATTTCCGCCGCATTGACACCAATTTCGTTGAAACGTTGAAATTGAATCGTCCAGTGAGTTTCACCCCTGTTCTTCCGGTGCTCCAAGTCCGCTCCAGCCGCCCCAAGCCGCTCACTCTCCATCGCAATCTAACCACTTTTACACGGTACATATATTACGTACAGCGATCCTCGCAAACCAATTAAAAAAAAAAGTTGCTCCATATCCACCGCACTCGCTCAAAGTCGATTGCGCACTGCGCATTATCGACTGCACATCGAACATTGTGCGATTCAGCCGACTGGCGTAAAATTCTCAGCTGGCCCATTTTACCCCGCTGCCTCCGACGCATCGCGCCGTACATGTTATTATACGCTTCCAGACGCCTCAGACACATGCACGCTCGAGCAGCAGCCAGCGGCGCAGTTATAATTTAACCTCGTCGTTACACGTCGACGTCGATGTCTCGCATCCACCGAGAGAAAGCGGCGTTTTCCCGATGTCTGTGCGAGGACGCGAAAAACCGGCAACGCTTTTCTCCGAGGGCGACGGGCGGAGTTTTCTCCCGTGCTGGATTTCGTCGCCCTCGCTCGCATCATTCTTCCCGATGGAACGATCTCCCCGTTATATCGCGTCGGCGTTCGTACATCGGCGAATCGTTTGGCCTCCGCAACGGGCGCTCCCCGGTTTTAATAAAGGAGCGACCGGGGCGCTCGGAGACCCTTTTCGCGATCGTAGCTGCTGGCAGCATCGGCGCGATCGACGCCGACGACGATTCTCCTCGACAACAAAACGCCGAGGCCGAGACGGGAGATCGTTATGCCAGTCGACGGAAGTAAGAGAAAAGCGGAAACGGCTAAATGGCTCGATATCGGGAATCCGATAAAATTGATAGGGAGCAAAGAATCGTTTTCGCGTATACGATCCTTACGGGCGCCTCACCGTGCGCGCTTTTGGGGACGGTGCGGATCGTCGAGCCGTCGGATGGGCAACACGCGGCGGAGCGAAATTGTTCGTCGCTCGCGCACTCGCAGATTAAAATCGAAACGCCGTGTGCGGGGTGCGTTACCGTGAAACATATGCTTCGCCTTTGTGCTCGTTCAGACAAAGGCAGAATGTAGGGAGAATGAGAAATGAAACAAAAGGGTTTTTCTCGGGAAAATAATAGATTCGGGAGGGATCGAGGAAATCACCGACTATAGGAATTCTGAAGAGTGTATGTGGGTGACCTTTTAGGTACTTCTTTTTTACTGTGCGAATCGGGCTTTCAGTAGAGCGGGAGAGAAGAATCGAGCGACGTTTTGAAAAACTGATGAAAAGGTCTTCGAACAAGTGGGCTATCATATTTTCGATGGGACGATTCAGTTTTGGGCGGTGGTTTTTTTTTTGTTTTTTTTTTTCAATGCACTGAAAAAAATTACGTAGTTAAAGCAACAATACTGACTTTTTACCATAAAAAATAGTTCCCGAGGGGAACGTCTACATTTTATAGTTATGACAAAGCCAAAAAATCATGGTTGTAAGCATAATTATAGTTTAGCCAATTGAATATATACTATAAGAAACTACCTATAGACGTTCCCCCTCGGAACTATTCATTATAGTAGGAAATACTATCTTTTTTCTCAGTGTGGGGAAAAAATTATACTGTCATAATTGTGAGTACGATAATGTCCGAGCCGCTTAAGGTAGCTTCCGAGAAACAGAAGGGTTTCTCGGAAAAATAATAGATTCGGGAGGGATTGAGGAAATCACCGACTAGGGGAGAGCGGGGGAAAATGGGACAGTGGGGCAAAACAGGACAGTGGGGCAAAACGCGATTCTCCAATATTTCTTTTGATTCCGCAGTTTCTCCCAACGATACATCCGAATTTTCAACGCCATTTTGCCCCACTCATCACCACCGCCACCATCCAAAAGTTATTGGAAAATCGCGGTCTGTCCCGTCATGCCGTTTTGCCCCACCGTCCCATTTTGCCCCGCTCTCCCCTATAGGAATTCTAAAGAATGTATGTAGATGACCTTTAGGTACTTTTTTTTTACTGTACGAATCCGGGTTAAATAGAGCGGGAGAGAAGAATCGTGCGTCATTATGAAAAACTGATGAAAAGTTCTTCGAACAAGTGGGCTATCATATTTTCGATGGGATGATTCAGTTATGGGCGGTGGTTTTTTTCTTCTATGGAATCTCAAAAATAAAAAAATAACATTTTTTTGAAATTTTTCGCGTATATAAGGCCTTAATTGAAGCACGATTTGATCACGGGTAATACACCTCTTTAAATTCAGAAGAAATTCATTAATAACCAACCGCTGTATTTGTAATTTCCTACCTGCGAGTATTTTGGATCGCTGAATTCGAATCTGAACTAAAAATTCAGAAATTAAAAAACGGTAAATCCAATATAGTGGATATCAAATTTCAAGCGAATATGTGAGAAAAATGATATGCTTCAAATGATTCGAACGCGTGTCTCGTTCATTAAAAAAAAAATGCTCAGTGGCTCAAAGTATTTTACAGAGTCGTTCAAAAAAATCATAGCGATACTTTAATGAAATAGCAGAGAATAGTAATAGCCAGTATGAAAATATCCAAAACGCGGAAGTTACAGAAATCTTAACATGTATTTTTTCAACGCAACAGCAATATATTTTTGCCAATTTTTTTTTTTGTATTTTTTTTCATAGTATCTTTCGATTTTTCTCAAAAAAATTATCACCTCGCTTGTACCCTTATACGCCTAGTATCGAGGAATCGTGCCTCCTTGCCTGGTGCTCTTCACCAAGAGCCACGACACGTCGCTGAGTCAGCCGTCTGGCACCCGCTAAAGTGGAGTAAAATAGACTGTTACAAGATCCTCTTCCATTCGTTCCTCATCTCTATATACGTTTCCTCGCCCTCTTTCCCCGGTGCGCTTCTTCGAGCTATGGTATCTCACTTTTTGCCGACCCGTCGCCGAGAGAGGAGAGACGAGGAGAACGACCGAGAGGGAGAAGAAACGCCGGAGCAATCGGCGAATTAGCGGCGTCTTGTTCGCGAAATCCCGGCCAAGCCGGTTTTTCCTTACACCACTTTCCCGTTCTCTATCGCCCGGTCTCTCAACCCCGAACGTTCTTGTTTTCGCTTTTTCCCTACCTCCCTCGCTTCTCCAACCCACGGTTCACTGATTTTCGCACTCATTTCCGTTCTTGCCATTTTTTTACCTCTTTTTCATTCTCTCTCAGACGGTCCATAGGGGAGAGCGGGGCAAAATGGCACAGCGGGGCAAAATGGGATAATAATACAAAACGCAATTTTCCAATAACTTTCGGATGGTAGCGATGGTAGCCCGTGGGGCAAAACGGGTTTGACAATCCGGATGTATCGTTAATACAAAATGGGGCATCCGAAAATGATTGGAAAATGGAGTTTTCCCCCCACTGTCCCCTTTTGCCCCGCTGTGCCATTTTGCCCCGGTCTCCTCTACACTCGGAGCACCGGTTTGTCCCAAGGCGCTCAACTACTTTGCAGTAGGTACCGCTCCGAGATAGCTTCCCCATTGGCCCTCCGTCTCCTTCGCTCATTCCATCGCGTCACGTTTTCAATCGAAGAAGGCCGCTCGCGATCGACGCTCCGATAGATCGGTTTTTTTTTTATTCCTCCCCTCACTTTCTTCTCCCTCCCGAAAAAGATCGAACATTTAGGATACATAGAGTTCGGCGGGAGATCCAGCCCAAGTAACGGATTAAGGATTCACCGATGCGAGTAACTCGATCGGCAATCTCGTATTCCCGACTCGCAAACTTTTCGCTGAATTACGGCAGTCGAGAACGGGACCGGCGGAAACCTTCGCACACCTTCGCCCCCTCGTCGCTCGTCGTTACAGGCCCGCGCAATCGTGGATGCACTCAGACACTCACCGGGACTGTGACTATTCATATTCACCTCGACTGTCCCACGGAAAGAAAGTTCCTCCGCAGGACTGTCGCTCTGCCCTACCAAAGAAAAGTAATTTCGTTTTTTTTGTGGTTTTATTTTTTGCCTCCAGCGTCGCGCAGCACTTTCCGACTGAGAAATCTTCTTAGCTGCGCGGGAATTTCTGTCGCGGAATTTTGCTACTCGTTCCGATTGAACTGCGCGGAGTTCGTAGTGGCGGTTTTTTTTTTTTTTTTTTTTTTTTGTCGTTAGTTTGTTATTTTTTTGGTCGCTAATAAATGGTTCCACCGAGGAGCTGCTTCGCTCGTTGTGAACGTCAAAGCTACCGGTTTTAGAGTTGGGCTGACGTTCGACCAACTATGACCGTCTGAGATAGAAAGTCGACCCGACTCTGGTCGTCAATGTGGGTCCGATATTAAAAAATCTGAAAAAATTCATACGTATTCAGAAAAATGAACGAATCACTTTCGTGATTAAAAAAAAATTAGATTGATGAGTAATTTGTTAAACAATTAATTTTTTGTTTACTTTGTTAATAACATTTTGGACTTATTATTATGCGAAGTCAATCTTTGCAGTACCTTTAATATGCATGCATTTTTTCAGATTTTTATACAATCGAGAAGTATTTGCAATTTTATCTCATTTTTCTCGAACTTATGCGGAATGAATACCAAGCGACAGAACTACCTTAAATTCTTGTCTCGCAGAGGTTCGCGGGACTCCGAGACGCGATTCGCCTTTCCGTACACTGAGAGAAAAATCGGGGATGGCGCGAACATACACGAGCGCCTGAGCCAATCGAATATGGTTGGCTCAATTACGATTTAAGTGGTTCAACCACCGAGAGGTTGACTTAACAACATAGGGTTGGCTCACCCTCTCGCTGAGGTTAAATACGGCGAAACTCATGTTGAACTTGAATCAATAGATCTAATTGTGTTAACGCAACCACTGAGAGGTTGAATTATCAATCTTGTTGTGTTAACTCAACCACCGAAAGGTTGAATTATCAATCTAATTGTGTTAACTCAACCACCGAGAGGTTGAATTATCAATCTAATTGTGTTAACTCAACCACCGAGAGGTTGAATTATCAATCAAACTGTGTTAACTCAACCACCGAGAGGTTGAATTATCAATCTAATTGTGTTAACTCAACCACCGAGAGGTTGAATTATCAATCTAATTGTGTTAACTCAACCACCGAGAGGTTGAATTGTCAATCTAATTGTGTTAACTCAACCACCGAGAGGTTGAATTATCAATCAAACTGTGTTAACTCAACCACCGAGAGGTTGAATTATCAATTTAATTGTGTTAACTCAACCACCGAGAGGTTGAATTATCAATCTAATTGTGTTAACTCAACCACCGAGAGGTTGAATTGTCAATTTAATTGTGTTAACTCAACCACCGAGAGGTTGAATTATCAATCAAATTGTGTTAACTCAACCACCGAGAGGTTGCATTATCAATCAAATTGTCTTAACTCAACCACCGAGAGGTTGAGTCATCAACACAGGGTTGGGTCAACCTCTCGGTGAGGTTAAATACGGCGAAACTCATGGTGAACTTGAATCAATAGATCTCATCGAGGCTGAGCCAACCTCAGTGAGGTTGATTGATTCAAATTGAGGTTGACTCAACCTCGATGAGGTCGATTGGTTCAAGTTCACCATCAGTTTCGCCGTATTTAACCTCACCGAGAGGTTGAGTCAAGCTTATGTCGTTAACACAACCTCTCGGTGACTGCGCCACCGAAATAGTCATTGAGCCAACCATATTCGGTTGGCTCAAGCGCTCATGTATGTTCACTCCATCCCTGTTTTTTCTCTCAGTGTACATTTTCTGGCACGCTGTGTGCGGGATCGGATAAAAATGGAAAGTAAAACGAGGCAGCGCGCGGTTGAGCGGGACTCGTTTGACAAAAATATAGCGGAAACTGAGAAACGAGCCGGGTGGGGCAAAGAAAATTTAACGTACAGTCTCGAGGCGCATCGAATATATGTTCTGCGCGGAGCATATGTATGCTCCGAGCCAAGACGATCTTAACCCAGTTCACACCTACCCGACCGGTCTCGTTAATATTGTTTACGACAGGATTATCCGATTTTTTTTTTTTTTTCTTTCGTTATCTCGCTCCTCCGTGCTCGTTCTTTTCTCCCGCGAATTATCTCCCGTTCCCCGTTTGATTTATTATACGAGATCGCGAGACCACCGCCACTAGCGACGGAGAGCTACGGAGTCGGGGCGTTTTGGCATCGGTGCAGGAATCTACGATATACGTACACCAAATGTATTCGACTCGTTTCCACTCCGAGTATCGAATTTCTCGGGTATAAAAGGAAAAAAAGGAGTAGTCACTAAAATTGTATGTGAAAACATCTTGAGGGATTCACTTCCAGGTTTCGAATATTCCAAGTACCTCGAAGACCTCGTCATCCGCCAAACTGATTATTCTGAGTCGCCAGGTTAAGGATGCATCACGCATACATTTGTGACGTACGAGCGTTGGTTACGTCGGAAATAACCACGTCGCGTGAAGCGCAGAGTTTATATTTTTTATTTGGGGATCGTTCCCGGTTCGTCCTTCGCGGAGTTTCGCAGGGTCGTTAAATAATTGTACGACAATTATGCATGACTCGAGATTTAATTATGATAATTGCACGAATTAATTTTGAGATACAAATCGCTTCTCTAGAATTCATACGATTTTTTTCGGAATCTTCTTACATTTCAAAATTGTTGTTTTTTTTTTCAAAGCCTTGAAAAACCGACGTTGAGGCACGAATTTCGGTATCGATATTTCACAGTACACACATAAAGTTTCAAGGCGACTGCGCCAACAATTCCGCAGATATGGCCTCGAAAAATATTTCATAAATGGACAATTCTGGAAATTTCATGCGATTTCTAAAAGATCAATTAATTTATTTAAAAAGAGGGAAAAAAGGTTTACTTGTTGAACAATTTTTTTTTTAGTAACCTGTTAATAATTTTTTGAGATTATTATTATGCAAAATCAATGTTCTTGGCACTTTTAATACAGTTGATTTTTTAAAGATTTTTATACCAATTCGAAGTGTTCAACCTCTCACTGAATCTCACTTTTGGCTGGGAATGTACTTGCGAAGCATCGTGTAAAGTCTTCCCGAAACCCTTCCCACGTCCGGATTATTCCAAGTCCCACTAAAAATGTTTTCACACAAAAAAGATGATAATTTTGTTTTTTTCCTGAAAAGTGGAAAAGTTGAAATGGGTTCAAAAAACTTTGTGCCGATCCGATAAAGCCCGCAGCTTTAAAAGTATTTTATATCGTTAAAGTATTTCAAAATTGGTTGAGTATTTTTTTTCAGTAATTACAACTTTTCAATTTAAAGCAATTTTTTTATATCTGAGATGAGATTAAAGCATCCTTGAGCGCGCCTCCGAGTACCGCACGATATCCTCAATAAGAGTTAGCCGTAAGTCGAAGAAACTTCGCGGTCTCGACGAAAGCACTCGGTCAATTTACGATAGAGTAAATAGAGCTCGACACGAACACAATAACCTTACAAAGTACGCAGCCGGTAGAGTACGGAGAGTGGCTTCGTAACCACGAGTGTATTACAGCACAGTCAATAACGCAGCGGTACTTTGTATTGTAACTCGATACGAAACGCAGTAAGTGAGCGAGGGTGTGAATTCCTGTGGGAACATTGTAGCAGCGCGCTTTCGGCAAAGGATCGTATATAAATGTATATTTCTGCGAACGCTTCAACACCTTATTTCGTTCACTTTTTTTTTTTTTTTTTTGAAGCTGATACGACGTGTTCTGTGCAGAGCGCGGTGAAGAACTCGACTCCCCATTGTACTTATTTTATGCTCACGCCTTGTACATCGCACACTTCGATTTATGGCTGATCGAACGATCGACTCCACGGAGACTCTCACTCTCCACTGTTCCCGATATCAATTTTGACGCGCACTTTGTACTCTCTATCTCGAATGATGAAAGATGAAAACCGCAAGCGACGCTGATCTCCATGCCAGAGGGAACCGGAAACTGCGTTTCTTTGATATCGTCGAGGGCAACTTCAAGAAATAAATCGCGCAGCTTCAAAGATAGGGGAGAGCGGGGCAAAATGGCACAGCGGGGCAATACGGGATTATGAGACCAAACGCAATTTTCCAATAACTTTTGGATGGTGGCAATGGTCGCCCGGGTGGAAAAACGAGATTGAAAATGCGGATGTATCGTTGGGACAAAATGGGACATCCAAAGGTCATTGGAAAATTGAGTTTTGCCCTCACTGTCCCATTTTTCACGCTCTCCTCTATGCATTCTATGTAGAAAAGGAAATATATATTTATCAAATAACTATCACTATATATGTAAATATATAGTAATAGTTATTTGATAAATATATATTTCCTTTTCTACATAGAAATTCCCGCAATTTCCGATTACAGGTTTCTACATTTAAGAAAAAATTTCTTTCCCGCAAACTTCTAATATGTTGCCTTTTTTATTTCACGAATTATATATTGAAATTTTTTAAATTCGTGAAATAAAAAATGCAACATATTGGAAGTTTGCGGGAAAGAAATGATTTGTTAAATGTAGAAACCTGTAACCGGAAATTGCGTTTCTTTGATATCGTCGCGAGCAGTTTCAAGAAATAAATCGCGCAGCTTCAAATATATGTATATGCATTCTATGTAGAAAAGTAAAATATATATTTGTCAAATAACTGTATTTTTACTATATATTTCCAATTTTGTTTTCATCAACGAATCGTATATTAAAATTTACAAAAATGAAAAAACGTGAAATAAAAAAAGCCGACGTAGTGGAAGTTCGCGAGTAAGAAATAGTTCGTTAATTGTAGAAACTTATTTTACCGTGCGGAAGTATAATTTCTTGTGGCAAAGGACCAAAAATACTATCTCTTCGTCTATCGTTCGACTCACAAATATTAGGCGAGAACGGGGCAAAAATGGACAGTGGGGCACATTGGACCGTGGGGTAAAATGGGACCGACAATCGAGATGCATCGTTGGTGCAAAATGGAACGTCCCAAAATTATTGGAAAATTGCTCTTTTCAAAACGCTGTTTTCCAATAATTTTAGGAGGTTCCACTTTGCCCCAACGATGAATCCCGATTGTCTGTCCCCTTCTGCCGCGCTCTCTCCTATCCGGCATCTCACTAAACAAAAAAGGCTAAAATGGTCAAAAAAATATTTACTCGCAGGATTTGGATGTCAGTGACTCGAGATAAAAGTTTAACTCAGCATCTTTGGTACAGAGGCTTTTTTTCCCTAAAAATCAAATTATGCCGTTCCTTCTTTTTCGCATCTCGAGCGATGGCGTACGTCGATTGGCGGTCGTAAATTTAACCGCGAAAATTTATGCCGGATCGGTGAAAAATATTTATTGGGTAAAGGAGGATGGAAAAGGCGTGTGGCTCGAAGGGTGAAACATCCCTCGATTTGGTGACTAGCGAGCGACTCGGTGAGTCGAAGTCGATTCGAATTGGGAAATGCCGCGGAATCGAATCTCCGCCGAACGAAGTGCCGGTTAATTTATTCGATCCGATGCGACGAGGCAGAGGAAAGAGCCGCGAGGAAGCTTTCGTGAGATTCTATGAATTTCAAAACGCTAGGCAACTCCGATAGTTGCATCGAGTGAGGGATCGACGCGACCGCGTGAGGAATTTTTTTCCGTCACTGCTTCCTTGGATGCGCCGCTGTTGGAAAATCGAGGGATATTCATTTCTTCTTCCCCGAGGCTGGAAAATAAAGCGTCAGCTTGGCGAGTGCGCCGTCATCCTATTTGCTCATATTTCTTATGAAAATTATTTTTGAAAATGATTGGACATAAAAATGCATTGTTTCTAAAAGATCAATTAATTCATTTGAAACGAGGGAAAAAAAGGTTTACTGATGAACAGAGGTTTACTTTTTGAAGAATTTTTTTTAGCGATCTGTTAATAACTTTTTGACATTACTATTATGCAAAAGCAATGTTCTTGGCACTTTTAACACAATTGATTTTTTAATTATTTTTCTACCAATACCAATTCGAAGTGTTCAAACTCTCACTGAATCTCACTTTTGGCTGGGAATGTACTTGTGAAGCATCGTGTAAAGTCTTCCCGAAATCCGTCCCAATAAAATTGTAGTTTTTTTTTTAATTGTTCTGATTTTCAAACATCAAACGTCATTTTACAGAGGACACATCAGGCTGTTAGGAAAAAAATGGTCCCATTGCATGCTGCTCAAAAAGTCTATTTATTTGGACATCCGAAAATAGAGAAAGGTCGAAAACTTGCAACTTGGAAAAAATCAATGAAAACGCAAACAAAATTAGTTGTGCATGGGTTTTAATATTTATTTTTCTTTAAATATTGTCGGTAATTAAAGATACTAATGATAATTAATTAATTTAAAGAAATGTCTATTAATGAAAAATCATATAATTAAAAAATGATAAAAAAATAAAATAAAATGCCGACTATATATACAATCCAAATTATATCATAGCAACTCACAGTCGATACTTCTAACAACAACAAACAAACCACTTAGATAAAATACTAATAGTAACTCCTGTCTGGGGTACTTTTGTACTCCATACATGAGTTCTGGCTTAACAATATCAGTTTCAACAGTGAATTAAAGGATTACCCAATTAAAAAAAATCATCGATTAAAAATAAAGAAACGATTTTTTTTCGACCCCCGTCGAGGGAGCAGAATATTTCCCCGGTCGGATTACCTCCGATCACTAATTGTAGATCTCACCATTACCTCCGATTACCTCCAATCACTGATTGTAAACCTCATCATTTCATGGACTCGCTCTCGCAATGTACGGCAAACTTTTAATCCAACGAAAAAACATTTTACCGAGAGGCGTTTACCCGGTTATTATTCGCTTCATTGTACCACAGAGAATGATAGATCGTTATACAATTTTCGGAAACGTCGGAGTTCGCCATAGAACTTTGTCTAAATGTATCCACTGAATTTGCCCTCTATTATAACTGCACCTCTCTCACGTGGCTTTCGACCCTGTATGCGTGAATGCGGAAGGCACACACATCGGTACGATAAATTACGTATGCGCGTAACCGCTCACCGGCAGCGAGAGGGGGGGGGGGGGTCGAAGAGGGAACGAGCTAGAGCATTATGTGTATTTTGCACGCGTCTGCTATACTGATTCGAGTTTCAAAGCCTCAGCGTTACGAGGCTGCCGCCTGCCCGTTGTCGGACCGACTCGCCGACGGTTCGCTGGAGTTACATCGTTTCCTCGGACTACCGACATTTTATTTGAGACTGAAATGGTAGTTACAGCTGTGCCAGACGCAGCTGCAACTCGTGTACGGAATATACGTCAAACCGTTCGAAGCAAACTTACAAAAAAGAAAGAAAAAAAAAAAAAATGCAAAAAATAAGACCGTCCAGTCGCGCAACGCGTTGGTGCTCGACTTGTATAAAGTATTGCAAAAAACAAAAAAAGAAAAAAAAAATGAAAAAACCTTTCTACCAGTCGGTAAAAGGGTAAAAGTGGTTGCTGAAAATTTCAAGAGGCGAATCCGTCAAAGGATACAGGTCGGACGTACTTGCGGCTCACTGGAACTCGATGGGTGTTCGTATCGAGAGAGAAAATTCAGTCAACGCGCACAGGTGCACTGTGAAATGCGAATTTGTGTGTAAAACTGTAATTCAGGTCGGTCGATGGCTTGGCAACGATCTTCACCTTCAGGACCTTTTACCTTTCTTTTATTTTGAGAAAAATAAGTAAACAAAAAATTTCTACTGCGGTAGTGACACTTCAACCGTGGCGTGCTGGTACGAGGATTGCGGAATTTTTATTTTTGAACGTTAGAGCCCACATACAATTTTTTCTACCTTCTGACTCGTAACTGGGGTACGTATGTACCCCAGGCGTTTCTTTGACGTACAAGGGGCCTGTGAGCAATGAATGACTCTTCGTTTTTTCATAAGGAAGAGAATGGTATGCGGCAAATTTGATTTTATTAAAGTTTAGGGGTCGCAAATTACCATTAAGGCCCAAAACGTAACGAAAATTCCCAAAAACCGCACGATCAGTGAAAAAAATTGTAGTTTTTTAAAAAACTGTCCGTTTTTCAAATTTCAAACGCCATTTTACAGAGGACACATCAGACTATTCAGAAAAAATAGTCCCATTGTATTCCGCTCAAAAAGTCTATTTATTTGGACATCTGTAAATGGGGAAACGTCGAAAACTTGTAATATGGAAAAAGTCTATGAAAACGCAAACAAAATTGGTTTTGCATGAGTTTTAACATTTATTTTTCCATGAAAAATCGTAGGTAATGAAACATAATAATAATTATTATAAAGCATGCATGGTAAAGTTTTGGCGAATCCCATTTTCTCGTAGGCTATATTATAGGCGTTTATGTGATATTATAGGTGGTAAAATATTTAAAAAAAAGAAAACTAAATTCCAAACAAAATTCCAAAACATCAAAAAATCACATTTAGAAAAAATTTCGGGAGGGGGTGTGTGTGTGTAAATCAGACGCCAGAAATTCAAACGGTTATAATTCAAGAATGCCTCGACCGTTCAACCTGAAATTTCACAGACAACATGTTTGGTTAATAGACAATGTTTTTCAAAATTTCATTAAAAAAACATTTTTCTTTTATGCGCCATTTTTAATTTCTTCTAACATGTTTGCGTACACTTTAGCTCTTAACATTTTTCAGTTATCTGGTCAAAAACGCGTATACATATGGAATATGATCGTCCGATGTTCTCATTAAAATTTCGAGAGAATCGGTCGAAACGTTTTAATTTTATGCTACCGAAATTTTAATGGCACATCGGGCAGAATAAGAACAGAATTAAATATAAAAAATTGCATCTATAGAAATGCAATTTAATTCTGCTCTTTTTGCATATTTTTTTTCCAATGGAAAATTTTCCTCGCAATTCTCTTTATCCGTGGAAGCTTCGCTAGCATCGGCAACGCGGACGGTAATTAATAATTGGAAATTCCGGCCACGTACAAGCTACAATTTGCGAGTGAAAAAAATATTGTCCATACAGAGATGGGAATTCGGAGTTGTCGCAGAGTCGTCGAGAGTTCGTGGACCGCTCGTTCTTTAATTGGAAAACTGCAACCCTCCCCCCCCCCCTCCCCCGCTCCGACCTTTTCCATCCCCCGCGTACCATCACGCGAGAGAACCGAACGAACCGATCACGTTTTTCGTTATCAGCGCTTTCTTCCCCGACCGCGTACCCTCGTTCCGGTTCGCCCTCTATCATAGCTTGAGTTCCAGTTTTGCAAGGAACTTCGCGAGATAACGAATTTAACTTCATTCCTCGATTACCCAAAATAGTCGCATTTTTTATTTTTTTCTATAGAATTTTAAACTTTGAGTTTGTAAGTCCTTAACGAGCGTTTTAATCGATATCAAATTGTAGAAAGAGCTCCATATATATACATATATATACTTTTATTATTTAAAAAAATCTCTTTGAAATAGGAATGGATCCGTTAAAAAATTAGGCATTGGACCTCAGCTTTTCTTTACTCAATCGGAATACTGTTACAAAGAATCAGTCGTGGGAGATTTTTGTGACGATTCCTTTCTCATGGGATTAAAAAATAAATCCTTTTTGAATAAAATCGATCCCCCCTCCCTCCCTCTTTTAATATATCTCGTAATCTTCATTTGAAGGATGATTGGGAACAGTTTCGACGAACGGTTACATTTCATGTCCCCGTTTTGCCCCGGTTTCCCCTATAGAGAGTTCCAAATATATTGTAACGGGACGCCCTTACCCCCAGGTAGAGTCTCGCGTTTGGCCGCGAGATGGCGAGCCGGCGGAGCTCTCGCGCAAGCGAAGCGTTCGCTGAGTCGGGAGGCAGCTGGATTGCTGGCCCCCTTGATAACGCATTGAATGCGTTATCAGACCGCTCTCCCACATATGCGAGAGAGAACAAGGAAAGAGGAGTTCTTCGGTCTTGCAATTCGGGGACTATGAAGTCGACCCGACGTTTAAGGCCGAATACTCTCCTCTGTGAGCCTACTTTGCTCAGAGACACGTATGCCGAAACATACGTGCTTACGCAGTCTACAAACTAATACAACGAGGCCCCATTCTGGGGTTACCTCGAGGAGGTAGTGGTAAATTCTTTTAAGGATGGGAAAGGACCTAGAGGGAGGGATAGGTAGAGCCTTTATAGCGACTCAGCGAACGCTCGGCTTGCGCGAGAGCTCCGCCGGCTCGCCATCTCGCGGCCAAACGCGAGACTCTACCTGGCGGTAAGGGCGTCCCGTTACAATATATTTCTTTATTATTTAAAAAAATTGTAATTTTGTTTGCAAAATAAATGGAAATACTAAAGAATGTTGCATTGGTCCTAGGAATTTTTTACTTGATCGATTTATACCATAACTCGAATAGTTCGTTTGAAGTATGATTTTGAATGGTTCTGATGAACGATAAAAACTGCATAGCTGCACAATTTTCTAAATCGTCCGCACCAAGGGGGTTTCCCGGAGTTTCACAAAGGATTGAAAAACGGGAGTGAAGAACGGATTCACGAGCAGTTGGAAAAGGCGGAAGGGTCGCGGCGAGCGTAGAAATCTTCTTCCCTCAGAGTACAAAAGGGCTTACCGGCCGCGGGCTACGGCGCCGCGGCAAGGCGCGTTAGCTGTAGCGAAAACTATGGAATTAAGGAGGGCGATAAGTCCGTGTAGTAATTAGAGAAGCAATTCCCCGGAAGATAGCCCGGTGGAAAGTGCCCCGGGGGGGAACTTGCCGTTGATAGCTGCCACAATGAAGCGTTGACAATGAGGGAAGAGGAGATGTGCTAATTGGATTCGTCGCTGTCGGGAATGGAGAGACGAAACATCGGATAGAAAATAGAGAGACAGAGACTAAAAAATTGACGGAAATACGAAGGGGAAAAAAGAAGAAAAAATATGAAAGAAGGACACGATGTTGGCAGAAGCGAGGTGGAAAAAAACTCGATAATTTTGAGCCAGGAAGTGCACAGAGCTGATGTACGCGCGATGCAGCGTAGAGGTCGTGAAAAGCGAGAAAATTAATTTGTTTAAAAAAAACGAACAAGAAAAAAAACAATCATTTTCGCAGCGCCCCTCAAAAGCTCCGACGGGAAGAGCTCGGCTCCGGTTGCTGCGTGGTCACTAAACAGGATTTACCGTCAAGGGGTTGTTCCCGCGATCCACCCACGGACCCCATTTATGCCCGGGCATAAAGTATAGGCGTATACCCCGTTGACACGGACGGTATACGCAGATACTTCGCGATATCTCGTTCACACTATGGATATTAATTGTGGCGAAAAGGACGCTGATTATAAGTACCTTGAAGTTTATTTCACCTCGAATAAATGCAAGCTCGGAACGAGCGATTGCGATGTTTCGTCGATAACTGACTGTGTGTGCGGAAATAGTAAGCCCGGCCTTAAATTGGCATTGCATTAGTGAGAGGTGAAATACGGCTCGTGTTAATAATCAATAATCCTCGTACACGGAAATAAGAGGATTTTCGATAAGAAGATTAACGATAGATTCATAAAATAATGGTAACACAAAAGGTCAAGTCCTCGGAAGATCACATGTGTAGCATGCAATGTAGGGTGATCGGATGTGGCCAATGGTGGGGCGAAGCTGCACTGAAAAAAAATGTCAATGATTCAAGGAAAATTCACCTGCAGGCTGCCAATGAAAAAAAATTATTGTTTCAATTCGACTTTCCATTCTTACAATTCCATACGGGATTGAAGCTATAACATGTTACCTTGACAGTCTTCTTTCAATATCATGTGGAATTGTAAGAATTGAAATTTAAAAAAAAAATCATTGGCAGCTCCAACCGATTTTTTTTTTCAGTGTGGTCACCAATGTTGCTAACATTGACATAAGAACTTGGAACAATCATCGAGGGTGCCTTCGATGATAACTGCTTGCCGATACTGCTAGCCAACATTGGCCCCGACGTCGATCAAGAGGATCGGCCAATAATTGGTTCCCAATGTAGACCCTGTATAGTTTACTTATATAGGGCGAGAATGGTTTTAACATTTTTTTGTTGTTGTAATATTATAAAAGTTGAAATATCTCTTTTTATGCTTCGTATGTCTGCAAGAAATTATATTTTATGTTTTCTCTTGAAAGAAGTCTCAAAGCGATAATACCCAGTAAATGTATTGCCTAAGGATTTATTGGTCACGGAGTACGGAATCCGAAAATAATACGCATCTTTTGAAAGAATTAAATAACGTGCCATTTTGAATGCTCGAGTACACTTTCGCTTCAGAACCTGGGTTGGCGCCATCTAGCGGCGAAAGCCGTTGATTGATGGCCCAATGTTGGCGTCACATCGGCAAACCGACGATTTGCGAGTCGGTATTCGGCGGAACATTGGCCTTAAACTAATGGTTCGCGAATTCATGCTCGGTCGAACATTGGCCTCAAAGTTGAGAATCGGCCAAGAATCAGCGAACCAACAGTTGGCGCGTTAATAATAGGCCAAAAATATGCCACAAATCGGCAACCGAACTATTGGAGACTCAATGTTCGGGTGAAAATTGTGAAAGCAACTCGTCTCGATGGCGCCTGCCGCAGAGCCAACACGCTGCATTGTACTTACGTCCTTTATGGCAGGGACATAGAAGACCCTTTGTGGGCCTCACTCGGAGGACCCACCAATCTCAAGTGCTAAGGGATGAGGCACCTCGCGTCGCCGAGCTAGCCAGCCATTCTACGACGAGTCTCCAGAGCGAGCACTCCTATTCTCTAAACTCTAATTGTATCCGAATATATAATTTGTCAGCTAATATACGATTTACATTCACTACAGTTTACGGTTTCTTACAATTGGTTGTACGCTACGGATTCGGGACAATAGCCACACCAACACTGGCCCGATCATCGGCAAAACCTACTCGGGATCCAATCAATTTATCACTATTAGCTAAAAAGGCCTTCAGAACTACAAGAAAAATCTTCATTGGTGGGAAACTGATGCCAATCTTAAGTCTCGTTGAGTAACTTGTTAAGGAAAACACGTTCTGTAATTTGGTGACCGTTCGTTTGCGAGATACCCCATGAGCAGACCAGTCGGTGATTTGGCGCGTAAAATTTGCGAAATCTCGGCTGACTAACGAGCTATTAAGAGTTGCTAGTTGAGCGCTTCCGTCTCTCTCTCTCTCTCTCTCTCTCTCTCTCGCTCCCCCGGCTGTCTCTCTCCCACCCTATCTCTTACTCGGTCTGTGATACCGCTGGAATCGGCCGGAGAACTCCTCGACCCATGACTGTCTCAGCCCGACCGGATAACGATAAGAACTTTGAGCGAGAGACCAAAAGTTCTGATTTCACGTTCTCTCGCCCACTCTTCACCGTAATTGCGATTCTCCAGTTGCGATTGCACCGGCATACCCTGTTAGCTGTTTAAGCGACCAAAACCAAGTCCTCTATAGGTATGCACTGTACACGCGTTTCAAAATTAATATAATTTGCGTCGACATACAACTCATATGCAAGTTCCGAAATATTTTTTCTTTCGATTTGCACCCAGCCGTGTGTTAAGATCGCAGAACGGAAGTTGCCAGGTCGCAGCCCTGCAATTACCGAGCAAACAATTCATTCCCAAGTTTCCGGCGTACACCCCGAAAAATGATTTACATATTTAACAGGTGCTCTCCAAATCAAAATTTATTTAATATAAAAAGATTTATTTTTATTAAGTAAATATTTATTTAGTAGTAGCAACAGACATTCATTGACCTCCCTTAAAATGCAAGTACTATTTTTGTTGGTTCCCTGTTTTTACACATTAATTACCATGCCATCGGGTGGGGAAATAAGCAATTGTCCGAAGTCCTTCAGTCTATATTTATTTAATTCAGAAAAAATGCAAGAACACTTTACCAGACATCGACAATAGACCGATTACAAAATTACAAAATTTACAATATTTTTGAAAGAATCGTCAAGCAAAGAATCCAACTAGCTGTAGGAGCAAATATTTCGGAATATCAATTCGATTTTAGAAGCGGCAAATCAACCCTAAATGCGCTCACAGTACTAACATCAAACGTAGAAGCAAGTAAGTGATCTAAAAAACAGCAGCTTTGTCTCTGAATATCCCTAAGGACTTCGAAGGCGTCTGGTATAAAGGGTTATTGTACAAATTTCACCAACTGCAGTGCCTACATTACTTAATAATCATGATAATACTTTTCCTGCAGGCGCACTCACTAATTGTTAGAACGGTAAATACAACCTCAGACGCGTTCGTAGCGGTACAACGGGTGCCTCAAGGCTCACCACTCTCAGCATTACTATATAATATCTACAAAGAATCCATAGACCTCAGCCAATATATACTTCATCAAATCGCAGATGATACAGCTCTAATTTCCCACCAAAACAACCTAAAAAAAACTACAGAATCACTGCAAAGTGCCATAGCTAATTTAACTACATTATTTAATAACTGGCGACTTAAACCAAATCCACGAAAATCAGAGCTACTCACCTTCAACCACAAAATTAATCTACAATCGGCTAAAATCAGCCTGTACAATGTGGAAATACCAGCTGTGTACTCCACACTAAATACCTATTAATAAATATCGGCTATAAAATAAATTTTAACCACCACTTACAACAATGTGAACACAAAATCATACAAAGAGCCTCATACTGCAGGAACACATCACATTCAAGTAACGCGTTATACACGTGAAGTACTTAACAAAAGTGTACAAATCTATCTGTCGACCAATGATAGAATACGGCCATTCTATCTTCATTAATTGCAAAGAAACAGCGGTTAAGAAAATAAAAAGTGCGGAAACATGCGCCATTCGACATCTGATACGTATCCGTCATCCTGATAATCTGGTTCACAAGCCTCGCAATACTCTCCTATATGAAACTACGGGAATTAGACCCATAAGAACGAGAAGCAAAGTACTTTCCAGATGATTCACCGCGACCCAAATAGAAAATATCAAGTCATTATGCATACAACCCATACCAAACATAATACATACATTCAAACATCCCACACATTCCAACTTACCAACAACTCTAAAGAATGAGCAACGAAGAAATAAACGGAAGAATTCAATTTTAAGTACCAATACCTTAAATAATATTTACAAAAAGACGAAAAATCGTGGCTGAAGGACTTCGGTCGATGACCCATTGGGAGCATATATGTGATTTATGTCTGACATGTATCAAAATTACTTCATGCTATGTACTCTCAATAAATGACTACTACTATTTAATTAAAATGAATATTTATGTAATTAAAATAAATATTTATTTTATTTAAATGAATATTTAATTGCAGGACACCGATGAAATGAATTTTATTTCCCGGGTGTGTTTCTAGGGTCAAATAACAATAGTTCAGGTAGGTTTGGCCCGGCTGGTGGTGACATGCCAGCCAGCCCGAACCCCACCTGGGAACCAGGCAATGTTGCTGATGGCTATACCGACTCCATCCGTACCATACCAGACCGACCGGTCAACAATGGTATAAATCGGGTCGAAGTGGGCATTACGAGAGAGACCGTCGTTATCGACCCAGGACATCCCAGCGTTTTGGTTCGACCAATATCGGTCACCAGTTATTAGCCAGCACTGGTAGCTCTGGAACCGGTACTGGACCAACACCCGGCCGTTCTGCCGGTCGTGCGCGGATAACGATACGAACCCACCCGCCATAAACCAATAGAGATGAATTAACGACGATTCCGATGATATATTAAATCACAATAATTATTCTCGATTATTTTATATCAGCATGCTCGACCGACGATGAGCGCGAACCGATTTACGATTCGGCAATACCCTCTCCATTATCGCGAAGGAGATACGAACGCACCCGTTCGATATACGTATCGGTATATATACATATAGACGACCCGATCATCGGCTATACTAGCGGCCCTTCGATAACCGCGCGATCCGTTAACATAACGAGTTATTAGTCGCCAGTACAATAACTCGTCGATCCCGAATCATAAATCCCGCGGTTCTCGTGGCCGGGAAAGTGATGCTACAGGTATAAGCTTCGTGCTCGGCTTTGCGTCCACGCTCTCGCAACGATCTATATCTTCTCGCCCAATCGTGCTGCAAGCGCATTATCGGATCTACCCGTGATACACTCGTACTCGCTCGGTTTCCAGCTGACCATATTTTTCACACAAAAAAATAAACAAAAAAAATAATAAACCACGAGAACTTAAAGTTCATTTTGAACGATTCGTGACAATTCAGCGTTAACTGTAATTGCAGCTTCTGATGAAGGCCTCGGAGTCTTGTTTAGCTGACACGTCAAAAATCCCTCGGAGATTTGCCTCGTCTCCGAAAGCTCATTTCTGACTGAGATAACTCAAAAGCTGAGAGAATCAGGGTTAAGATAGTTCTTGCAAATAGTGTTCACTTCGCATAAGCTTCAGAGAAATGAGAGGGAATTGCAAACATTTCTCAATAGTATAAAAGCCTGAGAAAAATCAAGTATCAACCATTAATCGGTTCTGAAAACATTCATTTTGCGTAATAATAATTCCAAAATGTTATTATCAAATTGATGAAAAATAAAATTCTTCAACTAATCTCCCGGAGACCTAACTTTTTTAAATGAAAATGATTCATTCATTTTTCTGTATACGTATAAATTTTTTCAGATTTTTAAATTCACTTCGAAATTTATGGCTTTCTACTCGTTTTTCCCGTATAAAAAATAATTCAAAGTGAATTAAAAGTTCTGAAAAAATTCGTATGTATTCAGAAAAGTGTGAACGAATCATTGTCATTAAAAAGAGTTACCTTTCCGGGAGATTTGTTGATAACGTTTTGAAATAATAATTTCAAAACAAAATTATGCAAAATTAATCTTTTGAACACCTTTAATATGCTTGATTTTTTTTCAGATTGTTATACCATCCAGAAGTGTTTGCTGGATGGTATAAAAATCGGAATACCTGTCATTTCTGTCAAACTTAACCGAAGAGAACACTATTCGCAAGGACTACCTCAAGTGTTCATCATTACAATTCGCAATTTGTCTCGAATCGCGTCCTCGGCTCTACTCTGTTCCACCTCACGCAATGTTAAATTCACGTGCGTCTCGTCTCATTACGACGAGCTCGAGATCGACTTTGGGCAGTCGGCGAGTTGGGCAGATTTCGCATCAGCTCTCGTCATCTCCAACTGACGTCGATCTTAATCCTACCGGCTCTTGTGCCTATTGCTAAGCCGGATCGTGGTCGGTTACCTGCCTCTGTGTCAATTCACGTGGGTATCACATCTTGTCACTATCGACTCACGTTAATGCTTGCAGCGCGATTCGGTAACGTCGTTCGAGCTCGAACCAGTTATCGTCCTGTTCGCCTCTCGTCGATCGTAGCTTAAAGCACACGCAGCCCGAAGCGATTTCAGTGATGCTCGAAGCTGCCGCCGAGATGCGGTTGTGCGACGCTCGGAGTATTGCCGGCGATTGACTGTTAGTTGGCGACAGGTTGGCAGCCCATGATCGGATCACGACTAATGCCCAGCATTGGCTAAACTGTCGATTGATAACCACGCTGACGCTGAGCTCGATAGTTTGCAAGTCAGTGCCTACCAGAGTTGAGCCGCATCTACCGTGTCGTCGTAATGATGCGTGTTCGGCGACATCAAATATGGACGTTCGCCCACGACGTCGAAAGACTTTGGGTTTTGGTTCAAAACCCCCTAGCGATGTTCAGCCAATGTTCAATACAGGATATTAGTAAACAACGATTTTTTTTAGATCTGCGCGACTGTTGAATGCTTTTTTATTATTCAAAATCCCTTTATCACACTGTAAAATTTTTTTTTTTTTGAAAATTAATGAACATTATTGGAAGCTTTTTTACGTGAACCGTTTCTGAAATTTCAAACACATATGCGTTAAAATTTTACAGTAAAGTTTGTATTTTTCATGAATATTTTTGTAAATTTCAAGCAAAAGATTTGTAATGTTAATATCTGGTATTTTTATTTTACAAGCAAAGTACATTAATGTTTAATTAATATGAGTTATGTTAGCAAATTTCAAGTTCCGGTACATGAAATTTACAATTTATTTTTTCAGTATATAGTTTTTTTTATGTACAGCACTGTAGTGCTGATAGCTTAAGTTTCGTCAACATTATTAATTAAAATGTGAATTAAGAAATGAAATAATAAAACTTAGATCATTTAAGGCGATTGGTAAGTTAATATTATATAGACCCTATTACCGAAAAATAATGTATTCTGATGATTCCAATGCGTGAAGATAAAAAACTCCAAAAAAGCAATTGTAAAATGATAAAAACTTATTTAGGAGTTGCGCAGATCGATGATAATATTTTTTTGTTGCTTATTGACATTTTTTTATTCAAAGTTGGCTGGACAACGGCAGCCAACATTATTTTGAGTTATCAAAACAACATCATTTTGGGTTATTAAAATAACGTCATTTTGGTTTATCAAAATAACGTTATTTTGGGTTATCAAAATAACGTTATTTTGGGTTATCAAAATAACGTTATTTTGGGTTATCAAAATAACGTTATTTTGGGTTATCAAAACAACGTCATTTTGGATTATCAAAATAACGTCATTTTGGGTTATCAAAATAACGTCATTTTGGGTTATCAAAATAACGTCATTTTGGGTTATCAAAATAACGTCACTTTGGGTTATGAAAACAACGTCATTTTGGGTTATCAAAACAACGTCATTTTGAGTTATCATAACAACGTAATTTCGGGTTATCAAAACAACGTCATTTTGGGTAATCAAAATAACGACACGTTAAGTGATCGTCGGACCTACATTAGCAACCAGAGTCGGTTCGACATTCCAACTCAGGCGCTCATTAGTTGGTCCAACGTCAGCCCTTCTCTAAAACCTCACCGGGTTGGTTTCATACAAGGTCTGCTTTCAACAAACAGTCCTCAACGCTACAATATTATCGCAAACATCCCGACATCGACAGTATAAACCAAGCACGTTGTTGCTATTCTGCAAGCAAAAAGATCGTGAGTAGGTACAATCGGTTTACCTCCGCGATTGCGCAATCTTTTCAAGAGGGCCTTACCGTCCGCGGTATACGATACGCAATATATCCGAGGATTTACGAGACCAGCTCGGAAGGATGGGGCGAGGTTAATCCGACAGGATGCGAAAGAGAAGATCATGCAGCGGAGCGACTCGGAGAGTTACGACAGGGCTGTTCGTGGCGGAAAATGTTAGGGCCCCTCAGTGTGCCGAGTTTCGTCGGTGACTTTTCGCCCGGTTCACGAAGCCGGCTGACAGAGGTGCCCCGAGCCACTATTACTTAGCATAGAGCATACATTCCTTAATAATGCACACTTGCGCCCAACGTAACGAAGCGCCGGAGTCGAGGGCGAGGATCTTCGATGCGGCAAAGGTGCGGTGTGTGCCGTTGCTGTAAGCAAATCCACTGCTTGCACAACCGGGATGTCAGGCAAACAAATTTAATCAAGTCACCCCATGGGTCCTCGTGTTGCCTCGTCGTCGTCGACGGAGCGAAACGGTCCGGAGAATGGCTGGCAGGGAAAACAAGCTCGTGGTCCGTACGTACGACGAGAGCGCATCGACGGGCCCTTCCACGGAAAGCTTCGGTGTAGTGGCACTTCGAACGTGCCGTTCAGACAGACACGCCAGACCAACGACGACGGGGAACTGCCACGGGGCCGAGACACGATCTAAAAACTTTTCGAACGTCGGGGCGCAATTCAACTTCCCCGCAACGGGGAGTTGTCGATAATCGAATCGTCCCATGAACAATGCTTTCGACTCAGCCCAACTTAACCCACCGCCCCCCCCCCCGCCCCCCGCGACCTCACCGCGAGGCATTCTTTTCTTTTTCACCTTCACACCGAGTCAACCGAGATTGAATTAAGAAATTTTAAACTTCGCACCAAATTCGGTTTCGATCGACTGCAAGACTTTCACGCCAAGATCATTGTTGCGTTATAAATTTTTCGGAGCAACGTGTACTCAGAGAAATACAATTAAATGAGTCAACGAAGTGCGCATTTAGGGGTGGCGAAACTAAGAGGCCGTTTAATTGAATGTTTCTTTACCTACCATGACAATTATTTCGTTCGATCAACAACAAGTGTTTGTTTAGCCACCCGTAAGCGCTCAGTTTATTCAGTGGATCGATTGTTTTTCTCAGTGTAGAATTAAAACTTTCCTCGTCGAAGGAAGGGCCGCTAACGCATAAAATAGTATATTATGCCACAACGGAGGAAAGCGCGTTACTTCACCGAGTGTGAAATTTGATGCCCGAGCGAAGCGGGGGCAGAAATTTGCACGCGGTGAAAATACACGCCTCCCGATTAGCATACGCTATTTTTTCCGACTATGCTAAAAAAGGGCCATATTTCTATACCTGCAACGGCATAATCTTTACTTGTAGAGCCGCGTTCCGGAATTTACCCGGGTAACTAGCCGGATTTGCTTTTTCAATTTTTTCGTAAATTTTATTTGCCATTTTTTCGCGTTTGTTTAAAATTCATTTCCTTCCGCCGGCCGCGGGCTGAATTACTTGTCGGCCTGGTAAATCACTTTCTTGCCCCCTGAAATGACTTTTTTTACCAACTAAATCACTTCTGCCCGCTAAATTACTTTTCTTCCCGCCCGTCAAGAATGGGCCACTTTCCACCGCAGGCACGAAATGGGTCCTTTTTAGCGTAGTCGGGAAAAATAGTACATTACTCCACGAGGGCGAAAAAGTGTTTCGCACGAGGGATGTACGAAATTTTTCATCACACGGTGCGAAAATGGTGGTTTTTCGCACGCGAAGCGGGCGGAAAAGTAGCCATTTCCGCACCGAGTGATGAAAAGATATGTTTTTCTTTACCCAACAGTAGAAACCTGACTCAAAGAAAATTAACCGTAAAAATTTGTCACGTTTCTAGGATGCTTCGCTGCGACATGAGAATCCAAATTTAAGCGACATTTTTTTTCATTTCATTTCAAGTAAATACTAGTATATATGCTGAAACGAGTGACACCGAAAAATATTCGTCGCCTCGACAAAGCCCCGAGAAACTGACGCCACACGGTCGTGATTCACGCGGCATCGTAACTCAAGATTTTCGTACACGTTACCGGCCCGACGCCGGCCTTCGCTCATATCGCGACGATACATTTGGATTAGGGTGTAACATGTGAGGTCGTACCGCGATTGAACATTAGCCGGCAGACTCGACGAACGGAGGGGAGGCTGCATTAATTCCGACGAGGAAACCCGGCGGGTTATCGTTTCGTTCGAGGAGGAAACATCCGTAGCGCAAGGGTCGAACGAAGGGAGGAAGCTGCGCGTCCTGTGGCGAATCGCGAGGAAGATATCGCGATCGTGAGGGCCCTTCGCTACGTACACGAATATCGAACTCCCGCCGGAAGGCTTCGATATTGCCTGGCGCACCTGCTGTTGTGCGCGACGTGCGTTCCACTCACCGCAAAAATCGGTGAAAGGTCGGGTAACGAGCTTTCACGGTACACGCGACTCTTCATCGCGCTCCACGCTTCCTCGCCGACAAATTCATTTTTTTCGCGTCGAAAGAAAAATCGTTGAAAAAAAAATTCCTTCGATATCCCTTCGTTCTCAATTTCTATGACGACCATTTTTTTTTTTCGTCTTTTATGGAGGACCATAAAGCATTCGAGGTATTGCTAGTGTGAAAGTCAAAGTACGAGGAACAACGTCGTCGGTGAGAGATACGTGCTGCGAATAGGAAATCGGAAAGAATCTTGAGGGAAGAGAGTGAAAAACCGTATGACGAAGTTTATATACGACAGCATTTGTGTGAAGGAGGGACCGGGGCAAAACGGGCAGCGAGACTAAAAATAGGTATTGGGGGCAAAACGGGCATCGTCTTGACTTTCTTATAAACGACTTATTTCAGTTTTCTGACGTTTCTTACGTAAGAAAATTGCGGAAAATAAGTAAAAATGTTCATGATTTTAACAAATATGTATAATCATATACATATTTGTTATGTATATGACTGACACTGTCACTGGCCATACCACGCAATATCCGCGTGGTATGCGCAGTGAAAACATTGTCTTTTTAGATTGGCATTTGAAACATTTGACGGCGGCATTTGCTATCTTTCTATAGTTTATTTAGCCAACATAAAATATAGAGAGACATGTTTTGTGCGATCTTTCTCCGGGCCCAATTGGCTACCAGTATTACTGTGGCCATGTCACCCGTAGTGTCCGGTTGAGACAGCCGATTGCAAAGATTTATTTATAGAGCTACAATTAAATCACTCATCGAAAATATCGAAAGTTCTTCGTGAATTACTTTAGTTTGAAGTTTCTAGAGTTGCTTACAACACAAATTTGTCTGACGTACTGTGATTTAACCGAAGAACTGAACAGTAAATTTCAAAAGCTAATGAACACATGTATCAGGTTTAATTTCAACCTACGCAGTAGGGAGCACATCACTCCATATAGACACAGACTGAACTGGCTGTCAGTAAGAAACAGAAGAACATAAGGTAAATGTCCCTATTCCCGACCCCTATAAGGCCGACCGGGGAAAAGAATGACGTTGTCAAACGTAACAAAAGTTAATTCGAGGATGATTTTCACATCAATCGATAGCTTTAACCATACACTTTCCAAAAATCGTAAACTCAATCCATTTCGTCAAGTATTTTCCTAGATAAAGCGTAATAAAGCCGCACTAGTGCATGTGCCATCTACCGGCCAGCTGTGTCCAATTCCGACCGGGCATGGCCCCCATTACCGACCACCTTTTTCTACAGCATGAATGACCGAGGTTGCAAAGAAAAAATAAATATAAATCCAGACTTCGAACATGAAATCTGCAGCATTGTGTACACAGTTAGCCTAAACATTTTAGCAAAAGAAAATTTATTAAATTTTTATTGGTTATGTGAAAATGAACTGACGTATACATGTACGGTAATGGGGACAGGCAAGAATTTTTCCGTGCCCAATCCCGACCGGCGAATAAAAAAAAAAAGTTTATCCGACTGTTTTTTTTCGGAATATGTAATCCGGACTACAACGAACCATTTAACGCTCGAATTATTCCTTAACAACGGATCTTTACCGAAATATTTACTATTTACGCGATCGACAATCCTTAACCGTACTTCTAAGAAACCGCTCGAGTCGTGACGTGCAGTAAGAAAAGCGATAATATTATGCACTAATTATTACACTTCCTCTGCAATTTACAATCCTTTCACATTACACAAATTCCTGAATATTTCTAGACCACTAATAAACGTTTTTATGCATTGGCTGCCTCGTAAATGACGTTATACGCCCAAATGGTCGGTAAAGGGAGCATGGTCGGGAATAGGGACATTTACCTTACTTCTTAGGCATTGCCGTCTACAGAATCCTTCATCTTCACGCACCATCCTATATCAAAGAACTGTTTCCCAGCCCAGATCCCACTCTGCGTCGATCTTCTCGCGTACAAGCGTCCACCTTCCACATTCCTGCTCACCGCACCACTAGCTATAGGAACTCTTTTCGTCTCATGGCAATATATCTTTGGCAAATGCTCCCAGAGTCAGTAAGATCAGCCCAATCACTCAGCACTTTCAAAACTCGTCTTTTTGACCACTTATTTCAGCAAGAGCTATCGGATGAAGAAAGACATGCCTAAGCCTCGGTCTAAACCTGAACCCAACCTTACTAGCTATTCACCATAGAAACGAACGTAAGACCAATAAGATTACTAGATTTCACCAGTTCAGATTAGATGAGATTAGACTAGATTAAACTATATTATATTAGATTAGATTAGATTAGATTAGATTATTAATGGATTAGTAAGCGTCATCACTATAATTTTAATATTTTACTCTGTACTTCACTCATGTATCCCAATGATGTTACTACTACTCTTCCATAATTATTACATTCTTATATTCTTATACCATTATATTCTTACTGTAATTATTCATATTGACCCATAGTTTAACTAGGGCATAATAAACACACCAATACCAATACCAAAAAATGTGTAAGTTTCTAAAATGTAAAAAAAGCCATGGCCATATCACCAAGACTTACCCCATAAAAATATAAACATAAGGAACAAATAGCAACTTACTACTAAAGCATGAAAGTCTCAGAAGAAAGCGCCTCCCCCGCTCAACGATCGATGCGCCAGCTAGCGCATGGCTAAGCGGTCACCCATCCAAGTACTGACCGCGAACGAATCTGCTAGACTTGGGGGATCACCGGAGCCATACGCTTTTTTTAAGAGTTTTATTGTGATTGCCAATACATAACGTGTTTCATGGTTACAATAAATTTTGAAAAAAAACCATACAATCTGTGCGAGGAAAAATAAATCGGCCTTAATGTACGCCTGGCTGCTTCAATGCAGCTCTCATGTACAAAAATACTTAATAATCGGTTAACAAAAAATACATATTTCATTTGTAATAATAACTAACGTAACAGTTAACAAAAAAGAATAGGTGCTCGGGTAGCACACAGTAAAGCATGGGGAAAAACAAAATGAAGGCTTAAAAAGCATGTAAAAAAAACACCAGCAATATCTCTCAGCGCCCGAAATGTTTAAAACTACATGAATACTTAAAACTAAGAAACTATTTACATATTTACAAGAGTGAATACAATCCAAATTTCGCTGTAGTGTCTATTTGAGCACTTCCCAGAGCCGTACGCCAACCGCGCATCCATCGCTGCCGATACTACTTCGATAGTAATAATTTGCCATTTTCTTATACCACCAGTTAATCCAGTAGCCGAACGGGGCAAATTCCTTCGTCCCGAAAATCACAATGTATCGTCATGTTTGCCCAACATATATTATTTTAGGGCCTTTGGTTATTTTATTTTGATTATTTTATTATTTAGGCTTTGATTATTTTAGGGCCTTTGGGCACTTTTCATGCGAGCGCGCGAAATCACCGGAAGCACCAGTATACATATATGTGAGCATACTTATCGCACACACCTGCATGTCCCGTGTGATCTGGCAGACTGCGAGACGTTCGCGAAAGCCTCCTGAATTTACGTGACTCCCGGACGTCGCGAGGTAAATCCAGGCAGGTAGAGCCTGATTCACGATTATACGAGGGTGGAATCGTGCTATTGGAGAAACGCGGCGGCGTGCTATCACGTAGGAAGTAATTAAACTCGATTAAGCCATGCATGACGAGGACGCATTCAGTGTCGGGAATCAATTTTCGCATTAAGTGCCGGAACCTCCAACGAGGAAACTCACCGTTCGGAGACTCGAATAAATTGAGCGTGCCGAGGTTGTACACTGTATGAAATCCATTTGGAACATTATACGGTTATAGGTTTCGGAGAAAAGGTGCGTCGAGTGCGGAATGGGATGTTCGTTTCTACTCGCTGTGCGAAGCGCGTGCCGGGTGTTAAAAATTTATCCGGAAGTGGAAGCATCAGCGCTCTTGGCTGGCTAGGGACAATTTAAGGATGCACCACACATACATTTCCGAACAAAAGTTTAATGCGATCAAAATTTCAGTACTTCGCGACATGTCAAAAATCCGCCGCATTATACATGTCAAGACCTTTGATTTTGCATAATAATAATGCCAAAGAGTTATCAACAAATTACTCGAAAAATTAATTGTTTTAAAAAAGCAGGCACCTTTTTATTTTAAATGAATTCCTCGATTTTTCAGAATTCATATGAATTTTTTCAGAATTTTCTATCATTTCAAAAAAATGTTTCTCGAAAATTAAAAAAATCGTTGTAGTGGCAAGAATTTTTTATAGGTTCAGTATCACGAGTCTACAGTATACACAAAAAGTTTCGAGGCTATTGCGACAACCGTTCCGTGGATTAAGGGGTTAAAAAAATGACAAAAACGGAAAATTCAAAAATGATAGAAAATTCCGAAAAAATGTTTCTGGCTTCTAGAAAATCAATGAATTCATTGGAAAAGAGAAAAAAAGGTTTACTGATTATTTGATGAACAATTTTTTTTAGCCATTTGTTAATAACTTTTTGACATTATTATTATGCAAAATGAATGTTGTCAGCACTTTTAATACCGTTGATTTTTTTCAGATTTTTGTACCATTAGGAAGTGTTTGAATTCTCACTGAATCTCACTTTTGACTGGGAATGTACGTATGAAGCATCCTTAACCTATAGCGCAACTCGCAGCGACTCGAAGTAGAAGCAGTGAAATTTAGAATTCATGCGAGCGGAAGAATCGTATGATCCGATAAAGATCTGATCGTATTTCACAACTACCCTCACAAACGTGCACGCCTAGGTAAGAGACCAACGCACGAATCCCCTTACCTAAAATATTATGTTCCCGTACTGAAGGATATAGTTTATTCAATTTTAACAAATCTTTTTCTGGACATGGAAAAATAAATGTTTAGTTATTGTCAAGAAATTCCAATCAAATAAATTTGTCTTTTTTTAATGACCGATTTGTTTAACCGTTCTTTGGGTCAATAAAATTTTGTTTGGCTTGAGTAAAATTCGTTATCGATAAATAAATATTTATTAAACATTTAACCAATAGCGCAACGCGTAGCAACTCGAACTTCGTGGGAGTGGCGAAATATAAAATTCATCCGGTCAGAAGATTTGTATGATCCGATAAATAAAGATCTGATCGTATTTCACAACTGCCCGCACACACGTGCACGCCAAGTACGAGGCGAATCGCATCAATCCCACTACCGAAAATATCATATTGCGGCACTGAGAAAATAATTTATTTAATGCTAACAAATCATTCCGAATATGAAAAAAAAACAAATATTGCACTTCAGTGAAATAAATTTTACTTTTTTTTTTTGATGACCGACTTGTTTAACAGTTCTTTCAGGTAAATCAAATTTTATTCGCCTCAAACAAAAATTCTTCAACGACACATGAATATTCATTTCATGTGTTGTATTCCGCCATATGCAACAAAAGATTTTTCGACATAAAACTCTCACTTCTAAGTGCGGAGTCGAAACAGCGGTTTGACGGTAGTTCGCATTCGCGACACCGTCATAAACTTCCACGAACTCTCATTTCTTACCCACCGCCATACGGGACGGCGCGGTATAGCGGCGGGCGGGGCAAAACGGAACAGTGGTACAACACTTGATTCCGTAATAATTTTCGAACGCCCGATTTTCTCCCAAATATGCACCCAGATTTTCAAGCCCCTTTTGCCCCACTCATCACCACCGCCGCTGTCCAAAAGTTATTGGAAAAATTGCCTTTTGCCCCAATATTCCGCCGCACAGTCCCATTTTACCCCGCTCTTCCCTAGTGCCACTTCGGGCGCACATACGCTCTCATATAATACACATAAGACATAAGCTACCTATAAGCCCGACGATTTCGCAGTAGGTCCTCGAACCCGTTGGTTCTCCGATGACCGACGAACGGGCTTCGAATTTCATCGACGGGAGAGTTAGCCAACGCTCGAGGAGGCGAGGGTCGCGTTGCTCTCTCCGGGTCTGGTTTGATTTCCAATTTCTGGTAGGATACAGGAGAAACCGAATCGGGAATGAGAGAACAAGATAGTCTCGTCACCTCCGGCGTTTCTCGCTTTCCCGAGCTCGGCTGCCTTATCTCGCGGGACTCCGCTCCGCGGGATAAGTTCGATTTCAATAACGGCCACGAGCCGGAGGAGGAAGCGTCCTAGGGGAGAGCGGGGCAAAATGGGACAGTGGGGCAAAACGGGATCGTGAGGGCAAAACTCAATTTTACAATAATTTTTGGATGCCCCAATTTGTTCCAACGATGCAACCGGATTTTCAACCGCGTTGTGCCACACAGACCACCATCGCCACCATCCAAAAGTTATTGGAAAATTGCGTTTTGTCTCATTATCCCGTTTTGCCCCGCTGTGCCATTTTGCCCCGCTCTCCCGTATATACATATCCTATACACGCCGGAGGACAATGGGAGGAGTGCGAGCCATCCGGAGACAGTAGGACTCGGCGATACAATATATAGAGATGCACAAGTCACCGTGGGGAAGGAACGGAGGTCCGAAACGATGCGATCACGACGACGGCGACGACGGGGAAAAAGAAGCTCGGGATGGAGAACGATACCGTCGACGTCGGCAGCGTCGTAACCGCGCCATCGGGGAGCCTTTAGAGACGCGCGACCGACCCTGCCGACTACCCTCGTGGGATCGACTTCGGATGCGAACCGCTTCGAAAATACCGCCGTTCCTCCTGTCCGCTGCCTCAACCACGCTTCCTCGGATGGGAGACGTATATTTGTCACGGTCCCGACTAGCTATCTCCATACTGCGACGCGTATACTTTGGATTTACTGCACGGTATGCGCCAACGGCCCTGCACAATGTACATGCGTGGCTCGTGAAACCGGCTATAAACTTGAAACCGTAAACCCGATTTTGCCTTACGATTTTCTACCTCCGGTGAGCGCGACTTTCGTGTGTGCAGGCTTGTGAGTACTTTTCTTTTTTTTTATCTTCTCTTACTGCGAGGACTCTCCGAGGTTGACGTTAACGCGCTTCGAGAATTCGCTTCTCGAGACTCCTTGAAATACGTACCTCCCGACGCTTGCGGCTCGGCTGGCGAGTCGATGGACGGAATAATGCACTTTTTGGAACCATCGTGGGGGTGATTTTATCTACTTTTAACTTATATATGAGTCTTGATTGTAAGTCTTTTACTTAAATAGGAAACAAAAGTTTTTACTTTTTATAACAACTTATTGTCTACAAACGTACACAATTTTTTTATTTGTTAATTTTGTAGTTTTACGAACAAAAATAGAAACTAAAATTGTCAACGACACGGGAAATAAAAGGACTGGTTCGTATGTTCAAATAAGTGGGGAACTAGTTAGTCACTTATCATACAAAATTATTTTTACGAAATTTCGCATTCCGATTTTACGAAATTATTTTTCACTGTGTATATTATCTTTTAATTATCTTACTTATTATTATATATAATCTTTTACTTATAAAAGCAACTTAATATAAGTATTTTTGTCCGCTAGGGAAAAAAGACGGGATTTATGCGTTTCACTGTGATGACGTGTATTCGCGTATTTTCTAAGGCGCCGGTAATTGCCGAAACGGCAAAAATTACTTACCAACATTTTGCATAACGATTCTATACGCGTTGATCTTGATTTATGGCAATATATTTTTAAAGGAGTAGTAATAGTAAGTGTGTATTTATTAGCAATACATACGATGCGTTGACGATAGGTACAGTTTTTTTTTTACATTTATACATTACTATATTTCTAATAACTAATCTAATTGCATCCACATATTGTCAACGGGTCATCGACCGAAGTCCTTCAGCCCATATTTTTAAACCAACGTGAAAACTCACGCAAAAAAACAACATTTTCATAAAGTAGACCATAATTAGGGGTGTCACTTCGATTAACGAATGAGAATATCGCCAAAGAGAATAGCATAACCTATCACGAGATCGTATTCATCGCATCGCGTGACGTAATTGTACTTTAATAAGAATGAAATAAAAATAATTTCGTAAAAGTAAAAAAAACTCCCGACTGGAAGAAAGTTGAAATAAAATCAACAAAAAGTGCGAAATAAATAATTGGCATGTCATAGTCGGGAGATTACTCCCTCATTAAAATATATGGAAATCTCGCGACTATGATATGCGAATTATTTGTTATTTCACACTTTTTTTGATGATTTGTTTTTTTTTTTCATCTGCGTTTTAGATGGTTTTCTTATGACAGTTAAATTAGGATATTTGTTTTTATACATTTTTTTTTTTTTTTAATCGCGAAGGACAGTGACTTCTTCAGATGAAAACGAAACTTCCAGGAGGTGGATTTGTTATCCGCAAGCTTGCGAAAATGTTTCCCCTTGCTCGATTTATTTTTCTAACTACTAAAAGCTCGTAGACCGGCGAGAACGCGACGCGTTACCCCCTCCCCAGGAAGTATGAATTGTTTGAATTTTTTTGTTTCCTTTATTTGTAATAAAATGATCGACTTTCCATTGACTTATTATATACATGTTCCCGCTGTTTTTTCCTGCGCCTTAATTATTTATTACAAGCCACGGTTCAGTTTTAATATTATTTTCGAAATTAATCTCGCGTAATTTCCGTGTCCGAATTATTGACCTTTGCACACCAGAAGCGGGAAATATCAAAAGTAAAAAAATTATTTCGTCGAATTAATCGTCTAAAGAAAAGCGATTTTTTTTAACACGACCGGCTAAAACTCCATCTACATGTTTTCATCGATGCCTCGTGTGTAAAATGTTTGCGGCTCATTTAAACGCAAAGCAATTTTTTCAAAGGGCAGCCCGATTTTGCCACTCGAATATTTCCAGCTCGTATCGTCGGATCGTTTTAACCGTAGGCATCGATGCTAGGGATATATATATTACGAGGACAAGCTCGGCAATCGATCCGCTCTCATTTCGTAATTATAATTACAGCGGCACGTGGTCCCGCAGAAATTACCGGCAGTTCTACCGGCACGCTCGGTTGATTTGTTCCGACCCAATTAATTACGCCTGATTTAATTAAAAGTTTAAAATAGGGTTATTCGCGGGGAGCCTGCGGCGAGAGGGAATGAAAATACGGAATTTAGCGGGCCGTAGACTACCGAAAGCTGTAGAACCTTCGCGTCTCAGACGTGGATAAAAAATTTCGAAGATGGAAACGCGAATTTACACTTCCTTGGTTTACCCAATTTCGCGCCCTTCAAAGTTGAACCTTTCGGTATCGACAATAGTAAATTAACACGCATACTTCAGTTCACGCAAGTAGGAAGATTCTGCTCTTAAATCTTCTCTTTAGTTAAAATTCTTTTATTCGAAAAAATTGTAAAATTAGCAAAACAAAGAATTGTTAAGTTACAAAGAGAAAAAATTAAACATTTTTTCTTTTCGTAACTTAACAATTCTTTGTTTTGCTAATTTTACAATTTTTTCGAATAAAAGAATTTTGTAGATTTTGTAGATTAATAACTTGCAGACTTAAGACAGAAAACGGTAAAATTAACAAGGCAAATAATTGTTAAATTAACAACACAAAAAATTGTTAAAGTAACAACACAAAATATTGTTAAATTAACAACACAAAAACCGACAGCGGTGGATGCGCGGTTGGCGCACGGCTCCGGTGGTCTCCCAAGTCAAGCACAATCGTTCGCGGTCAGTGCTTGGATGGGTGACCGCTTAGCCGTGCGCTAGCTGGCGTATCGACCGGTGAGCGGGAGGCGTTTTTTTCTGAAACTTAGGTGTTTCTGCACTTTACTCAAGTGCAGAAATACCGGAGGATCAGTAGAATATCGCCAGCTGTACCGACATGGGTTTTCCGCAGTTTCCCTGTGTCCACGTCGAATGCGGTACAGTTAGGGGGAAGTAAGTCGGCTGCGGACGCACGGAATTAGAGTAGGTTAGCGAAGTGCGGGTAGGAAAGTGTTAGAATAGGTACACGGTTAGGCTAGGGGGGAGCTAAGGTAAAAACCCCTCAGGGGTATACCTGGAACGGAACATTAATAAATAACAACACAAAAAATTGTTAAATTAACGACACAAAAAATTGTTAAATTAACAACACAAAAAATTGTTAAATTAACAACACAAAAAATTGTTAAATGAACGAGGCAAAAAATTGTTAAATGAACGAGACAAAAAATTGTTAAATGAACGAGACAAAATATTGTTAAATGAACAAGACAAATAACTGTTAAATTAACAAGACAAAAAATTGTTAAATTAACAAGACGAAAAACTGTTAAAATAGCAATACGAAAAATGGTCACGTTAATAAGACAAAAAATGAAGGTCATTGTGGAAGGTGAATATTTGTTAAACGTTCGAATCCGTTTTTCACCCTGAGTACTTTGTCGCCATAATCAAAGACGTTCGCTGTTAAATTTTGTTTGCACAGTTCGCTTAGGAGCCTAAGTGTGGTCTGTCGATGGTCGCCTCCGACAGCCGGGCAGCTCAATTAAGGCTTCTAAATTTCCGTAATTCGTGACCAGCCAATGTGATTATAACTCTCGAGCAGTGGGCCGTTGGGAGTCCCGCGTTCGTCAAAGTGCCCGATGTGCCACCAGCGGCAAAGCAGATTCATCGCGGTTCGAGCGACACAGACCCGGTCACGTGTACGCGTCGGTCGATCGTGCACGGTTATTACATCACATCAAAGGTCGAATTGACCGATCTATATCGACGAGGTCATTGGGCAAAGTTTCCGGGGGCGGTCATATACCGACTGGCTAACTCCGTCAAAGGAAAGTTAGTCGTCGAACGTTTTAGAAATCGGCGTTAAAGCACTTCCTGCGTCGTTGGGCATCGGGGATTCATGTCGGTAGTCTCTCGTTCGGGTTGACGCTTTGGCCACTTGTCGATACTGACTCGCACCCTTTGTATCGATCCCTGATCCTCTCTCTGATCGTCGATGGAGTCTCGCCGCTTATCCGAAATAAACACACGGAGGAGACCGTGACGAAGTTGGGCCACAATGGAGAACCCTGGACCGGAGTCACACGGGGCAAAATGGACCTTGGCAACATTGTTGGAAAACTTGAAATTGAATAACTTGTGGAGAGTGGGGTTCAATGGGATACCTGGGCATTATGCACACGAGGACACATTTGTACGAATAAAAAATATCAATGACTCAAATAAAAGTCGCTTGAGGGATGCCAAAGAAAAAAAAGTTGACGATTTAAATTTTCATATCGCTTTCTCATAAAAATTGGAAATTGGAATTTTCATATCGTTTTCTCATAAAGTTCCTTTATTCACGAGGCCTCTTCTATGGGAAAGCATTTTCTGTATCTTTGGCTTACTCATAGAGAAAGCTTCGCGAATAAAGGAACATTATGAGAAAGCGACATGAAAATTAAAATATTCAACTTTTATGAGGAAGCGATATGAAAATTTCAACTTTCAATTTTTTCAGCGTGAACGTCTTGTTAGACTGTTATGCAAAACGGCTGACCGCTTCAGGTGTACAAATATACCATCGTCACGCTTCACTCTGCCGGATCTGCGCTCAACGCAAAAAAATACATAGAATTATGCGCTCCTGAATTTTTTTTTTGGCACTTTTGATTTTTACTCAAGAAATCCAAGTGATATCTCGTTATCCAGCTTTTTGAATCCCTTCATATCCACCGTCTTGTGTATTCCTTGCCCTAGAACACGATAGGCACCTTGGTATTTTCGCGAAGCCACTGGGGAAGCAAAGAAGTCGCTGTTTAAAACTCCGCAAAATCACCCATTTTTCAATTTTGGCTACAAAAATGGTTGATAAACTTTTTTCGTTCGTCGTCACTCTGGGGCTATATTTAATTTATTTTTCCACGCTGATCACGAATCTGTTATTTCAATTGTTACAATTCCGTACGAGATTGAAACGATATCATGTCACCTTGACAGTCTTGCCGGCGATGTTTCAATATTATATGGAATTGTAAGAATTGGAAGTATAATTGAAATAACACTTTTTTTCTTTGACAGCCGCAACCAATATTTTTCCGTGTGTATACCTCATAGCCGTTGGCGAATTAAAAAATGTTCGTTCTGTGGGTTGATGTTGAGGTTTGGCCCATTTTGCCCCAGACCGGCCAAGCTTCGTATAACTCGTATAATCAGTTATACGAGTTATACGAATTTTACACTTTTCGTCAGTAAACAGTGAATCCATAGATGGACGCTCGACGAACAGCCTTCATTTCTGAGAGTCCCGTTTTGCCCCACTGTCCACCACAGTTTATGACGATTCGCGCAAACAGCGTACCACATCGCCTACAGCCATTTATTTTTCTTACTGGGATGCTCCAATCGTGGTCGACCACTGTGCTCCGGACCGGATATCACACACCGGTGCTTCCATTGCCATCCGTCAGTAAAAAAAAACCCTCTCGTCTCGTCCCCCGACTCATCCATGCACCGCTCTAGCTTTAACACGACCCGATAACACACCGAATTTCTTTATGCCCTCGTAAAAAAAAATATTCGCGGGATAGCAGGAAACCCCTGGATGGAATGAATTTCTCCGCTGGTCTTCGGTGGATCAACTTTCGCCAGCACTCACCCCGTACAGCTTTTACTCGCTCTTACTGCATTGCTATTTATGCCCGATATACTTCGGGGCTTGAAGCCCTCAGCGGAACTCCCGCTGTGCGGAGTTCCTCGGGGCGAGTGATCACCCCGTGAATTGCCACGGGGGTATAAAAGCGTAATCTGTACTATATATACGATAGTACTCTATACAGCGATATATATGTAATGTACCACCGGGCAGACCAACTAATCCCACTTCCAGTGTGGCCATCGAGGGTGCGAGGGAAAGATAGTGCGTGCGCCGTACAGTTATTGGCTTCTACTCGAGATTAAGAGAATTCCGGACGTTTCGAAGAAGGCACCAAAGTTCACCAACGCGAGACTCTTTATTTTAACGAAAATTCGATGCGAAAGTGTAGGTCGACATTAGGACGCAAATAATAGCTTATGTATATTATAGTATATAGTGCGTGCGCCGTGCAGTTAGTGGCTTCTACTCGAGATTTTCTACTCGAGAACTTTTTTCTCGACTATGCTAAGAAGTGGCCATGTTTTTGTCTGCACATGCATATGCCTGCACATATATATGCCTGCACGTGGATATGCCTGCACATACATATGCCCGCACATACATATGCCTGCACATGCATTTCTACCTGCACGTACATATGCCTGTGTTACGTTCAGACCTGCGAATAATGAGTTCGCTTTCGGTGAGAACCATAAACGTAGAACAGTCTCGCTTTTGAGTCAAGGCGTTAGCCCTTTACTCGGGGACGGAGACCTCGCCGTACTGCCGTGGATTTAATAAAGGAATATAACGGTAGAGGTATTGAGCCTCCTGAGAGATTATCAGAAAGACCAGAGTGCATGCAAATAAATGTTTGAAATAATGCGTTGGTTTGAATACTCACAATTAGTATATATTGAATAAATTTCGATGATACAAAAGTGGTTAGAAAAAGAGCCAACTTGCTCAACTATTATTTTAATCGAAGTACTCTGCCTCGCAGGGCCAGAGTATTAACAAGAGCTTTGCGCGCTCCGCGTAGAGTCGTTGAAGATGCAGCAGGTTCGTTGGTTGAAGAATAACTGATTTGATCCGGAAATTCGTGGCCTATTTATACTAGATCTACTCCTATGCTTATTAACATTAGAAAAGGCTAGCAATATGAAGCTAGACAGAAGATAGGTTCTCAATGCGTGGGAGAAAGAAAGACCGTTTAAGTTGGAGTAGGGATTGGATGACAGAGAAGTTGACAATCGGATTTAGAGGATGAGAAATTTATAATACCCGTAGAATTAATAGATGTGAAAAAAGAGACGTTTCCATCATAATGTAGAACTCTTCCGAAAGTTGAAAATATATTGGAATCTTGAGTGTGACGTATTTTATGGTTGACGTTAATTAGTATGCAGGGCTCGAATGGAAGAGCGAGCGAGATAGAAGAACGAGTGTTTAGGCTTTTAGTCGAAGAAAATATCTTAGGGTAAAGTTATTGCCCTTTCGAGAGGACCGTGAAAGATTTTATGTGGCAGTAGTGACAGAAAGATGGGGGAAATGACCTGACCCAGAACAGGTCGTAAACTCAAGGGCCGATACGGCAGAGCGCTATAGAGAAAGAGCGGGAGTAACAGTGAGACGGATACATGAGGCATAAGCCTATGATTTGAAAGTCTATCGTTGAGGCTTCAATTAGGTTAATTATTAATTCAATTAATACACTGAGAAAAATTTACATAGTAAATAGTTCCCAGGGAAGACGTCTATATTTTACAGTTACGAAAATGACCAAAAATTATAGTTGTAACTATGATTATAGTTAAATCAATTGAATATATACTATCACAAACTATCTATATAGACGTCCCCTCTGGGAACTATTTGTTATAGTAGGAAATACCATCCTTTTTTCTCAGTGTAGTATGATTAACAATCTCATTGAAAATATGTTTTTAAGAATTACGGAGAACGTAACACCTGTACATACATTTCTGCCTACACATACATATGCCTGCAATGGGGATGGAAAGTGGCCAATCCTTGACAAGCGGGAGGAAAAGTAATTTAGCGGTAGAAAAAGTTAAACTTTTCCTCGTCCTAAATCACTTTTTCATCACTCGGTGCGGAAATGGCCACTTTTCCGCCCGCTTCGCGTGCGCAAAACCGCCATTTTCGCATCTTGTGATGAAAAATTTCGTACATCCCTCGTGCGAAACACTTTTTCTAACTCGTGTGATTGCAGCACTCGCCTTCGGCTCGTGCTGCAAACTCACTCGTTAGAAAAACGTTTTTCGCTCTCGTGGAGTAATGTACTATTCTTCCCGCTCGTCAAGAATCGGCGACTTTCCACCCCCATTGCAGGCATGAAATAGAGCCTTTTTAGCATAGTCGGGGAAAAAAGTGGTTACTACAAATCTCCTTTCAATTCTTACAATTCCACACGGAATAGTAAGGATAACATGTCACCTTCACAGTCTTGCCATCGTTGTTTCAATATCATATGGAATTGTTAGAATTGAAATTAAAAAAAAATAAAAATTCTTTAGTTCCCTGCAAGCGATTTTTGTTTTTGAGTGTTGGTTTAGGTTTGATTACCTAGGCGTATGGAAGGCCACGTTGTCTGAAATGGCGATCATCCCGACGACGTGGTGCCCTATCGTAGGTTGGTTTTAGTTTCCGTTCTGCTCATTGCCCCATTGCCCATATTTATCGTCTCGTTATCGTATCAAGTTTCATTCCCCCATCATCTCTATACCTGGAGAACTGTCCCCACGCGATAGTCACCGCGAAGTCAGACGCATTGACGTATCGTTATCTTATTGGTTCCGGTTATGCCCCCGAGTTTTGCACGATTGACATTTAGAGAGTCCAGGTTACGCGGTCAGAGTTGAGTTCACGCGCTGTTATCTACCCGAAGAGTTATCTCCCTAGCTATCAACCCGAGCAATGGTCTCTTTCCCCAATGCTCTCGTTAGGCTATCGATCCGTTGCTCTCTCTCTCCCCTCCCCGCTTTCTTGATATCGGCGTGTCGTGGTAAATCCGGTGACCACGCGCTATTGAATAGCCGCATATAGTTTGCAATTTTTGACTGTTCGCGTTGACCTTTCCGATACGCGACTTCTGATTAAGTCAGAGCTGTCTCACCTTTAACACTACCAAATGATTCCATCAGTTATCGTCGGAGTTGGGTATTGATATTGTTAACTTGCACAATCCTTGCCAATTAATTATCCGAAGCTTTCGCGTACGTTTGTCTATTCCGCGTAGAAAAGCTACGAAGGTTGTGTCATGTGTTTCGAAAATGTGCTCACGTTTAGCCGCTTGACAGTTCGGTCCCGTCACACTGCCAGTGCTCTTTCGCTTAGCGTTTTCCTTCGGTTTGGCTTATCCCGGGTTACGCCTCTTGGTCTCCGGCTATCGATGGTTACCAGGTATGCGTGTTTATATTTTGAGTAATAATATCTGTAGGCTATTTTAATATTTCTTAAGGAGGTTGGAGCGAGTGGTGTTCATTTCGCCTAAATTCGAGAAATTCGGGCAAGAATTGCAAACACTTCCCGATGTTATAAAAATCTGAAAAAATTCATACTTATTATAGGCATTGAAAAGACTAATTTTACATAATAATAATTTCAAAATGTTATTAACAAATTGTTGAAAAAAAAAATTGTTCATCAAAATATGTGGTAAGTCAACTTTTTTTTTTAATGAAAATGATTCGTTCACTTTTCGGAATACGTATGCATTTTTTCAGATTTTTATCTTTATTTTGACTTTTGCACATTTTTCCATGTAAAAAACAAGAAAAATCAAAATAAAGATAAAAATCTGAAAAAATTCATACGTATTCCGAAAAATGAACGAATCATTTTTATTTAAAAAAATAGTTGAGTTACCACATATTTTGATGAACAATTTTTTTTTCAACAATTTGTTAATAACATTTTGAAATTATTATTATGCAAAATGAATCTTTTCAGTGCCTATAATAAGTATGAATTTTTTCAGATTTTTATAACATTGGGAAGTGTTTGCAATTCTTGCCCGAATTTCTCGAATTTAGGCAAAATGCACACCACTCGCTCCAACCTCCTTAATGTTGAGTTAGGGTCAATGAATTCAAAATATAGATCGTATCTGCTATCAGCTACGCTTTCTGTTATTTGCACTCATGATCGCTCGCTACCATTCGTTCTGTTTCGCTGTCTTGCAGGGTTACCGTTACTATCTCGCTTCTTCGATTAGCAGTACCGTGAGTGATCAACTGATCATGCATCAATGTCGCTACCTTTCCGCTTTATTTTGTTCTCGCATTCTGAGCTATGTACTTGAATGTATATTTAACGGAAGATTTTGTCAATAATGGAACGTTTCAGCAGAACCGGTGAATTTCTATATCGCTACCTTTTAGAATCCTCTCTTTGGCTGTGGACAATCGTCCCACCCCTCTCTTCAAGACCTAGCATACTAGAATCGGATATAAGTAGAACCCCGATTGACCGGTATGCTCGGGACCGAAGAATCTTCGGATAATCGAAATCCCGGTTAATCCGAACTAGACAGCAAAAGTATATAAGTCAATAACGGCTAATGATTCAACTTTATTTTTACTAGTTACAATGACATTTGGTACAACTTGCACTTAATTGTTAAATAGTGTGAACTAGAGTGTAAAGCTTTGGATATTTTTTTCATTAATAATACGTAAGCTAGTCTTTTTTTGGAAGCACTTAGTTACTTTGATTTGCTTCTTGCACTTTCTACGATTTTCGGCTATCAACAGTTTCATTTCTCAGCGTTGGTCGTATAAAAAAAAACCTCAGAAGATCCACTTCCCAGTTAATTCGACCCCGGCTAATCGGGGTTCTACTGTACCGCGATCTATTTTGTCTGCCTCTGAAAGCGTTCTGGTCCCGGTTTTCCGAGTTTCGACTTCGATTCTTGAGTATAGTTTGAAGTCATTGGTTCGGATACGTTTTGCGGTTTGCTTATTCCGCCGACAATTAAAAACAAGGCGGCACTGAACTGCTCTCTCGGCGATGGAGTGCAGACCTATGGGGCGAAGTTTCACAGAAATAAAACCTCGTTATAAAAATAACATTTTTTTTTCGTCAAATAATAATTTCAATTTTTTTTTCAGCAAATACATAAAGTCTAATTTTGTAAAAAAAAATCAGGGAATATACCATGTGTGTACAATCAGCACATATATTTTTTTATTGTTGCAAGCCGGTTTCCGACGGGCTTCCAACCTCAAATTTATTATTGATTCGAGAATACGTTTATTGCGGATTACCTTCGCTTTGCCGTCGACGCTTTCCGCAAGAAAAACTTTTACGCTCTCAGCATCACCCGATACATAAGTTTGACTTAGAATTTCCAACGTCAGACGCCTTTCTGCTGGCTATTTTTAATTTCCTGTGGCGCTATGACTGCAAAGATTTCAGTAGTAATTTAACTGTGCTGACTCACCGTGCCGTTTGCTTTCCGTAAACAAGCTGCCGCTCGACGCAACAAAGCACCAGATCTTCTCTGGTAACGAGAAGGATCTAATGCCTTTACAATCACCTCATCGAGTACCTCGCAGTTACACAATGCATCGTGAATTCCGTAAATAGCCATTTCACTCAATTCTGACGAAGCAATCTTCGACAGCTTATAGCTAGACCTTTTTGGAAAGGTTTTTTTTTAACCGAGAAAGAGTATCACCAAAACCTGTAACAATTGCTGAGAATTCGACAAGCATACCTGAGTTCTGCACACCTCGCAAAACAAGACGAGTATCGAACTTACTGAACTTGTGACCTAATAGAACGTTCGAAGAGCCGTTGTCTTTCAAAACCTGAATAAATTCAGCGTAGACCCGAGTAGAAATTTTCACGCGTTACATCGGGCCCTGATATGGTCCTGAGACGGCCGATAAGGTCTTATCAGGACCCTATCGGCGTCACAACTTGGTCTTCGTAGCGGCGTCACAACTTGGTCTTCGTAGAGCATTTCCGTTCGTAGAGCTTCCCGTTGCTAATAAAAAAATCCATCTGTTCCCGTAACAGGCGAACAAGAAACCTCTAACAATCTCCCTCTCAGTAGGCGAATAAGGAGCCTGTAATTTGGCGAAGCGAAATCTTTTTTTGGCAATATGTAGCGCATGAACGTATCGACTGTGTCTAATTTTTAATTGGTGCATTGGCATTCTCTGCAAATTGGCAAAGTGCTGTCGTAATTTCCAACCCGGTCGTCTCTAGGTCAAAGATAATTACTATGCTGTCATTAGACATTAAGGAAGCCGTCGACAGTACAGTTGGCACAGTGAACAACCTCATGCCTGACTGATACGATATCGCTTCAGAACTCTCTCCGCTCATGGTGTGCTTCTTTTTCTGAGTTAACCCGATTTACCGCTTCTTCTATTTTCCTTCTTTCGAGCATTCATCGAACGTCTCAAACGTTCGTTTTGCGAACGTTGGTCGCACCGAAAGTGCTTACGGTATCGCAATTAAGAATGATTATACGATTATAAATTCAAGATCGGACGCTGGCGTGTGAAAGAATGATTGAATAATCTAAGAAATATGCGATCGTTACATACCGTGTGGAAGCGCTAAATGCCTATAATTAGTTGGGTCTTCGTCGTATTTACACCAGGAGGTCGCGCAATTTTCATGATGGTCGACGATGGTTCGAAGCTGTTTGGCCACTGCAGTCGCGTTTTATTCGCTAAATCGGATCGCATAACCGAAACACCATTTCAAGTGTTTCATCATTTTGCTTGTCAACTTTCTGTCCTTGTTTTGAAGACCGTACAAGGCTTTCACGACGGAAGGCGGTCGCGTGATTTATGTCCGACCATTTCAGTATCAGAGGGTCGATGATATTTCGAATGCTAGAATTGTGGATGAATCATCATCGCTTATGAGTACGCCAGCCCTTACGCCGACTTCCTCCAGCGATTCGTTATTAACGACAAGGCGCTTTGCACGTTCGCCTCCATAGCTTAGGAGCTGACGCTCCATTTTTTTCGGCAGACACACGTCATGCAGCGTTTATTTCGCGTTTCGAATCACAGCAAATCTCCTTCTTATATGTTGCATGAAATTAATAATCATTTGTGTCCATGATCGCAAATGATCCGACGTGAGATTAATTTTCTTTTGCGTAGTTAAAGGAAAATTGCAAACGATAGTTACGCTGGAGATTGCAACGTCAACTCTTTTTAGGTTTGCAGACTCTGAATGCAACTTTCTTTTGCTAATTCTTCTAAAACGCTGCCAACGGCTCGCTCACTGTGCTTCAAAGTTTTCGCCGATACATTAGGATTATCGATAACTGATATCAGTGACTGCAGTTGGCACATGCTGATGCCTGCATCCATCTTTCCTATTGCAATTTAAGAGATAAAGTGTAAAAAATGGGTAAATATATATTTTTTTCAAATGGCCGCCATTTTGCCAACTTTATTTTATTTTCTTTTTCCACTCGTCGAGGACCGTGTTGTATATTATTTGTTAAGAAACAATTAATCCATTTTGTTTCACATAAAATGACATGTCGAAATCAGGGACAAGGCAAACGAACTTTAAAAAAAATGTACCCCAACCGATAAAAAAACATAAATAATAACAATAAAATTGAATGAGAAAATTCTTAAATGTTCGTTAATATATCCTCCTTCCACCCTAAAGAAATCAAATTATAAAGCATATATTTACCGAGAAAAAAAATCACAAAATATGCATGTTTTTACTCATTTACTGTTGGTAAATCACGTGTAATTTACCGACATGTGATACAGAGTCGGTCGGAAACAAATCTGTTTCCCCATTTTCTTCGCGACTGTTAATATTTTAGATAAAAGCCAATTAGGTTTTCGGAGACTATATACAGATACATGAAAACCTAATTTCCTTTGGTCTGAAATATTAATAGGCGCGGAGAAAACAGGGAAACTGTTTTTTTACCGAGTTAGTCTGTATCACATGCCCTTAAGAGCATGTGAAACACTATGGAGTGCGAGAGAGATAGCATTAGTGGCGCTCTCGGCGGAGCGAGAGAGTCAGGCTAAGATCATGTATCACATGCCCTTAATGCAAATACAAAAAAAGCTTACCTAGTGCTGTTGACAAGGTAATTTCATATGGACGACTGTAGGAAAGGTCGCCTGAAACTCTTGTCGATATGCTGACTTTCGTAATCTTTTGGCACTGTATACATCATACATGAAACATTGTAGTTAATCTCCGAGATGTCTGTTGTTCAGTATTTTGGAATGAGAAAAAAATATTACCAACAGAAAACGAAAGTTTCTGGTATAATTGCCCCATGTCGGCAAGCTGAACAACCTGAACCGTCGATGCCGGTAGGGCCGATAGATCTGCCATTTCGGAACGGAATCTGCTATTTCCGTTATCGGTTTCTTCGCAGCTCTGGCAATTTCTGGACGTCTTTTTTTAGTTCGCTGCGGCATCCTTTTTTTTGACATAATCCTTTCGGCCCGCGGTCAGGAAGATTCGTGCCGAGCGACAATAAAATTTCAACAACAATCTACATAACCTCGAATCGTTACAGCTTATAAAGTTGCCGATCGAAGGATAGTGCACGCAACAACCACTAGTCGCGCTACAGTCGCGAATGACGGTGTTGCCAGACTTTTTCTGCGCACATATATTTCTGGTAAGGATATCCTCAATTCCCTGGCAAATTCTGCGACCATCAAAACCGCCGAGAAAACGACCGGTCGTTTTCGGACAAAAATACGTCCGGTAAAACGACTGTTGAAACGACTTCATCCGCGTCCGTGCGAGCCACATACGAGCAGCTTCCAGTGAGAACTTCCAGTCAGGTCGTTTTACATTTTATGACTGGACGAACTACCGCAGAAACGACCGTTCAAAAGACCTTTCAGTCCGGTTGTTGTTAATGCGGTCGTTTCTTCGGTTGAAAATAAAAAAAACGACCGGTCTGAAAGGTGTTTTGACTGAAAGCCCTCCCTGGAAGCTGCTCGTATGTGGCTGGTACGGACACGGATAAAGTCGTTGTGACAGTCGTTTTTGCGGACGTATTTTTGTCCGAAAACGACCGGTCGTTTACTCGGTCGCTTTGAAGGTAGTTTGATGGTGGTTTTTCAAGTCGCGGAACTTGCCAGGGTTCAAATGTAAACTTTGACAATACTGGCAACGCAGAGATGCACCAAGGAGGTTCTCATCCTCCACTACCAAGGATCTCCTCATCCTCCACTACCAAGGATCTCCTCATCCTCCACTACCAAGGATCTCCTCATCCTCCACTACCAAGGATCTCCTCATCCTCCACACCGATACACACGCGTAGGCTCCCACTCGCTCGCGCGTGCCAATCCAAATTTATAGCTTTCATCTGCAAAGTCGTTTCTTCTTAACCAACAGATCAACTAACCTTACCCACTCCACTCTAGGTTTCTCTTCCCGTACGACACTAACCCTTCCACTTCTTCCGGTTCCTAGAACGAATCGATTTTTAAGTCCCGACCGCGCTACGGCAAAAAAGACGGGAGTTATGTGTTTCACTCAGGCCCTCCGATTTTGTTGTTTTCGTTGTCTCCAGTGTGTGTCGGAATGGCTCAATGTCTCTTAACAGAATTTGGCACCCTAGTTCTGTGGATGTGGGTGTGTGTTCGTAGCGATGGTTTAAGAAAATAAATGTGAAGTGGCAGAGATAACTAACTTCGAAAAAAAATATATATCGAAAAGCGGCCGCCATTATCCACTATTTCCTTTGCGATTATTCGGCGTCTGCTATAAAAATGCTGTGTGCTATACTATAGTCCAGAGCTGGGCAAATACCCTAAGTACTTGAAGTGCATATTAAAGTATCCAGTACTCGAAGTACTGAGCGCTAGGTAGTTCTTGAGTACTGACGTATTGAGTACTGGCAGAACTAAATTCTTGAAGTTTTGAATAGTGGGGCACTCAGTACTTGATGCTTCAATACGTATACAAGTACTTAGTGCATTTTGCCCATCTCTGCTATAGTCCATTGAATGCACTCAACGTATAGTACCTCGAATACGCGTCGCACTGCGTCTATGCTAATTTGTTTATACATATAAAATTTGTTTAAGCGCATTTTTCTAATACGCTTCAACGCAAGCGTAAATTATTTGTAGTTATTATTGCGCCTGTTTACTCCCTAAATATCTATTATTAAACGTTAATAATAATAATAATAATAACATAGGGTAAGAACTACTGCAAGAGACAACCAAATCTAGTATTCAAGTCAGTTATTCAATGACTAACAAAACAGCAAACTAAATTCACCGTCTGAACATTCATTCCACATGCGCTTCTGGCCTACTGACAATCTCTCCTTTATTTACAATACTGACAACATATTCTTTATTTACGGTTCTCACTGGTCGAACTCACCATTCGCTGGTCTGGACGTAAGAGTCCCATACGTTAAGACAACAGAGCATGTGCAACGTGAATATTTCAAGGAATCCAAAAGTACATTGCGATATTCTTCGCTCTTGTCAAAAGTTTTTCTCAAAGAGTCGGTGGATTCGTACAGATAATCGAGGTGCATTGTGTAGGGTATGTAGTTTGTTTCTTAGTAAGGTTGCTTTCTTTAAGTTGGCCTCGAAACACTATCCTGATCTTGATTACTGCATTGAATTGAGCATTGCCAAATAGGACATGGACGTTCGTAGCACCTTAAATTAATGTAATCATAAATAAATCATAAATCATAAACAAGCATAAATTTAATAAACGGAGTGTGGCTACGGAGGCTATAGCGGGTCCCGTGAGTTCAAAGGGACTTCGAGTATATCTCGTTCTCATTCTTTCGGCGATCAAAACAGTGTTATTAGATGATCCATGCATCGTCCGGAGTAAAAATTTTACATTGAGTTATAAATTTTACATTACGTAACATTACGTTACATTGATCAATGTAACAAGGTCCTGATAAGGCCTTGTCAGGCCTTCGCCAGGCCTCCTCCGGATCCTGTCAGGATCCGATGTAACGCTCGAAAATTTCTACTCGAGGTAACCCTAAACTGATTAAGGTAAAGGACCCAGTTTATGACACTTCTACGCAGCTCTCTCACTTTAAGGGGAGTCTAAACCCCCTCTCGCTCGCTCTCACACGAACCCTATGTCTCTCTCGCACTCGACCGCCCGCCGCGCAGGTTTAGTTTCGCTTTAAGGAGGGAGTCTCGCTGCGCGCTGACTTCGCATAAGTTCGACAACAATAAGAGAAAATTGCAAGTACTTCTTGATGGTGTAAAAATCTGAAAAAAATCATGTATACTAAAGGTACTGAGAAGATTAATTTTGCATAATAATAATTGCAAAATGTTATTAACAAATTCATCAAAAAATTAATTGGTTAACAAATTACCCGGCAACAAAACTTTTTTTATATGAAAATGATTCGTTTATTTTTCTGAATACGTATGAATTTTTTCAGATTTTTAAGTAATCGTTGATTTTTTATTTTTTTTTATAGAACAAAAATCAACGATTACTTAAAATTCTGAAAAAATTCATACGTATTCAGAAAAATAAACGAATCATTTTCATAAAAAAAAAGTTTTGTTGCCGGGTAATTTGTTAACCAATTAATTTTTTGATGAATTTGTTAATAACATTTTGCAATTATTATTATGCAAAATTAATCTTCTCGGTACCTTTAGTATACATGATTTTTTCAGATTTTTACACCATCAAGAAGTACTTGCAATTTTCTCTTATTGTTGTCGAACTTATGCGAAGTTAGCGCGCAGCGAGACTCCCTCCTTAAGCGTGTAAAATCATAGGGATAAACAAGGAGGACCAAGAGTCGCAGGTTGTGACCCCCGAACGCGCACTACCCATTCGCTGTAGAGTAAATGTGGTGAATATGGCCCAATCCAATTAACACGTAAATAAATGATATATGGACTGGTCCATATTCCCCCTTTTTGACCTATCTCAAATGGTGGGGGGAGTCGACTATGCTAGAGGTATCCCTGTCACAAACTGGGTCCTTTACCTTACGTGCCCCCTAGAAGTCCTCCAGATTCCGAGTTACATCAAGTCGCTTAAGCAGCGGCACGTGTATATTCACATCTAGATATATCTAAATGAGAACAAGTATATGAAATCCATTATAATGAGAACGCGCGTAGGCATGAACCTCTTGACAACAACGCAGACCAGCATACAGGCTGTTAAGCAGCAATGCCTGTCACTGCCTGTCACGTAAAGTAGTCTGATATTTGTAAACTTCCCGAAATAAGTATCCCCCATCCCGTGTATTGTCCAACGTGCTGAAATAGCCCTACATTTCCTGTGACATTCCCTTATCTGGCAAGACTAGTTGAAAATCACTCATAGAGCCCGTAAATAGCCGAGCAGCCCCAGACCCATGATAGGTTAATTTCGGTGGTGCCAATAGACATCGTGTAACTCACGGCGCTAAAGTTTTCCACTGACATGACGTATAACTTTCCAGCTGTTATGTTGCAAGGCTTGATACTCGCTCTTATAAGGAAAAGAATCAGCTTTCTTGATCTCACAGACATCATGTACCATCTAGAGCTGTATCTGCATGATGTAAAAAGTTATTTATTTCTCGATTTTCTATATCGTCAGCGAATCATATTTTGGGATACTGTACGTACGCGGAGTGGGGAATACACGAACTGGAATTCATTATCCAGTGACCGGGCAAGGTGTTGCAAAAAAGATGAAGCACTTGAGCGACGCCGAGACATGTGAATCGTATAGTGTCCATTGCTACACTATCGTCGCTTGTCACGACCACCTGTACAAACGTGATTAAAACTATACGAAAGAACATCGATGAAAAGCGATACGATTACCTACCATATAACCAGTGAAGCTTAAAGCCAACATGTTAATTCCTACTAAGACAAAGAGCTTCCATTCACAGGTGGACTCTATGCTATTGACGAACCTTTGTGAAGGAAAAAAGTACATAATTATTTTAACTATCGAATATATGTACAGTGGAATCTCTCACATGTCACATTGCACGTACTTATTTCTCCTCGCTTTAAGTAAGATGTAAGAGCTACCACAGTATAACCTGGGGTCAATACATTAAAACAAGGTATACACATTTAACAAATACATGAGTTCTCATGTGTCTGCTAATTTTATAATTTTTTCCGTCAACTACAAGACTACAATTTCTTAACTAACAAAACGAAAAAAGTTTTTAAGTAAACAGGAAGAAATGCTTGTCACATGTATACATCTTTTTCAGCATGTGGAAAGGAAGAATTGATTTCACTACTTACTCTATGATGACCTTATGTCTCTTGATACAAGATATAATTTCATGATGATGCACATCTTCGTGAATGTTAGCCTTGAGAATTACAAGAGCGGTTTCATGATCGTGTAATACATTCTGGAGATTCAATCTGTAGAAAAAGTCGACTACGATTAGATAATCACATGAAAAATTGCAATATCTCGACTGTACACTATACTGTACACTATACTATTGGTCAAGGTCTTACAGAGAAACGTCAAATGGAGGTATCTGTGTATAGACTTGACCAATTCAGCAGGCATTCCATTTAGCAGATATTTGGGATATCCACTTTAGAAAGTCTTCGTCTATACGGCGGATATTGACTTCACTTTTATAACTACCCCATTCCCAAAATGAATATACAGTACGATATCTCCCCAGATAGCCAACCGTAGCACAAGCAAATAATGGCAATTGCTCGTTATCAAGCTTTGCAATTTGCTTCTCAGCAATATTGCAACAATGGTTTCTAGTACGAGATTGCCAGCATATTGGTGGCAAAAATCCAACAACGGTTGCTATAAGTTGATTTCTTATTCTTAACAGCCGTGAAAGAGATCAAAATTCGTGAAAATACACATTTGCACAATCAGCGTTATTACTAACGATAACGAAAGCTTATTTTTTCATGCGATGAACGAGTTTGATAATGGGTTGTTAATGAATTACGTTACATGGTAATGAATTATTTATCAGTTTGTTTATCTAAGTGTAATGTGTGATTGATAATGACTGATACTCTACAATTACTGTTTTTGAAATAAAAGTCGACTCGCCGAAATTAAAGCTCTATAAACATAAAAAAGAATGCGCGTTTCTGGATTTAAAATTTGTTAAAAAATAGTGTGAAATTGTGCGTTCGCTTTGTGTCCATATATCTTTCGAAAATATGGCACACAAATGGAATTGAATGTTTGTGAGAATCAAAGGAGGCACTTAAATTTTATAAGATAAATTTGAAAAAAATGTCAACCAAAATAACCATGACTCAAGCAAATTAATCTTCGTAGTGAGACGCAAAGCAACAGCAAGCCTTGCCGACAACGTCCTGACAATATGATCCTAAGAATTTTCAACAATGAATCCTGGCAAAAACATAGGCAAGTGCGGACGCACATGCCATCGTTTTTTCGCCATGTCGTGCGGACATATGGTGTCTATTTGCTGGCGGGTTGTTGGCAAAATGCTATCTGGGTCACATGTTAACTTCCTTCAGTTCACATGTTAAATTCTTCAGTTCGAGGCATCGGGTGGGAACAATGTGAGTATTCAAATTGGACCAGGCGAATGGGACGACTTCGCGAAAGTGATTGACCCTTTACATGGGTTACTTGTTCCCGTATGAAGTTACACCTGGGTGAACCCTCTGTATAAAGTTTCACGGTGCAGTAGTACACTGAGAAAAAGAAATGGTAGGATTAAGCAAATGCGCGGTGACATACGTTCAAAGGTGTATTTTGTTGGTACAACAAAAATGTTTATTTCAATCGGCAAAACAATGCTGTATTTGTACCAAACAAATAACAGCTTTGAACGTATGTCACCGCGACTTTTGGTTAATCCAACACATTTTTTTTCTCAGTGTATCATCCGTTAATAACACAATAAATATTGATAACATCACCTCAATATTTCAAACATCGCGCATACATGTTGTGCAAGAACCATGTAGAGTGTGTCTATCGCCACGGTGAATAGAAGTTGACAGATCAAGCCCAAGCTGATCACAATAAGAATTGGGTAGAAGTAGACATCAGGATCGACCATGAAGTCTACCGGTACAATGTCAAATCTCCTTCGCGAATAGTTCAATGGTACTACAGTATCCATGATTTTCGGTGCGCATGCCATTACTACCCAAAAGGCTACAATCACGTAGATTTTTGCTGCAACGACATGGATAATTTACAACATTTCAATGGATCATTTACACAGAGATGATAAGTGAATATAATTGTTGAACAAACTAAAATAAAATAAAGTCCAGCATCTTCCTTTTTCTCCGCATTTCTCGAGAATATTTATATGCGGCAAGCAGCGCATGTCATCCCAGTATTGTTGCATTTGATCGAAGAGTTTTCTCATCTTCAAGAAATACGATTGAATTCCGATCATTTCTTGTCGGATTGCACAGTTTCGTTCAGGTAGTGTCGTTTTTCTCACCTCATGAGTATGAGCCATGCCACTAATTATTTTGACGACGCCAAGAAAGTTCATTCCCATAGGTATAGTACACTGGATGAAGTAATTGAATTGGCCGCATCCCCTTAGAAGTGCCCGCATCTAAATGCAATCGATAGAATATAATATAAAAAATGAAAAAAGCCAGAGAGTGAGCTAGAGATGAGTTTATTTCGTACGCTGGAATCCCTAAGTGTATCGCGCGTATACAACGCACCCGAGCTTGAAGATAGTATTTAGAAAAACGACACAAAAAAACGTACAAAATAGTACAATAAATCTAAATGCAATGGATAGAATATAATACAAAAAATGACAAAAGCCAGAGAGTGAGCCAGAGATGAGTTTATTTCGTACGCTGGAATCCCTAAGTGTATCGCGCGTATACAACGCACCCGAGCTTGAAGATAGTATTTAGAAAAACGACACAAAAAAACGTACAAAATAGTACAATAAATCTAAATGCAATGGATAGAATTATAATACAAAAAAATGGCAAAAGCCAAAGAGTGAGAGAGATGAGTTTATTTCGTAAGCGGAATCCCTAAGTGTAGCGCGCGTATACAACGTAGCCAAGTTTGAAAATAGTATTTAGAAAAACGACACAAAAAAACGTACAAAATAGTACAATAAATCTAAATGCAATGGATAGAAAGTGAGAGAGAGATGAGTTTATTTCGTACGCTGGGATCCCTAAGTGTACCGCGCGTATGCAAGGCACCCAAGTTTGAAGATAGTATTCAGAAAAACGACACAAAAAAAATGTTCAAAATATATGAACGGGACACACAATGGTATTAGTAGAATATTAGATTTTGACCTTCTACCGGTCGGACGTTTATCCGATTCCAACGTCCAAGCGAGTGTTCGCCGTTCCCGCTCTTTTGACACGCACGCCCGTTTCGGTTTGGTTTTGGCTGCTCCGAGCAGCAGAGGGTTAAAGAATCGTTACTGTGTAAATCGTAATGAAGCTTACCTGAGCTGCCATAAAGATACAGCTAGCAATTAGCGAACCAACAACGATAACGTATCTTTGTTTCAAGGATTGACCAGGCCACAGGCCGGTTGCACAGAGTAGTCGTTTATTGAACACGTGGTATCGCTCATCGAAGATGTTTCTATGTTTTGAAAGAGTAGCGTCCGATCTGACCGTCGTTTGTATTTCGCTTTTCATGACTCCCAGCGATATTTTTGTATCACGCAACACCGACAGCTCGTATACGGCAAAGGTACTACGATCTACAGTAATCAAATAACGAATACGGGAACTGTGCATGCAAAAAACAATTTTCACATTCGTTGGAACGAATTTACTATTCACTTCGCCATGAGACGGAAATTCACAAACTACGGGGTTGAAGCCTTATGTAATTTGCCCACATAATTCAGTGTAGGGTTCGTAATATCGTATTCGACGATTTGCATAGTTGATGACCGATAGTCGCGGCTGGTGTTAAGATAATTCTAGGTCATTGAGCGATACACGTACGTCGGCAAAGCGCCGCCAATAGATAGCGACAAGAAGAAATACGTCGTAAGTTTAGGACATCATTTTCGGGATATTTTCAAAACCATTTCGATAAGAGGTGCCTTATTACGTTTGACTCGGAAATTAAACTCCTTAACACGCAGAGCGAACGAAACTACACGGTGGCACTGGTATTAGGGATAGCCAGTGCAATCGCATAGTAGGCGTCGCGACGCTCCCACCCACCGCTTCCTGCAGAGCTCGCCAGCACACGAGCGTATATTGGCGACTCTCGGCGCCCGCAGGAAGGGTTGTAGTTCCGGATGAGGAAACCCCACTGCAAATTCTGAGTCGCACGGCCTCGGACATCGGCGTCATCTCTACTCCCGTAGAACGCGGTCCCTCTGAACACTACCGCATAGTGACGATTTCCTTGTGCGTGTCACAGGGTTAGGACGGTATGCGTGGCCTGGGTCGCTACCGGCGGACGAGCCATCATTATCCTAACAATATGTTTATATCAGGCGACACTCGTGTATGGCAAAGGTGCTACGATCTAGAGTAATCGAATAACGAATTTGGGAACTGTGCATGCGGAAAACAATTTTCACATTCGTTGGAATGAATTTAAGGTAAACGGACCAGTTTCCGCCGCTGTCCCAGTTACCGCCATCGAACGCAGTTTGTATTACAGTAGAACCCCGATTACCCGGGATGCTCAGGACCGAAGAGTCCTCGGATAATCGAAATCCCGGTTAATCCGAACTTGATACCGAAAGTATACAAGTCAATAATGGCTAATGATATAACTTTATTTTGACAAGTTACAATGACATTTGGTACAACTTGCACTTCATTATTAAATAGTGTGAACTGGAATGTAGAGCTTTGGATCTTTTTTTCATTAATAGTATGCAAGCTAGTCTTTTTTTTAAGTACTCAGTGACTTTGAATTACTCCGCGCATAAAAAAAAACCTTGGAAGACGCACAGTTAATCCGCTTCCCGGTTAATCCGACCCCGGTTAATCGGGGTTCGACTGTAATAATAAATACAGTGTCCGTTAAATCAAAAAGAATGACGGCATGTTGAAAAGCGGATTTTACTCTTGATTAATGTCGCAAGATGTATATTTTTTTTTTATAAAATGTTACATTATAAAATTGGAGATGACGGAAACTGGGCCGTTCAACTGAAAGTGGCGGAAACTGGGCCGCTTACCTTACTATTCACTTCGCGGTGAGACGGAGATTCACAGACTACGAGGTTGAAGCGTTATGTAATTTGACCACATAATTCAATGTAGGGTGAAAGTAAACAACGACGATAATGTCGTATTCGTCGATTTGCAAAGTTGATGACGGATAGGGGCGGCTGTTGTTAAGATAATTCTAAGTCATTGAACGATACACGTAAGTCTGCAAAGTGCCGCTAATAAACGGCGATAAGAAGATCCTAAAAATAGTTACTTATGCTTCCATTACACGAAGCTGTACGTGTCAAGGATAAAAACAATGTACAAAAATTTTCTCATACCGTTCTTACCGCCTCGAAGTTTCTGTGCCTCGATGTACAATATACACTATGAAAAAGAATGGTTGGATTAACCAAAAGTCGCGGTGACATACGTTCAAAGCTGTTATTTGTTTGGTACAAATAAAGCATTGTTTTGTTAAACGATTATTTGCTTCAATTTATTTAAAATTTGTCGATTGAAACAAACATTTTTTCTTTACTCATGCATGCAAAATCTTCGTTTGCGCACCATTCACAGGCATGTAAAATGGCTGATTCCCGCACGATACGCAAATGCGATGCGCAAAATACTTTCACCGGTGCGCAAAATGCCTTCACCAGTGCGCAAAATATTTTGCGCACTGGTTTTACTACTAGTGCCATCTAGCGTCGCAAACGGTTACTATGTTACCAAGCGATTGCTATGGTAACATCGAGGCGACCGAGGCTCCACAGGCATGCGCCATTGGGTATGCCTGTGAATGGTGCACAACTTGGATTTTGCATTGCCTTCGTAAAGAAAAATATGGTTCGATACACGAGGCCATCTCGCTTCTTGCGCACTGCTCGTGTGAAGACAGCACTTCGCCTCGGCTACGCCTCGGCTTCGTGCTGCTTCACACTCGCAGTGCGCCAGTCGCTCGTTTTGGCCTCTAGTATCGAAATATACTATTGTTGTACCAATCAAGTACACCTTTGAACGTATGTCACCGCGCATTTGCTTCATCGAATAATTTGTTTTATCAGTGTAGATGACATTTTTTTGTTCCGTTGATCCGGCAGCCGCACGGAACAAATTAATTCGTGTCGATGATCACAATTTATCGTCGTTTTGTCAACATTTAAAGAACCAACGGGTCAAACTTTCGCTCTCGTAAGTTAGAAGCGAGCACACGTAGACGCACGATGACTTCTTGAGGTTAAGAGAATTTCCTTTTTTCGAAGAAAGAACAGTTTATTACTTATTTTTCTTTGGTTTCAAGTAAAACACGTGCATAATTATGTTGTTTCGTTAATTTCAGAGTTTTTTTTCAAGATAACAGAACGGTTCGTTAACGAACGAAAATTTATACAATTAGAACGAAAAAAATTCGGAACCCGTTGCGGACAAGAAATGTTTGTGAAATGTAGTTTTTTTTTTTTTTGCCGGTCACGGCTAAATTTTTTTCAACTGTTCGTGGGTCACGTTGTTCCCGCGTCCACAATCCTACGGCTGCATCGCGATACGAGCCGTGATATGATATCGCGCGCCGGATTTTCGCGTTGTTCGCCATATTATATTACTGTGCGTTCAACAACGCCCAGCAGGAACCGTTGTGTGTACCGGCCGCAGCGAACCTCGGCGAATCTCCCTCGTAATTTCGTGAACAGCAGGGCGTGCCCGGTGGAAGAGAGAAAGATATATTTCTGGCGCCGCCACCCCTGATTTCCGTATTGGACGCGGAGTAAGAGTGGTGAATATGGACCACCTGGATTATAGCACTTAAATCCGTGATGTATGATGATGATGGACCAGGCCGTATTCACCGCTTTTGGCCATACATCTCTTCCCCCCTAAAAAAAATCTGAGGTATGAAAAAAAAATCCCTGCGAAAAATATTTCGCAGATTTTTTTTTTCATACCTCTTTTTTTACCTCGGTACAAACATATTTTTAAATAAAAACATATGTTTATACCGTGAACAGCCAATGTTCACACAGAAATTTCTTAGCCTTAAGATCCTTATTAATAATCCGAAAACTGTACAAAATTAGAAAAATAGATATTGAAAACATATCTTTTAATAAAAAACATATTTTAAAAACGGTACAAACATATTTTTTAATAAAAAAATATTTTTGTACCGTGAACAGGCAATGTTCATACAGAAATTTCTTAGCCTTAAGATCCTTATTAATAATCCGAAAACTGTACAAAATTTGAAAAATAGATATTGAAAGAAGTGGATAAAAAAAAAATTATTGAATTTATCGTGTTGCAGGTGCAATTTTTACCGAGGACCAAAAGGACAGTCCCTCGGAAATGGCTTTCAAGTACGCGGTCTACAGGATAAACAAGGACAAGAGCCTGTTGCCGAACACGACATTGGTTTACGACATTCAATACGTACCGAGGGACGACTCTTTCAGAACGTCGAAAAAAGGTGAGCTAAAACAACAACAATTACGTGTAAAAACCCCGCAATCTCCCGGCCAGTCGATGTTACGTTTTAGTTTTAGTGTCTTGCACCGTGTGCGGTAAATCGACTACATTGTTTTTTGCCCCCAAATGCCTAATAGATGTCGATAAGGCACGGACTGAAGATCCGATAGCGAACCGTATATAGTGACGGATACTTTTACGTGCTACAGTCGGGACTACTTTCACGTGCTAGGTACATTTTTCGAGACGTCCACGACCCTCGATAAACACGGAAATTGGGTTAGAGCTCACTCGGATTCTCCTCTCCTTACCCCCTCTATCTCTCGCTGCTGATAAATGAATTTCTATGCTCTACGACGGCGATGTATACGACACATCTATAGATCGAAGATTTGCACAGGGTAGACCGGGGCAAAACGGCACAGCTAAAAATAAACTCGTTCGGATGACATCGGAGCTATGAATTTATTGTTTGCTAACAGTAAAAAATGAAATTCGTACACTGAGAGAAAAATGTGATTAGAGCAACCAAAAGTTGCGGTGACAGACGTTCAAAGCTGTTATTAGGTTAGTTCAACTGAACTAACCAAACACATTCTGATGCATTGTTTTGTTCAACGATTATTCGCTCAAAATATGTTGATTGAAACAAACATTTTTGTTGTACCACACTGTAAAAAAAATTGTACATTTAATCTACAATTGCTATACAAAATTAATATAGTTGTTCATTGAAATTAAAGTAAAGTATAAAAATTAAAGTACCTTTATAGTAAAATTAAAGTAAATGATTAAAAACAAAGTATTTCCAATGTTTTTAATGCACGGAACATTAATTTTTCAGCATAATTGTACATGTAATTTAATGTACGAGTTTCTGCATAAAAACTTCTAGTCCGGTACATTAAATTTCATACGAATTTTTTTACAGTGTAACCAAATAACGCCTTTGAACGTATGTCACCGCGTCTTGGATAATCCAACCATTTATTTTTCACGGTGTAACAATTATTCCGAGCATTTCGGAAGAATTGTGATTTGGGGCAAAGTGGGATATCAACCTCACCGATAACCCCGAGAACTGACGTTTTTGTAGAAGATCCGAATTTAAGAGGCGCCCTCAATGTCTCCGCATTATTTCCGAAGACCCCATTTTACCCCGTCGTTCCGATCGTTCCAATATCGTTCCAATAAATTATTGTGAAAAGTTTATGTTGTCCCATTTCGCCCTCATCCGTAGTGTACAGCTTTCCCCACTTTGCCTCGGTCTCCCCTATATCAGTTTCCAGATACACAATCCTCGATAAACACGGAAATTGGGTTAGAGAGCTCACTCGGATTCTCCTCTGTCTGCTGATAAATGAATTGTTCTGAAGTACACGACGTATCTGACATTTTTCTTATATCTCACTTTGCAGATATACGTCGGATTCGCAGACTCAAACTCATCGATCCGTAAACTCCGATAAACCCTCTGCTCACCCAACTTTGCCTTTCTTTACAAATTAATGAGTAGAAGAACCGATCAAATACATAGTTCAAATTGCCATAGCCAAATTACCGCAGAAGCAATATATATTTATAAGATCTCTAGCAAGTCAATTTTACTCTACTTTATGGAATATAATAGGAAATATTGGATGAAACGTTCCTCGACGTCAATGCGCACTTAATTCCTCGAGCGCTAACGCAGGAAATCTGTTTTGTCGAATATAATTATTTATCTTAATTGTTCTTTTCCGTGCCATCCATATAAATGTCATTATTATAATTGTCAATTGTATAGATCTTTATTCTGTCAAAGGTAAAAATTGTGCCACGCGGCTCATCTGATTCGCGGATTCGAAAAGGCGGCTCTGTGACGTGTCACGCGTGCCCTAAAATATCGATCAGTCGCTGAGCTATCGGCTAATAATCAGCACTTATCCGTCGACAGTCTTAGAGCCCGTATGGTCAGCCCTCGAGGAGTCTCGTCGATAGTTTGCACAGAAATATTTTGTGTTATCGCTTCGTCAATAAAATAGATTCGCGTTTGATCATTAATTGTCAAAAGAAAAGTGAATTGTGTATTCTGGAAGATAATTGAATTAATCGACGTAAGTTAAAGTATAATACAGTAGAACCCCGTTTATCCGAGGTAACGAGGGGAGAGTGTACGTCGGATAAGCGAAAACTCGGATAACACCGATAACATACTCAATTCATACTTGTAAGTACTATTATATATTTAAAAAATAATACACCACTTCATATAAACATTAACTTTGGTAGTTAATTTACGGCTTGTTTGATTTTTTGAGACATCACGATGTCCTACCATTGACTCTAGAATCGGAACCGATGTATGTATAGATCGCAATATAAAGTCGCAGCAAACTTGTTCAAGTTTAAGCGCCTATGCAATAATGTAGCAGTTACAGACTACTCCGCGCGCGGGCATGCTGCTTTATCCGTTTTATTCGAGTTTTCCGTATTACAGTGGAACCCCGGTTATCCGAGGTAATGTGGGGAGGGCGTAGGTCGGATAAGCGAAAACTCGGATAACACGGATAATATAAACGCAATTCAAACTTGTACTACTATTATATATTTTAAAAATAACACACCACTTCATATAAACATCAATTATGTTAGTTAATTTACGACTTTTTTCCTTTTTTGAAACATCACGATGTCCTACCATTGACTCTAGAATCGAAACCGATGTATTTATAGCTCGCAATATAAAGACGCAGCAAACTTGTATAAGTTTAAGCGCGTATGCAACAATGTAGCAGTTGGAGACTACTCCGCGCACAGGAATGCTGCTTTATCTGTTTTATCCGAGCTTTCCGCATTATCCGAGCCAACACCTCGGTTAACGCAGAGGGCTCGGATGAGGTGGGTGCTTCGGATAACGCGGAGGCTCGGATAATTGAAGATCGCATAAGCGTACCGTAAACTCGTATTTTTATTGCTTAAATTGCCTCGTTCCTATGGTTTGGCAATTATAATTTATTGGGTCCTCCAATCGTACTCGCCCCGTTATTATCTCTGTTAATAGTAAACGCCAACCGAAATTTAATTGGCAAAGCTTTGATAATTATCCTAAAATAACAGGCGTCCAAAATAAATCTATAATAGTTAAAATCATCAACCAGAGCCCTGTCAGCCGGTGACCGAAGCCGCGCCAGGGGGAACATTTTGTCGGAATACACAGTAAAAATGGTACCAACGTTTCTTGTCTACAAACGTCCATAATTCTTTTCTTCTTAATTTTACCAAAAAATCTTGTCCATTTTACAAAAATGTCTGTCAATTTTACGAATACTTTGTAATATCAACAACAAAATAATTGTGGACGTGTGTGGACAAAAAAGGTTTGTTAAATGTACAAATATTTTTTACTGTGTAGCTAGTAAAAAAATATTCCGTCTCAGAGATAATCTCTCCGTTATAGTTTTATGCAGGGCGGCGCTCAAGAATAATAATAGTGAAAAATGACTTTAATCTCGTGAGAAAAAAAAAATAATAAAAATTTCCCACACTTTCAGCACATCTCCGGAGTGTAAATGCCAACTGCTGGAAGGAATTTACTACCGAATAAACGAACAACAGACATTGGCGTCTCGCAGGGAAGACGGGAGGTTTCGGGGTTTCTTCCTAAGCCCTCGCTTCGCAATGTTCTCGGTGATAAATATACGGAATATGTATTTATTTTTCCTTCTTGGCATGGCGAAGGGTCGAGAGTCGTTGGAGGACCCTCGAGAAGGGAGAGGATAAAGCAGTCGCTTCGTGAAGGAGCGTTTTCTCGGCCCTTTCTCCGGGGGGGAAAAAAAAATCACAGACAGTACTTTTCTTCGACTCGCGCGCGCACCCATCTTGCGAATAGTGTATTCCCTTTGCAACCCTTGAAACTCGCGACTCCGTTAGTCGCGAGTACGCGGTCGTCAAAGTCTGATGCGACTGCGTCGATAAATATTCACGGTACGTGAGTGAGGGTTGGTTTTCTTATTTTTTTTTTACGCACTTTCCCCGATAAAACGCGGCGGAACGAGCTGGAGAGCGACGAAGCGGCTCCCCTTGCAGACTGTCCGGGACACGTCTAAAAATGTTGGCCATTTTCTCGCATTGTAGCTGTAGTTTTGCTGTGTATATACGGTAAAAAGTATCCATCCATTTGGCCTATACCGCGGACACACAAAGCTTTCACGTACCGCGCGCGAAGTTTCGCATCGTAAATCGCACGTCGAGCAACATCAAACGACCTCGGGGAGCGTTAAGGATACTCCACTGAAAACGAGAGTAACGTCTTAGAATGTATTTTCATTACATTTGCATGAATGCATATATCTACCCCGGACCCGTGAAAAATACGTCGGTAGACAAATTGAAGCACATTTGGCACTACAATAATATCGAGAAAGCTTTCCGTGCAAGGAACAGAGATAAATGCGAGCTCCGGAAAGAACTTTTCTATCTGTAGGGGCCGCCTAAGACGACGATGACTGAGCAGCTGCCTCATTCACCACGCGTATATGTAGTTATATATGTAAAGGAGATTGGGGCAAAATGGGCCATTGCGATAAACCAGGGGGTTTCATTGTATTGTAGAACAATTCTCGTGGAACATGCTTGGGTGAGGGACATGTTTTAAAAAACTCTTCTTATCTGAAAAAAAGGTTTCGCTTTAAAGTCTTAAAACCCAACTCGACTTGACTGAAATGGATGACATTCTTCACCGAAAAGAACTAATGAAAAATACTACTGGCAGTACGCAGTAGTTAATTATTAAACTACTGAACTACTGCCCAGTGCTAAATTGGCGGACTACTGAAAACTACTGCAAATCAGAAGTTGTTAACTACTGAACATTACTAAGTATTTTACTACCCGAAACGTCTATAAATCTATGGTAGTTAAATACTCGAAACTACTATAAATGTCCAGTATTTAATTACTGGGAATTCGCGCAGTTTCCAGTAGTCCACTACTGAGTATTGCTTGTAGTTTTCAGTAGTTCTACTTATAAGTAGTAATTACCGATGCAGGAATCACTGCGCCCTCAGTAATAACTGCTGACTGTTGAGAACTAACTACCAAGAAGTAGTAACTACTGCAATGCCAGAACTGTCTAGTCCAGCAGTCACTACCGGATTCCTACTAGTTCCTTACTGTGAGGGATATCCCTCACCGAAAATAACTATCCAGTAGTTAACTACTAAGAAACTACTGAACTACTGCCCAGTGCTAAATTAGCGGACTTTTAAAAACAGCTGGAAATGTAGAGAAGTTAGCTGCTGAAAATTACTGGTTATTTTGAGTAGTTAACTGCCCCTGACTCGTTAACTACCCGAAACTACTGTAAGTGTTCAGTAGTTACCTACTGGCAATTGCTTGTCGTTTTCAGTAGTTCACTAGTCAGTATTGCTTATAGTTTTCGGTCGTTCTACTTATAAGTAGTAATTACCGATGTAGGAATCACTACGCCCGCAGTAATAACTGCTGACTATTGAGGAGTAACTACCAAGAAGTAGTAACTACTGCAATGCCAGTAGTAACCGTCTAGTCCAGCAGCCACTACCGGACCCCTAGTAGTTATTTTCTGTGAGGAATATATTCCTCACCGAAAAGAAGTACTGAAAACTACAGAAAAATACGACTGGGAGTATCCAGTAGTTAACTACTAAGAAACTACTGAACTACTGCCCAATGCTAAATTGGCGGACTTTTTAAAACAGTTGGAAATCTAGAGTAGTTAACTGCTGAGCATTACTGGTGTTCTTGAGTAGTTAATTGAGTAGTTACCTTGGGTAGCCCTTGAGTCGTTAACTACCCGAAACTACTACGAGGGTTCAGTAGTTACCTACTAACAATTGCTTGTAGTTTTCAGCAGTTCACTAATCAGTATTGCTTGTAGTTTTCGGCCGTTCTACTTATAAGTCGTAATTACTGATGCAGGAACCACTACGTCCTAGGTAATAACTACGGACTTTTGAGGAGTAACTGCTAACAGGTAGTAACTACATGTGTAGTAACTTCTGCAACGCAGTAGTAAATGCTGAACCTCCAGTAGTCACTACTGCAACCCGAGTAGTTCTCTTCGGTGAGGGATAACTTGCCAGCAGGCACGACCGTAGAATTTTTTCACAATTTTTTTACCGTGGCCCGTTTTGCCCCAGGGGCAATTTTTCTCCCGCCCACCCGTTACGCGCTTTCGCACTTTGAAACCTGAATTTCGTACTTCACTCCAACCTTCATCTTCCTCGCTCCTTCCATCTGCTTTACCGTTCCTCGACGCCCTTCCTATCTTCATATCCGTCATTCCCGTCGTTAGGTCTTTCCTCGAAACATGCAAATTATCGAGAATTCTTTGCGGCGGGCATGCGACCGCGCATTTGAATATTTCATTTTGAAAAGCTCGAGGAAATACTGTGAGGAGAGGTCGAGGGAGAACCGCACTTAGGTTGAACCTTTCTCCATTTTTTTTACTCCATTCTTCTTCATCGATAATTCCTTTCTTTACGTCCTCGATTACTAGTCTACCATCGCGCTGTCCTGGGGGTGGTCGCTTTAGCATTTAATCGACCTCCGGAGCCTCTCGAAGCTCTCCGCGAGTAATAATGCACCGCATTATTCAAATAACAATGAATTGATAACCGTTTAAGCGAGAATGACGACAACCCGTGGCAATTAATTCGTCCAGTTCTTTGGGCAATAAGCTATTTTAATGAGAAGTTCTCAAGAGAAAACAAGCCGCATCATCCCTCTAGCAGTCCTCAACGAAACTTCAACTCGGCAGGTTTTAATGAGATCCTTTCCAGAATTCTCGTCACACGAACCATTCAACCCGCAATATCCCAACTCGCTGTCCGCACTCTGAGGTCAAGAAGATTATGTCTTCATGTATAATCTCCCGGCCATTTATTATTTTTCCTTGTATGTGGCGACAGCTCGATCGTTTAAGTTTTTGTACGCAAACAGATGCATCGACTTTCTTGCCTGACATTCGGAATTGAGGGCAGTCATCATCAAACTTCAACTCAGCAGGCTTTAATGAGATCCTTTCCAGAAGTCGTCACACGAACTATTCAATCCGCAGTTCTGACGTCAAGAAGATAATACCTTAAGGTAGTACTAGCGGACAGCCCGAGTCCACGTGAGTTCAGAGAGAATTGAGAGAGAATTGCGAAGACTTCTCGACGGGACAAAAATCAGAAAAAAAATCAAGCATATGGAAGGTGCTGAAAAGATTGATTATACATAATAATAATTCCAAAATGTTATTAACAAATTAATGAAAAAAAATATTCAACAAATCCCCCGGCAACTTAACTTTTTGTTCATATAAAAACAATTTGTTAATCTTTTTGAATACGTATGAATTTTTTCAGAATGTTTTGTACTTTTCGAAAATGACGTTTTTTTATTAACTAAAAACGTGATTTTCAAAAATTACACGAAATTCTGAAAAAATTCATACGTATTCAGAAAAATTGAAAAATCGTTTTCATAAAAAAAAAAATTAAGTTGCCGGGTGATTTGTTGCGATATTTTTTTTCGTCAATTTGTTATAAACATTTTTGAATTACTATTAGGCAAAATTAATATTTTCATATGGTTGATTTTTTCAGATTTTTATCTCATCGAGAAGTGTTCGCAATTCCTCTCTCAATCCTCTCCGAACTCACGTGGGCTCAGGCTGTCCGCTAGTACTACCTTAATCCATAATCTCCCGGCCATTTATTATTTTTCCTTGTATCCAACGACAGCTCGACCGTTTAAGTTTTTGTATGAAAATGGATGCATCGGCTTCCTAGCCTGACATTCGAAATTGGGTCCAGTCCTCATCGAAACTTCAACCCCGCAGGTTTTAATGAGATCCTGTCCAGAAGTCTCGTCGCACGAACCATTCAATTCGCAATATTCCAACGCGCGGTCCGCAGTCTTTTTTTTCTTTTTCTTCGCCTGGTTTATAGACTCGCGGTCGATGGAAGTTCGCTCCGTGCAGATCCAATCTCCACTGAATAATTCAAGACGCGTCGATCAAAACGATGGACAGTGTAACGCCTCCTCGGTTACTGGGACTCCGCGGGAGGAGGAAAAGAACTGCGGGAAAAGCGTGCGGGGAAGGGGCGTTGACTATGTGCGCCAGGAGGTTGCACATAGTCGCTGCTTCTCAGTACCCTCGCGTATGGTTAGGGCTTAGTTTCGAATTCTCCTTCTTTTTTCTGCTGCCTACGGTAGATAAAAAAAAAAAAAAAAAAAACAGGAGGATTCGAAAGTAAGCCCGCAACCATGGGCGAGCTTTCGACCCCGCGGACAAACGTGACGGGAATACCCTATTCCCAAAAAAGTGCTCCCGAACAGACTGTGTGCCTCTATTACGCTGTCGTGTCTCTCCGCTCTGTTTTTGACATCGTTCACGGATAAGAAAATCTTCGGTCCCGCGCGTCCCTTTGTATACACAGGAATTACATACGTGACATCGAACCCGCTCGAAAAAGAAGGCATTGGGGATTCCTCCCCCGGGGCGTCGCCGGTAACGTATCAATTTCCCAACAATTTTTCCGCAAGGCATTCACCGATCGCGTGTATACGATCCCGCCTTTGTATATCGCGTGTAGAGAGCCCTGGCTAAAACAGAACCGTGGGGCATGTAAGATTGCAAATTTAAATAGATTCATAAAATAATTATGACTAAAATTGTCCTTTAAAATAACGAATCACGCGTATTAAGAAAAATATTTTTTTTTAAATCAATAAGAGACAAGATAGATTTTTTTTTGTTTTCAACGAATTATTCAGGTCGCGAATTTCACCACTTTTATATTCTCGGTCAAGGTACACAAATGAATTTAACAAAAAAGAACCAGACCAAAGGTTCATTTCTTCTTCATCAGTAAAATTCACACATCGCTCTCTGTCATCACCCATTCCCGCATACGATACATAAGGCTTTTGATTCCTTTCTTTTTTTATCATTATCAATAGAATTCAATTATCAATAGAATTCAATTATCAATAGAATTCAATTATCAATAGAATTCAATTATCAATAGAATTCAATTATCAATAGAATTCAATTATCAATAGAATTCAATTATCAATAGAATTCAATTATCAATAGAATTCAATTATCAATAGAATTCAATTATCAATAGAATTCAATTATCAATAGAATTATAACCACTCATCTTTTTATATTCGGAGATGGCTACCGCGATGGCTCTTTCACGCTGTTCCGGGGCTCGCAGTACAAAAATCTCGTCTTCGTTACACTATCGGCCGGCCAGGCGCGATCGGGACCTCAGACACGAGTACACCTCGCAAATTCCCGCACAGTCGTACAATGTTTACCAGAAGCGTCCTTCGGTCACGACGTCCCCGGAACGAAGGAGACCGATTGCTCTAAATTCGAGGGCACGCAAATTTGTCTCCCTTCCATTTTGCTCCATACACGCACTCCCGAAGACACCGGAGAGCGCGAGAATATAAACGTCTTTCCATCTCACAGGCAAAATGGACCAGTGTCTTGTCCAGTTGAGACGAAACTATTGTGCAGTTTTGAGATTAGATATAAAGTTCTTTTTAATATTAAAATGAAATGTTTGATAAAATGTTTCGTCGGGTATTTATGTTTCAGCTTGCAAACAACTATCTAGGTCGGTGCAGGGAATATTCGGGCCATCGGATCCGCTTCTAGGTGCGCATATACAAAGCATATGCGAGGCTTTGGACGTGCCTCATCTCGAGGCCCGGGTCGACTTCGAGCCGGCCTTCAAAGAGTTCAGCATCAATCTCTATCCCGCTCAGGATCATCTGAATAGGGCATTCAAGGATCTCATGTCGTTCCTGAATTGGACGCGAGTTGCAATAATCTATGAGGAGAATTACGGTAAGCTGTTTTCAATCTGCAGCCTCAATCCGTACGGTAAGGCCATTCAAGGTATGTAGGGTCGATGTAACATTTTCGGGCATCTTTAGCCAATTTTTGGTCAATTTTTGGCCAAAGCTTTTAAAACTGCATCTCCAGTTCATCGTCATCGACATCACCCTAAAACTCCATCGATGCACTGATAAAAAATTGCTCAAAGTAAGCTTCCTCATTTATTGCAATTTTGCTCTATGAGAAAGTTCGGTGGTCGATTTTTAGCTTCTTCGTAGAGGAAGTTATGCGCAAAATTGTAATAAATGCGGAAATCATGCGCAAATTACTTTGCACCTTTTTCGGAACATAAAAATGAAAATTAAAACCGTCAAAATGTACCGCAAAATTTATTGTAGGAATTTTTAATCTATTCTTCACCGCTGATTACAAAACTGTAACTCATTTTACTCTTAGCGTGATGTTTGATTCAGAAACTCGTGTCAGGCGTAAAAAACAAATTTTCTGTAAAATTTAAAAAAATTCCAAATATCATACAATTGAAACGGTCAGATCCATTTTCTCCAAATTTAATACCAAACATTGTACAGTGTTAGTCCATTCTTGTGTCTAATTAAAAATCGATACCTCCATGTTTACTCGAATTAGACCGTTTTCAGCAGTTTTTCAAACCACTCAAAATCCCATAAAATCTGACCTCTTAGATAAATTACGACCAAATTCAATACCAAAGGTCTTTGATAAAAATATCATATTTGTCTGCAGTTTTAGGACGGTAGCTCAAAATGTACGCAAGTTAGAGCTACCACAGAGATATAAAAAAAAAATCTTCAAATCTCGAACAGGGTTTCAATTACCCAAATAAAAATTCGGTGCAAATAAAAATTGCACCAAACGAAGAGACGTGACCAAGCTACTAGTGTGTCACATTTTAACTCGCTATCTCAAACGAGAGAGCAAAAAAAATGCGGTTGAATCAAATAAAGATTCCGGCGAGGACGATCAAATAAATATTTGGTTGGACGAACAAAATATTTTAATGCCTCAAAAATATTTTGGTGAAATAATTTTTAAAAAATGGTTGAACCAATCTTTCAGCTGTACCAACAAAATATGTGCTTGAACGTCCCCGCCCGAAACTTTAGTTGATCCAATCGTATCTTTTTATCAGTATGCCGACTGGAAAAATGCCGACTTTGCGTCCGACATGATATCTATATTCCCGAACCGAGAGAAATACAATATTGTTCTCAGCGTTTTGAGGAACGACGCCCTCGTCGCATGCACGTACACGATGTCGCCCGAGCGAGGTAGATCCATCATACAGGACAACTTAAACTTCTTCCGTTTCGTACGCGGGACACGTAGCGAACTATTTATTTATTTGTATCTTCATCATTTCTCAATTTCTTCGTAGCGCTTTGGTTCGTTGTACGCCCCCGTCGCGAACGTCGCCAATCTCATCCATCCTTGTTTTTTCTTTAATTTTTTTTTTATTATCGTTCGCTCGAGCGAATCCGCTTTTCTGCCGGAACTCCCGTCGGACTTTTTATTATCCAAGAGGAAATAAAGGGATCTCTCACCGGACCCGAGTTAACGGAGAGCCGACGTCAAGAAGATAATGCCTTAATCCATAATCTCCCGGCCATTTATTATTTTTCCTTGTATCCGACGACAGCTCAGCCGTTTAAGTTTTCGTACGCAAACAGATGTATCGGCTTCCTCACCTGACATTCGAAATTGAGGACTAATCGTCTCGATAAGCAAATTAACCCTTGAACTCATGTATCATTTTTTCTACCTTCTAACGCATGACTAGGGTACATATGCATCCCAAGCGTTTCTCCAACGTACAAGGGTCCTATGAGTAGTAAATGAGTTTTGTGCAAAAAATTATATTTTTTTTCAATGGTCCAATTTTCAAATTTCAAACGCCATTTTACAGGGGACACATCAGGCTATTAGCAAAAAATAGTCCCATTGTATTCCATTCAAAAAGTTTATTGATTTGAACATCCAAAAAGTTGAAAGCTTGTAGTATAGAAATCTGGCAAATTTGATATAGCTTGTCTCATTAATACCTGAACTGGTGCATACCAGGGAATAATCCAGCAGCCTGGATGGGCTGCCTAACTCACCTCTGATGTCCCGAGTAGAAATTTTCGAGCGCTACATCAGGCCCTGATAGGGTCCTGATAAGGCCTGATAGGGTCCTGATAAGGCCTGACAAGGGCCTGATAAGGCCATATCGGGACCCTATCAGGGTTCGATGTAACGCTCGAAAATTTCTACTTGGGGTGGCGCTGAACTGAAATAATACAACCTTTAGCAACCCGGCAAATCGAATTCATTTCATATCAGGGCCGGTACCGGCGTTATCCAAGATCACACATCCGGTATGCTTTACTGCAACCGGCAACTGCCCAGTTCGTATGGAAATCTGGCAAATCTGATGTAGCTTGCCCTATTAGTACCAGAACTGGTGCACATCAGATAATAATCCAGCAGCCTGAATAGGCCGCTTGGTTCATTCCTGATGTGGCCCTGAACTGAAATAATGTAACCTGTAGCGACTCGGCAAATCGAATTCATTTCGTATTAGGGCCGGTACCGGCCTTATCCAACATCACACATCTGGTGTGCTTTACTGCAACCGGCAACTGCCCAGTTCGGATGGAAATCTGGCAAATAGGATGTAGCTTGCCTCATTAGTCCCTGAACTGGTGCACATCAGATAATAATCCAGCAGCCTGAATAGGCCGCCTGGTTCATTCCTGATATGGCCCTGAACTGAAATAATGTAACCTGTAGCGACTCGGCAAATCGAATTCATTTCGTATAGGGCCGGTACCGGCCTTATCCAAGATCACACATCTGGTGTGCTTTACTGCAACTGGCAACTGCCCAGTTCGGATGGAAATCTGGCAAATAGGATGTAGCTTGCCTCATTAGTCCCTGAACTGGTGTACATCAGATAATAATCCAGCAGCCTGAATAGGCCGCCTGGTGCATTCCCGATGTGGCCCCGAACTGAAATAATGTAACCTGTAGCGACTCGGCAAATCGAATTCATTTCGTATTAGGGCCGGTACCGGCCTTATCCAAGATCACACATCCGGTGTGCTTTACTGCAACCGGCAACTGCCCAGTTCGGATGGAAATCTGACAAATCTGATGTAGCTTGCCTCATTAGTCCCTGAACTGGTGCACATCAGATAATAATCCAGCAGCCGGAATAGGCCGCCTGGTTCATTCCCGATGTGGTCCGGCTGTCTGAAACCTATGGCAGCCGGAAACTTTTTCGACTCGATGGAATGCCTCGCTCCCGAGGCATCCGATAATGAATTCCCTAATGAATTTAGATATTAACTACTACCGCCACCACTCATTACATACACCTATGATATCTCCTCCCGGCAAACTCCGGAACTTTGCACCCCGGTCGGCAACCGCTGCTAATATCGTGTCCCGAATCCACTGGAAAACTTTGCACGCGAATGTGATAGGTACCGTCAACCGGCCAAAGCGGATGGATCGATGGCCTTAGGTCCGAACCGCTCCGGACTCAGCCAAACGTGTTCGACCCACGGCTGCTTCGCTCATCAGCACCCCATGAGGACGCTGATATCGCGGCATCATCATTTAACCTTAAGAAGCTATTTCCTTCCAGCGTTTCCCTTTGCCGATCATGGAGATTAGAAGCTTCTGTGGGCTTAGAAGATATAGGGCACCGGTGCATGGAGCCGTTACGATGCCGGGCGCTAGCGCGGACCTTCGATACACCGGTCCCGGTCCACGGAGGGATGTTACGGTGCTCGGGGCCAACCTATCATAAATCTTCCGAGCCGTGCTCTCTGCGCCGAGGCTCTAACTCAAAGTTCTTCCCTCCTCCGGTACAGAAGCCCCAGGGTTTCGTACACCCCGAGAGTGCACGACCCTCTGCAACCGAGATGCCGAGGACTCCGTTACTTCTTTTATCTTATTCTCGTCGTTCTCGTTCGGCGAATCTTCTCACAGCGGGTTCATATGTGTCCCCCTCGCCTCCCCCAAACGTGCCATCGACCATCTCTCTATCTACGACTTCGTCTCCGTCCGATGTTACCTATATCGTGCAATGGGCGGACTAACAGGAATTCTTTGTCTTTCTCTGTGGTTTTTTTTTTTTTTTTTTTGGGGGGGGGATGTTGGTTTTTTACGATAACGCGTGTCCCAATGTACAACCGAAGCGCACGTATCGGGTCGGAATTCTGTGCGGTTCGTTTGTATTGTCTGTTGCCGGGACCGCAACGCGCACCGCCGGCACAGCAGCAGCGGCGACGGTACTGCACCTCAAAGCCCCGGTAATTGGACGACCGAGGCTCCGGCTCTTCCATGAAAAAGGTGGACTTTGTTATTTTTCAATTTCCACGTTTTTAATGCCACATCCCTCGCCTCGTCGGTTTCACGATTCTCGGACTCCACCTCGTCTGGATTTCAGACAAAAACCATAATTCCCGGAGTGCTCGGTCGAATGATCGCGAGATTCCTGCCACGAATCTCGCAGTCTTAATCGCCCAGATTCGTTCGTTTCTATCGGTTTTTTTTTTTCTTTTACATTTTCCCGGGTCACTAAATTAACACAGATCGGCGGATTTCCTGGAGAGAAACCCTGCAGACTCCCAGCGTAACGAAGCGGAAACCCCAGCCTACGCTCTCTCAAATTTTCATCGTTGCAACAGCCAAAATTTGAGGTAACGAAGACTTGGCGCAGCACAGCATTGACTGCGAAACTCACCCAACGTAGCACGCTTTCGCGTTGATTAATTCCTGGTCTGAATCCATAAAAGTTGGATGCTTGACTTCAACAGCGTTTGAGATGGTGCGAGCGACCTCTGAAGTCCAAAACGCTCCAGTAAAGGGTCCTTTCACGCTTCAACCCTAGGGGAGACCGGGGACAAAAGTAACAAAAATCCTCTGTTATTTTTTTACCAACAAACCCGAGAGTGTAACGCTTCGGCATCCAATGGTGTATTACCCTAGTCTTAGGTATTTAGTGGAAAAATTTCAAGCAGAATGTAGCACTGAATTGCGAACACCGCCCCTTTAAACACAGACGAAATTGGGCAAGACTTTGGGCCGCGGTGCACGGAAAAAAATGCTTGGTTGGGTCAACTAACAGTTTATTAGTTGAGTAGATATCGGTTACCATAACAATCTGTTTCGTTAGAATAACGATCTAGCGTTAGTTCCATCTGCTATTAATAGTTAGTTGACGCGAATAGTAAACACAACTAACTCGATTAGTTAGGCTAACTACTGAAATCGTATTCAGAATCGTAAAGCATGGATAACGGATTTTGTAGGCGCTCTAACCAAGTACGGTTGTTACTGCAGCTAAGGCGGGTGAGTTGCACTCCACCAAAGGGCTATCGACTGCACGCAACCAACTTGCATGGTTGCCACACCAACTTAGTTGGTAAGAAGTCAAGCCTGGTGCTGGCGTACCAATGAGTGAGCTGCCATTTTATTACTCGTCGAAACCCTGGAGGTGTAAGAGAGCGAACATTTTTGCAAATTACCGACTAAACGATTCAACTAACTAGTAAATTATTGAGTAGGATATAAATTATATCAGATCTAAGTTGAGGGTTCGAAAAGCGAGCTTTAAAGTTTGTCGGGATGTCGTTATCGCCGGAAGTAATTGACAAGGACCGGTTGTCGGAAGTGGCCAAGCTGTTGAGTTCGTGCTTTTATTGTTTATCATATATTACATTTACCTATTCGAAATACCGTCAATCGTAATCCGTACCCGTAATAATATACCAAGTGATATTTTAGAAAATATACACAGTTGCTAAGCTGTTGCCGACCGGCCTTCGAGCACGGGGCGGATACATACACAGTGGACAGGTTAAACATAGAAAATAAACCATTACTATACTACATACATGCCAATTATAATAATTGTAATAAACAGGATTCGTAGTGCAAACAGTGCAACGACTTAAAAGATTAACCATACCCGGGAAAACAATTAGGCTTTTGAAGGTTGACACTTGTCGATGAATTTATTACAATGATATTTTTGCTTCGTACCTCGTCGGAGGCACTTATGCAATACAAGGGCCTCCGACGAGGTACAAAGTAAAAATATCATTGTATTGAATTCATCGACAAGTATCAAGCTACAAATACTTAATTGTTTTATTACGCATGGTTCATATTTCAAGTCTTTGCACCTTGTTACTTGTCGATGAATACATTATGATATTTTTTGTTCATAGCTTGTTGAAAGCTTTTTACAATACAAGAGCCTCCGATGAGGTACGAAGCAAAAATATCATTGTAATGAATTCATCGACAAGTATCAAGCTACAAATACTTAATTGTTTTATTACGCATGGTTCATATTTCAAGTCTTTGCACCTTGTTACTTGTCGATGAATACATTATGATATTTTTTGTTCATAGCTTGTTGAAAGCTTTTTACAATACAAGAGCCTCCGACGAGGTACGAAGAAAAAATATCATTTTAGTTGGCCTGACTAATAAGTTAGTTGGTCCAGCGATTACGAAACTAGCCATCTAAAACTCGTTGACCCAACCAATTTATCGACTGGCGCTCAGAGCACTAAGATAGTTGGTTGGGTTAATTATTTTTTTTGTTGTCACAACTAAGTCGTTTTTTCCGTGTGGAGTCAATTGTAACGGGTAGTGGGGTCATCCTCCTGCACCAACGAAATCCTTCGCCGACCGCTATTAAGAAATAGAACGGGGGTGCATTATCACAGAAAAATTTAAATTTAAATTTAAATTATAAAATTAAAAAATTTATTAGCCGGCTAAGCCATTTTAGCCGGCCTAACTATACAGCCCTACTATAAATGTTACAGTCTATAATTGGTTGGTTATAAATTATAAGAGCGTCGTTCGCTGATTGCTTAGAATGTAAGAATAAAATAAATAAAATATATTGGTATTGGTATTGGTATTGGAAGAAATGAATTATTGCTGGTACAATTGACCCAGATCGACTGTTACAATCGACCCCACTAAGGATGTGCAAAGACGCGATCGAGCACGCTCGAGCAGTACATTCATGGCTCGAGCGAGCTCAAGCCACAGAACGAGCGCTCATTCGCTTCAAGCGCTCAGCGTACACGAGCGCTCATCCAGCTTAAGCGCTCATCGGCTCGTGAGCGCTCATGTACTTGCGAGCGCTCATTTACCTGTGAGCGACCGAGCAGAGTACAGATGCTACTGTATCATGATTTTATATAGTATTCGTTGCCCTGCGGTGACGCGAGCAAACTTGTTTTTTATTTCCTCATATACCCTATCCTAAATATTTTTCTCAGTGGAAAATTATGGGCGCCGTAGATTATTCGCGATTCCATCAGAAAGTAATCGTTGTTTCACGCTATTTTGGAGCATTCTGATACATTTTTTGTAATTAAACAATAAAAATAATAATTAAATAAAAAATAATCGAGTAATTTTAATATTCAAATAAAAATGCAATTATTAAAGTTTTAAAAAATTATGACAAAAAAATTTGCATTTTTTTTATTTGCCTTGTAAATTGTTTTATTTGCCTTTTCTTTCGTAAGTCTACTTACGACCGCTTATTTTATTCTTGTGGTCCAAAAAGTTTTTGAAATCCAATTTTTTGTGTGAACTTTGAAAAAATGTTACCATCAATATTTGGTCACAGACGACTAAAAACTATTTTAGATTGACTCCGAGAGATATTTTTATGTATTTATTTATTTCACGGGATAAACCCTTTTATATATATATTTTTTATAATTAGTCTCTTAATATAATTTTAAAGAATAATAATAACATATGTGAGTCAATCCTATTCGATTCACTTATATCGAATGACCACTCGAGTTACACCTGGGAATTAAAACTCGAGCTAAATGGGCGTTACAGCGGATTGAGCGCTCATGAGCGCTCATGAGCTCCAGCACGCTCGAGCGGAATATTTTCGCACTGAGCGGTGAGCGCTCGAGCATGCTAGTGCTCATGCATATCTCTAATGTGACTGAGCGCTCGAGCTAAATGGGCGTTTGAGCGGATTGAGCGCTCATAATGAACTCGAGCGAGCTCGAGCGAAATATTTTCGGACTGAGCGGTGGGCGCTCGAGCATGATAGCGCTCATGCACATCCTTAGACCCCACACATGATTATTAGCAAAGTTACTGTGGCATCGGTTAATAACAATCTGAAACGGATCGTCTCAGCGATCAAAATGTTCCGCAAAAATGTACCTTTCAACTCCTTGTGCTTGTTTGCACTAATATTCGCACAGCCGAAAAATCACTTCTGCACTCGCGAATCACATTTGGTTTCAGCGAATTGGTATTTTTAAAAAATCAGCTATGAGGTGATTGCATGGCCATAAAGTTGATGTCTATAATGTTGCTCACTTCATATCCGCTGCATCCGATCATGCGCAGCGTTGCGCGGCCGCTTGTTACAATTGACCCGTGTTACTTTTGTCCCCGGTCTCCCTTACCCTGCGCCGTGCCGGATCCTCGGTGTGTGGAGAGTGCGATATAACGGTGGAAACTGGAAATATCGGGACACCGAACGCACACAGATCGTAGGTACACGGTGGCAGCAAATTTAAACTTAGTCACCGGGGCTCGGTGACTCCGCGAGATAAAGGAGTGAGGGCGGGTCGTCCAACGATAGCGTGAGCCAAAGCCGCGATGATGTATACGTGGAAGCGGCCTCACTCCGGCGGAACGGCGACAAAGACGAGAACGAGGAAATGGTAAAACGACTATGCAGACTCCGAGGAAGCCGAAGACCGCCTAACGTACAGTGTACACGCGTGTCCGCGTGCGCACCCGGACCCAAGCATCGCGTCAAAGAGGGTCGGCCAGGAATCCACCGGCACGGAGCCCGCTGAGACCGAGGAAAGTGCCGGATGGCGAGGCGACAACGAGGGTAGATTGAACGGAAACGGAAGCGACAAGTTTCAACTCAGCTTACTTGCAGCACCGCTAAAACCTGTCCACTCCCCGGCGACTCCGACCGTTTCTCCTCGCTCGTTTTCTTTCACTCGGACAATTGTGAAAAAGTTGGTTAAAAGTCCTACGAGTCGGGGGAGAGAGGGAGTTTCCCCAACTTCGCTGAATCATACCGACCGAGCACCGCGGATACCGTCGACCCCACTTGGATCCTGAAGATATGTGGGGCGCTGAAGATTCCTGCTGCACTGGTGTTTATTAGGGTGGTAGGGGAGACCGGGGCAAAATGGCACAGTGGGGCGAAACGGGAGAGCGGGGGTAAAACTCAGTTTTGCAATTCTTTTTTGGATCCCATTTTGGCCCCGTTTTGTCCCAACTATACATCCGGATTTTCAACACGATTTTGACCCACTTACCATCATCGCCACCATCCAAAAGTTATTGAAAAATTGCGTTTCGTCCCATTTTCCCGTTTTGACCCAATGTCCCTACTTGCGGACAATCTGAACCACGTGAGTTCCGAGAAAATTGAGAGAGGAACTGTGAACACTTCTCGACGAGATAAAAATCTGAAAAAAAATCAAGCGTATGAAAGTTGCTGAAAATATTGATTTTGCATGATAATAATTCCAAAATGTTATCGATAACTTACTTAAATAAAAATGTTCTCATAAAATCACCCGGCAAGCTAACTTTAAAAAAATGAAAACGGTTTGCAAATTTTTCTGAATACGTACGAATTTTTTCAGAATTTTGTGTAATTTTTTAAAATTGCGTTTTTTAGTTAATAAAAAAATTGCAGTCTTCAAAAATTACACAAAATTCTGAAAAAATTCGTACGTATTCAAAAAGATTAACTATATTCGTTTTCATATGAACAAAAAGTCGCGTTGTCAGGGGATTTGTTGAACTTTTTTTTCAATCATTAATTAACAACATTTTTAAACTATTATGATAGAAAATCAATCTTTTCCGCACCTTCCATATGCTTGATTTTTTTCAGATTTTTATCCCATCGGGAAGTGTTCGCAATTATCTCTCAGTTCTCTTTGAACTCACGTCAGGTCAGACGGTCCTCAAGTACTTCCTTAATGCCTGCTAAGTTTTCTATAGCAACTCTACTCAGTAAAAAAATCTGTACATTTAATAAACTTTTTTGTCCCCAAACGTCCACAATTATTTTGATGTTAATCTTACCAAAAATATTCTTAAAATGAACATACATTTTTATAATAAATACAAGACTTTTTTTGCAAAATTGGCTTGAAAATAATTGCAGACGTTTGTGAGCAAGAAACGTTAGTACCTATTTTACCGTGTATTCAGGTCGTCCAGGCATTAATTAACAGCTACAATTTTTTTTACCGCGAAATTGAATCACGAAATAGCTGGAGATTTCAGAATTCCATGGAACGACTATGATCCACGCTCCTCGCTGGAATTCGTTAACGTCACAGCCACAAGAGGCGCGGCGAGCTCCACAGAGCGTTGTCGAGCGCTCGTCGCGCCTCTCGCGGTTGAACAGTGAACCTCCGTTGTCGATTTCCCTCACAGGCTTTTCAGATAAATACAATCGCCGGTAAGTACTTTCTTTAACCCATCAAATGCATTTAACGGGTTGATTTACATAACATCGAGTTCGTTCGATCCTCTTGAAATCGAGCGTTGTCCGCGTTAAAACTTGGTCCTTGATAAAACGAGCGTGAAAATCGCCCCCATCGAAAATACCAAAATTACAAATGATTATCCACCCAACGCCAATTAATTACCGCGCAACACGCCATTCCACGTTTTAACGAACATAATTATCATGTACCAATTAACACTGTTCGCTCAATGGTTAATTTACTTCGTTTCTAACCAGTTCAATTGAATTTTCCAATGTAATCTTCAAAACCCTTGTCGATGATACACACATACACACACTCACACATATATACATATATATACACACACACAGTATATTATGTATTGAGAATGAAAAGGGAACGAGGAACTGTACCAATTTGAGGACACAGAGGCCCGGTCGTTACCGGCGATCCGCCGAGACGATAAATTAATTAGTTACGGCATGGGAGCTACACGGCAATAACTGCACGATTGTATTTCCGAAGCCGTAAGTAACGAACGAGAAGGGGAGCATTAGAGGTGAAGAGGAAGCTCGACCACGGAGTGAGAGGAAGCGAGAGAACTCGACGGGGCTTTCGCGGCGTCGGGCAATTTGTCGTTGAATTTACGATCGAAGATACGAATCGCCAATCGGCCGTGTTTTACTCGGTCCCTCTCTCGCTTCCCTGTCCTTTCGCGCGCGCCCTCGTTCTCTCGCCCGGGCTGACTCGTTTCTATCGAGAACTCCACCAACCCGCTCGATCGACCGCGGTCGAAAAACTGTGACGATTGAATTATTCTCGAATTCTTCTCGGGCCGAAACGATTTCCTGTCCCTCCCACTCGGAGCCGGTTAACTCGTGTATCCTCCCGAGCCCAGTTTGTCCCCCACGGTATATTCACCATGGCTGAAGAGCGATTAACGAACAGAAAAAATGTTAAGGGGCTGCTGGAGCTGTTTTTTGTCCTTTTTTAACTTGCTTTACCTGATTTACCGACGGACCTAGACAATTTTTCAGTTCCGACTTAGCATTGTTGATATGCTACACATATGCGTCAAACCATACAGGATTATGATATTGACATAAACACTTCGGTGTGCAGTCGAATTTTTATTGAAAACTTACCAGGAATTAAGGGGCTGCTGGAGCTGTTTTTTTGTCCTTTTTTAACTTGCTTTACCTGTTTTACCGACGGACCTGGACAATTTTTCAGTTCCGACTTAGCATCGTTAATATGCTACACATATGCGTTAAACCATGCAGGATTATGATATTGACATAAACGCTTCGGTGTGCAGTCGAATTTTGATTGAAAGCTTGCCAGGAATTAAGAAAACCGAATATTATAGTTTGCGAAAATACGTGAACGTAGTGTCATGATTTACGTACAGGTGGCTCTACATTCGTGCCGTGTTCATAGGCTCTAATCACTCGTCGCAAGTCGATAAACTAAATGATCGCAGTTTACACTATGCGTGGTTATCTTTTGAGTGAACAACTTTCCGACGGTTTTGGAATATTCGGAGAACTTCACAGAATCGGCATGCACGCCCTTTTGACGTATGCAAAATCTAGAATTTCTTATATCCAACACAATAGATGCTGTAAACATTTCAGTGGCCATGTTGGTTTCAGTTTATAATATTCGATTTTCTTTATTTTTCGGAAGATTTCGACCGAAATTAGAGTGCACGCCAAATCGTTTATGTCAACAATACAGTCCTGCACGATTTGAAGTATACGCGTCGCATAGTAACGACGAATAGTGAAAACTAAGAAATCGCCTATTTTCGTCCGTAAAACAGGAAGATTCAGCAGCCCCTTAAGAGGAAGAGGTGGTTTTTGGACGAACTGTTGTGAAGAGACGATTTATTGAGGGGAGCAGAGTTCCACACTGATAAAAAAATACGGTTGAATCAACTAAGATTCGGGCAACGAGGTTCAACTAAATATCTTGTCGGTACAGCTAAAAAAATTGGTTAGTTCAACAATTTGTCGGGTGAATTTCACCAAAATATTTTTGAGTAGTAAAATATTTTGTTCGACCAACTAAATATTTATTTGAACGTCCCTGGCGGAATCTTAGTTGATTCAGCTGTACTTTTTTATCAGTGCACAATCGACGTAGTCGTCATTCGAGAATAGACGACGGCATGGAGGGGGAGAAGAGCAGATTTTTATCGGATTTTTTTAGAGGCATATGAAATGCGTCGGTCGGTAATTAGAACTGTAATGCTATTTTTTTTTTTTCAAGGGTACTGAAACTTTAGCGTTTGAAGGAAAACACGAGCTCACTGCTTCTATAATTGCTAGAAGCAATGGCCTTTTATTTCTGTCAGACAATGATGTTTCAATATGCGAGAAGAAATAGCATCGCATTTTTATTCCCGACTGGGTGCCGGATCGTTGATTGAGAGGGTGTTTCACATCACCTTGAGGTACTTCTCGTTTTCTATATAAAATCAAAATCATGGCCATATCATTCGACCTTACCCCATATAGTTAGTCATCGTACAGCAATGCTTTTTCTGTGTTTCAGGACTCTTCAAACTTCAGGACCTCGTCAAATCGCCACCGTCCTCGAGAACCGAAATGTACATACGCCAGGCTGGTCCTGGCTCGTACAGGCAGGTACTTCGCGAGGTCAGACACAAGGAAATTTACAAGCTCATCGTCGACACCGATCCCGCTAATATGCAACAATTCTTTAGAGCGGTGAGTAATCGTTAACTCGACACACTTCATTATTGGATAGTCACCTGTCGTCAGCAACCCTTAAACTAGTCCTTCCGAATGGTGTTCACTTCGCAAAAGTTTCAGAGAAATGAGATAGAATTGAAAACACTTCTCGATGGTATTAAAATCTGAAAAAATCAAGCATATCAAAGGTGCTGAAAAGGCTAATTTTGCATAATAATAATTCCAAAATGTTATTAACAAATTAAGGAAAAATATAATTGTTCAACAAATTTCCCGAAAACCTAACTTTTTTTTTAAATGATAATGATTCGTTCATTTTTCTGAACACGTATGAATTTTTTCAGATTTTTGAATTCACTTTGAATTTTATGACTTTCTACACATTTTTCACATATAAAAAAAATTCAAAGTGAATTTAAAAATCGGAAAAAACTCATACGTATTCAGAAAAATGAACCAATCATTTTCATGAAAAAAAAAGTTAGGTTTCCGGGAGATTCGCCAAACAATTTTATTTTTCATAAATTTGTTAATAACATTTTAGAATTATTATTATGCAAAATTAATCTTTTCAGTACCTTTAACATGCTCGATCTTTTTCAGATTTTTATACCATCCAGAAGTTTTTGCAATTCCCTCTCATTTCTCTGAAACTTTTGCGAAGTGAACACCATTCGCAAGGACTACCTTAATACGAATATCCATGCTCTCGCATGAGCTGACATAATGCGGCAACATAAAGGCACTCTTTTTTAATAACAAATTTGCTTATTATAGTGAGTCCTTTGATACCGATTTTTTTTTTTTTTTTTTGCAAACCCGTTTATATACTTTTCAAGTTCCTGTCAGGGAACGACCATGTACATGCGGTTAAAAAAACTATAAATACATACATATATATATAAACATATATTAAGAGATTTCGCCCTACCGGCGGCGTTGAGCAACCCGAGCGTCGTCGTAAGTCTCGTCTCGTAAAAGCTTCGTTAAAAATTGAAATAATGCAAATCATTTTTTATTTTTATTTTTGTGTAATGCTAACTGTGAAGCCATTGTTTTAATCCAACTTTACAAAAGGCACTCTTTTTTAATAACAGATGTGCTTATTATAGTGAGTCCTTTGATGCCGATTTTTTTTTTTGCAAACCCGATTATATACTTTTCAAGTTCCTGTCAGGGAACGACCATGTACATGCGGTAAAAAAAAACTATAAATACATATATATATATATAAACATATATTAAGAGATTTCGCGCTACCGGCGCCGGTGAGCAGCTCGAGTGTTGTCGTAAGACCCGTCTCGTAAAAGCTTCGTTAAAAATTGACCATAACTTTGTTGGTTGTGAAGAGGAAAAGAACTATAAGTACAGTAGAGTGTATGAGATCGACGTAGATGCGGATGTCTACCACGCCAGGCGGTCCTCCCGCCTCGGTCGATCAGAAAAAGTACTCTCCGCGAGTGTCTATCGTCCGGTGAAAATTAAAAACTTTATATCCCACCCCGGCAACTTCCCACGTCCGGGCGTCTCGCCCGAAACAATTTTCACCGACTCTGTCTCTCTTTTGTCTCACTGTCCCCTCTCGGTACTTCAAAATGTGGCGTTGTCCCCGGGAGTATAAGAAATATATACTTTTAAAAATAAAACAAATAAAAATTAAAGCTTCCTCTATGTGGAAGCAAAATTATATATAGTATATATTTTTTTCAAGTGACTCGTTTCACTCGTCAACAAGAAAATAAGAATAATGCCTGAATGAAAACGACCTAAAAAAAGTTTACAAAAAGATTGAAATAATTGACGATCAAATATTAATTTTCACTGAAGCTCAGTTCACTTTTGCCCATCAATATTTGCTGCTATTATAATAGTAACAGTTTTTATCTATAGTTTATACGAGTTAAAATTACTATTATTCATTCAGTCACCACAGTCGGAAGACGTCTCTGGCCGTGTCACAAACGCACTTGGTTGATCAAACCGTTTAAAGTTTATGGGATTTTGAACATTTTCCATTTCTTAAATTTTTTTTATTACCCCTGACACGAGTTTGTTAATCAAATATCTAGCAAAGAGTAACGCGAGTAATAAATAACACGAGTAAGTTCCACAATCAGCTCTGAAGAATCGATTACAAATTGCCTTAAAAATAGATGAATGAAAATAAAAAATTTCATATCGTTTCCTCATAAAAGTAGGAAATTGAAATTTTAATATCGCTTTCTCATAATATTCTTTCATTTTTTATTTCTTTGGTGAACATTGTTTTTCAATTATAGCTTCCTCTAAAAGGAAGCAAAAATGGACCAACGGAATCAATCATCGAGGAAGTTATGTGTAAAAACATAAAACATGAGGAGGTAATTGTGCAAATCACTTTGCACGCTTGCTCAGTTTATTTCCGTCAAGAAAATGCAAATGCAATTCGAAAAAAAAAAAAAATGAAGACAGCTTGAAGTTTCCGTCTCGCGGGTTTTTGCCCTATTCGAGCTGTGAAAGAATAAGGCGCTGATAAGAAACTTGTTCCTGTTATAAGGATCAAAACGCGCGAGCGATGAAAGGCATCGAAGATTGATAGCATCCCGTCAGCATCCCGAGTCTCTCTCATCCCGCCTCCCGCCTCTCCGGAGTTTCCGCTTTTCCATGGCAAACGAGGAGCGATATCGCGATTTCCCCGAAGAAAGAGCCTGCCAGGATGATGTTCAGCTCGGAGCAGCGTAGCTCCACGCTTCCCTCCGAGAAGAAACTTAATCGAATTCCAATTATTAATCGTTTCAGTGGGGGCTCCGAGCCCGGTGTACAAACTCCGTTATAATACTTGGATAAGATCCTCGACGATAATCCCCTTTGAAATATGAATATCCCCGGTGGCAAATTGCAAAAAGGGACGACGAGCGAAGAACCTCCTCATTGTAACAAGAGCCCCTTGAAAAATAATTTTTATTAATAAAAGAAAGAATTATAAAAAAAAAACATTAAAAGAAAGTTTCATTATGCAAAGGGATCATAAAAAGAACCTTCAAAAGTCTCAAGAACTCGTAATCCAGCCTTTTCCCATTCCGCTGGAAGGCTCAAATTTTTCCGGGAACTCTATTTTTCGCTTCCAAAGGGATAACACCACTTTGAAGCAACAAAAGGTCGCGTTGCAAGGATGTATTACACATTTCTTTGGCGGTAAGGTAGAGCGAGATGGGTGGGGGGGGGGGGGGAGAATGGTAACTCTCTTGAAATTGTATCTACGCGAGAAGAAAATAAATTTTCTGATGCATGTATCACGTGTCTCGCGTTGCGTGGCCGTGGGAAGTATAAGGGTGGGTGCTCGCAGAATTTGTAGTGCATTGTATGCCGTTGGGTCGAACGGCAGCCCATTGCGAACCGGGGGAGGGGGGGGGGGGGGGTTTGGTCCAAAAGCTCGAAAGCTCTCGTATCTTTTATCACGGCCAAAGGGCTTTATCTCCGCGCAGCCGGCGGAGAGGCGGACCAGCGGTTTCTGTTCGGGCAGAGATGAGGAACTTTGGTGCGGAACAGTAGAATTTGTGGAGAGAGCTTCGCGAAGCCCAGTCACACTTTGTTTTCTTGACGTTACGTGCTCGCGTTCGGTTCCGCGAGGTAGATCGTTCGGTATCGCGCACGCTGCCGGGCCGGCCGCTTCCTCAGCCCGAAACGAAACGTATTGCCACATCCGTAACCGAAGTATAGTCGATGGAAGGATTTATCGGGATCGGCGAGAAAATACGAAAGTTGCAGACCAACCGAGAGGAAAGCTCCTTGTTCGGGCACGAACTATCCATGCATCGCGCTGCGGTACGTTCGATCTATCCAGATTTTTCCGGGCCAAAAACCCTGTAAACAAAGTTCCGCCATCGGAATTTCCGGATCAAAGACATCGGCGGACTTTGGGAATTTCTTGTTTCTTTGCGTCGTGGATTTTCTGACCGCATCGGTGCGCGAAGTCGCGAACTACTTTTCCATCGACACGGGACGGTCAACTTCCGGTAGCTTTCGTGAATGTTGAGCTTAGGATGCAGGGATGCATTGAGCATTCGTCGGGTCCCGTGAAATAACTCATAAGATGTGGAGGCTTCTGTCATTCGTTTTTTAAAAATTGCCCATTCCATACGAAGTCAAATTAGGGGTAGGTCAGTTTTTGAATTAAAAAAATTTTTTCGTGCAAAGATTACAATGATGATGAGGATCGGTGAAGATTTCTTCTTTCGTTATGCTATAGATTGGCATATCGCGTCACAGTCGGAGCTCCGGCCCGAACGGTGTGTGACGTCGCGAACTACTTTTCCATCGAACCAGGACGGTCAACTTCCTGTAGCTTTAAAAAATTGCCCATTCTATACGAAGACGTCCAATTGGGGATTGACGAAATAATTATTTTTTTTTTTTTTTTTTTGATTTTTTTCATGGAAAATGAGAATGAGGATGAGGATCGGTGAAACATTTTTTATATATTTCTTTTTTTTCATAAGGTAAGCACCGATGGTAGAGTAGAAATTCGTTCGATTTTCATTTTTAACACCTCGACGGACTTTAGCTCACGGTTCGGAGAACTTTTTAGCATAGTGGATGTTTCGCGTCCACTGGTGGCAGCTGCAATGTGCACTGACACGCGCACGCCACAGGCCGCAGCGCGGTCCGTGAATGGACATCATTTTGCATAATCCGGCTGGTCGTGCGAATTGCCCGAAATTCAAACGTACGTGCGATTCGTAAATGACGACGATGTATGGACACGTTATTTAGACACCGGGACGAGCGAATGATACCTCGGAACAACATTCGGCTTGTTGAACAGCCGCGCTGCGTAATTTCCATCACGAAATTAGCACCTGCAAAAGTGATTTTTTTAGTTCTTTGAGAGAAATTATTATTATTTTTCTCGTCACATATAACGAGTAATTCTATTTCACTCCGACTGATCAGCATTTTTGTTCTCGCTTCGTCTGTTTCAGATTTTGCAATTGCAGATGAACGACTATCGCTATCACTACATGTTCACGACATTCGTAAGTACAACCGTTATCAATTAATTCGTAGTATGTTATATGGGATCTATAGCAGTATGTTATATGTTACATTCGTAATATGCAAAAAAGTAGACAAAAACCGTGCCAAATTCGCGTCCGCGTTAACGTCAAACACCCTACACTTCTTCACACCCAGTAAGATAATTTATTTAACGGGCACCCGCAAATAAATATCTATTTGGTGCAAATAAATATCTCAATTGACTTTATTAAATATTTATTGAAATTGAATAAATATTTGTTTTAAAAATTAATTAATATTATAAATTATTTTTGTGGGTGTTTCACTCGGGTGTTGGAAAGGAGGAACAGCAAAGGTTATATCAAAATTGGCAAAGAACACTCATTAGTGATGCCACGAGGAAAGACAAGACGGGCTCGTCTCGTATCGACAAACATGAAACACTATGGTTTCTTCTTGTGTCTCTGATAAATGCAGGATGACCAGTAAGCGGACCCTTTACCTCGTTGTTTAATTACATTTTTTTAACACGTGTATGAAAAGCGGTGCTTTTCATGGCAGTTCTACGGGCCGCAAGTGGCTAACTTTAAAGCAGTATAGAAAAGGTGCGTCGCGCATGCGCAGTTCGCGAGTGGTTAACTTTCGACCCTAGGGAGTAAAAGTTACAACCTCACTTTTCACTGTTCGTCCCGCAAAACTACCAGTCAAAGCACCACTATTCATGCACTCGTTGCGAAAAGTATGATGTGGAACGAGGGCCGAATTGGCGACTCGTGTGATTGCCGCCCTCGCTTCGCTCGGGTCGCAAACCTCACACTCGTCGCAATCGCCAACTTTCGGTCCTTGTTGCACAATATACTAATTTTCCTGTCGAAAACCGGTGCGGTGGTTTAGTGGTTAGCGTGCTCGCCTCTAGACCAAAGCATCGGCAGGTCGACGGTTCGATTCCCGGTTTCGTAGTTTCGCCGAGAATAAAAATATGGGCGGGACGAAGCTCCAGATATATACATCGGTCACTCGTACGTAGTAACTCTAAGTGTGAGTGTCGGATGTATGTACCTGTACTCTGTCACCGAGAATGTTTACATTCTCGGTGAAACGCGACGAAGCTCCGATGCCGGGAAACGAACCTGAGACCGGCTGTATCGGCATAGGTTTTCCGCAGTTTCCCTATGCCCATGGCAGAAATGTCATGGCAAATGCGATACAGAGGGGGAAGTCGGATGCGGCCGCAAGGGGGGACTGGCTACTGACCCGGGCCGACCCGGAATAGGCGCAGATGCCTGAAAAACGGGGGAAAATCCGAATAAAAAAAAAAAAAAAAAAAAAAACTAATTTTCCCGGCTACGCTAAAAAGTCCACATTCCGTGCAAATACGTGCAGAAAATAGCCTATTATTGACCGATGATCATTACTAACCTGTGCGCATGCGCAGTACAGTTTCATTACTCCCTAGGGAGTAATAGGGCACATTACTCCCTCTGCAAGCTCTATTACTGTCGGAGGAGTATTGGTCATTGCCGAAGTTGACGATTTTGTGATGCAAGAAATGTGGTTATTTTATCGAAATCGTAAAAAAATATCATATGCAACAAGGGAGGAAGTGCATTTTCACTACATGTGAACTTCTGCTCTCGCTTCGCTCGGACATCAAACTTCACACTTAGTGAAAACACGCACTTTCCTCCCTTGTGGCATAATATTCTATTACATCAAGCACGAAGTTAAAATGTTAAAACCAAAGGGTACTCGTCCTTGATCGAACGGTACTCTGCCGCTGACCGTTTCGGAGGTCCCGCGGGTGTATCCTTTCAGTCCGCTTTACGCTCTTTGATTCAATTTCCCTTTTCCTGCACAATTCGTCCGGCGGGGGTTGGTTCAGGAGCGCAACGAAGATACAGTGTTCATTTCCGTTGGAACTGAAGTACGCCGGGGTAGCTTTGACGGTCGAAGTGATATTTGGGGTATTACCCTTGGAGAGCTCGCAGATATGCAGTGCCACGAAGACGATGTTTACCTGTCTCGTTGGAGACCATCGAGCTTTCCTTTGCCTCTCCGATTCCTCGAGGTTACATGACGACCGGCACACGACACCGATGTTTGCACAGTTGGTGTAAACGCCCTAGCTCATCACATCAACCCCCCCTCGCAAAATGTCGTTCAACATTGAATTTCGGGACCCGGAGCTCCAGAGTATACACCGGGAATGCCCGAGGTTCGGCTGCACGATACATTTATACATGTTGCACTGCCGAAAGCTCCCTATTGGTAATACCCGGTTGGGTATTGGCAAATCCACAACCCACTTGGCCCCGAGCTGGCTTGGGACGAAGCCTACACGTGTGCAATTCACTCCGCCCTCTCCGCCCTGCGGAAATACAACATACCGATTAATCGTCGAATATTTACGAAGTCACGATCCGTTTGATCCGTCTTGAGGAAAATATCTTGAGGATTTTGAGATCGCCGCGGTATGAATTCGGCACGTTCGACTGTTTGCGCGTCAAACGGAAGGGGAGTTTCGAGGCACTTCAATTCAAATAGTCGCATAATTTGAATTTTTTTTTCAAGCTCGTTGCAATGCTGTGAAGCCGCTTGCGGCAGTTATTAGGATTGGGTAATAATTACTTGACAAAGACCACGGGCGCTTCGGAATCTCCTACCCACAAACTACCAACGAGTACCTCCGTTTCATAAATCATAAATTTTCGATTGAATAACGCTTTCCCGTAATTCCAATTAGCCAGGGATTTCCATTAATTAGCGGCATCGGGAGTATCGTTTTCAAAGGCATTGTAAAGCTGTTGTCATTTAAAGGGAAGAATGTCGGAGGAACAAGAGAATTTATCAAAATGCTGTACTGCCTCTGTATCGGGTATCGGGTATCGGGGAAAAGCGGGGCAAAACGAACTCACTTTATCTATTTTTCGAAGAACATAAACAAAATTTCTCATCTCATATGGTTCTCATAAGGACACCGTTTTTCGCCGAATTCCCCTATAAATAAATAAATAAATAAATAAATAAATAAATAAATAAATAAATAAATAAATAAGTAAATAAATAAGTAAATCAAAGCAATATTTGCTCTCCTCACACTCTTTCTGTACAACTCGAAAGTAAGAAAAGAAAAATACCTGCAAAAAATCTGTCGTTGCCGAAACATAAATTTGAGAAAGTTACGTTTCCGCCTTAGCTACAGAATCCCCGAATAAAAAAATTTGGAGAGTCGACAAACTATACCCCCGCTATTCCCGCTGAGGATTTGGAGACTCCATGAGAACTGCCCTTGCTCTCTCGTTCGGTTCTCCCTTTAATACATATGTGGGTTAGATATGTGTGTGAATACGATGTGCCTACTGCATGTATGCGCTCTTACACCATATATTGTAACGCTGGTCGCATACCATATATATATCGCGGAGTTTCTCCGTACATACATCTATACATGGCATACATATATGCCATACGCAGCGGTGAAACTGCGGACCGAGGACGACCGGAAGCTCGGACGCTATCGCGATCCTCGTCGGCGAGTAGCGTCGTGGCGAGAGAAGCTTCTTCGAAACGGAAGCGAGCTTTATCCGCTAACCCAACTTGCGGGCGAAGCGAAAGGGGGAGCGAGGGAGCCGCGGTCCGATGGGTCGACGACTCACCGTCGTTCCGTCGTTGTGTCCGGGAGGTCGTCGACCGTGCAACGAAAACGGCGTTATTTACTTTAACGATCCCCGTAGCGCAATGCATCACCGTATAATTATAAATCATAGCGGCTGGTACGGTGGTGATGGGTTGGACCAGCACAGAAGACACGTTCAACACTCCGAAACGGGGCCATGGACTCCCGACGAGCGAGACCTACAGACCCGGTCCACGGGACGCGAACCTCGCCCCCCCCCCCCCCGGCCCAAAGCCGATGATTACGTCGCTTTCCTCTCATTTTTCACTTTTCACTCTCATGAAATGTCGAGCCATCACCTCTCGATTCACCCCCCCCCCCCCCCCTCCCCAATGCTGATTTACGGCCAAGCGGGCCACATTAATGTGGTGAGTGAAACTCGATTATAGGGTTTAGTGGATAATTGCGAAAGGAATTTGAACAATGTGCCGCCGGCATATCGGCTTGATGGTAACGATAGTGCAGCGCTGACCGGTAAAGCTCGTACGAATAGCCACAGTCCGGAAACACCCGCTTCATTGCCTACACAGACCTTCATTGCCTGACGGATTCGTTGGAGAATCAAGCTGGAGGTCTCAGAAAAGAACGTCTTGCTATATATCATATTGGCATTGCAGACCGACGATGTCGGGTCACTGAGTGTACACAATAAAAAATTTAATTAAAAAATTATATCGCTCACATATATCACTTTGCGGATATGACGTTGCACTGCAGCGATCGAGTTAGGACTACCCTGGACACCCTAGAGGAATGGGACATCTTGTATAATTAATTTCGATAAGAAATAAATCATAAATTAGGTTAAGTGCGTAATTTATGATTATTTTTTTTTTTATTAATGTGTTCGGTGATTATTGCCCCAGATTTTAATATAGACACGGTATCGCATCAATTTTTTCACACGGTGATCACGCACTAAGCATCGATAACGTAAAAAAAACGTGAATAAAAAACCTTACGAATATAGATAAATAACAATTCTGGGCCTCTCATGGGGCATCGGAAACTCGGGACTAGCTCGGCAGCAGCGTGAAGTATGCGGCATCATTTGCGATTGCACGTACCAGTGCGGATCCCCGACGTGATTTTTCGATATGTCAACGCGAACTTTTAACCGGATTTCTCCAATCATGGTATATTATCACGAGTTCATACCGCCGCTCGCAAATGTATTGTCACAAACGTAGATCAGGCTATAAAGTTTTAGTATACCAAAATCTGTTAAGTAATCTTTTGCCGTTCCGAAGTTTATAGACACTTGCGAAACGTATAACTCCCGTCTTTTTGCCCTAGCGAGCAGTCGGGAGTAAAAATAATTTCGTGAAATCAGAATACGAATTTTCGTAAAAATAATTTTGTTAAATAAGCGACAAACTCTTTTGTCATGGTTTGAATATACAAACCTGTCCTTGCATTTACTGTGTCGTTTAAAATTTGTTCTAAGAAGTACAAACTTTTTTTACTGTGTAAATAGTAAATTAGCAATTATGGGATTTCGAAAAATTGGCCGTCCTACATTTCGCTCGTTCAAAATGTTGAACCTCACCCATGTGTTCGCGTTACTGCTTGCAGGATATCGAAACCTTTGATCTAGAAGATTTCAAGTACAACAGCGTGAACATGACTGCCTTTCGCCTGGTCGATCTGGAGGAGCCCAAAGTCTTCGACATCCTGCGGCAGATGGAACGGTTTCAACCCATCGGTCACGCGATACTCAACAAGACCGGAGTGATACAGGTTGGTAACAAAAACTCCGCTTCCACCTGCAGCGAACAATTTTCATCAAACTTGACACTTCCAACCGGTATACTGCGAGAAGTCACTAGTAAAAACTACCGAAACTACCGTAAAAATTACCATAGCACATCGTAGTAGGACGCCACCTATGGCCGAAAGTCTCAGATTTTCCAAGAATTTTTGCCATAATATTTACGAAAAAATCTTATAAATCCATACCATACACAGTAAAAAATAATTTCGTAAAAACGGAATGCGAAATTTCGTAAAAATAATTTTGTTAAATAAGTCACAAACTCGTTTGTCACACTGATAAAAAAATACGGTCGCATCAACTAAGATTCGGGCAGGGACGTTCAACAAAATATTTTGTTGTTAAAGCTAAAAAATTGGTTAGTTAAACAATTTGTTGGGTGATTTCACAAAAATATTTTTGTCATTAAAATATTTTGATCGATGAACTAAATATTCATTTGAACGTCCCTGCCCGAATCTTATTTGAATATACGAACCTGTCCTTTTATTTCCCGTGTCATTGACAATTTTAGTTTGTACTTTTATTCGTAAAACTAGAAAATAAAAAATAAAACTTAGTGGTCGTTCATGGACAATAAGTTGTAAAAAGTACAAACTTTTTTTACTGTGTAGGTGGCATCCCAGTTCCCAACTTATTTACTAGATAGCGCTAAAAAAACCCGACCCAAAAACAGAGCTACCGGCAAAAAAAACAAGCTCTAAAAAACCCGACCCAAAAACAGAGCTACCTGAAAAAAAAGCTCTAAAAAACCCGACCCAAAAACAGAGCTACCGGCAAAAAAACAAGCTCTAAATATTACCTTCGTATGTACTAGATCCTTCTCTCAGTGTATGGCGGTGTTGCGGTCCGTAATGCTACGAATCTTTTTACTCGACGATAATTCGGTGACGTCAAGAATGGTCGAAAGTAATTTGAAAACCGCATATGCGGCAAGTGCGATGGGGGCGGAAACGTGATTTGAGTCAACGGGGCAAGTTTGCTACGTTTGACGCGAGGGATGATGATGGATCAAAGGAGCATGGCAAGGAGTCGAACACAAGATCCATGCTCACCGTACTCCCTTCGTGTCTAGTAGTTCGCCTGTGGCACCGGCCCGAGCATGGTTTCGAGGTAATTAACCGAGATCCCATGCTGCGGAACCTCCGCCCTCGCAATGTCATTAACTTGAGGCCATTAAACACATTCCGAGGAGCTGATCGAATTGTGGGAAAGACGGTGTATGCGAGTTCCGATTACATGGCATGTTGGCTTATGCTGCGCGACCCCCACGATCATGTGGACGGAACTTCCACACATGGAAGCGGAATAAACCTTTCGTCTGGATAGACAGACGTTCCCAGATAGCATTTTGCCAACGACCCGCCAGCCAATTGGTAACATAAGGTAAAGGACCCAGTTTCTGACACTTCTACGCAGCTCTCTCACTTTAAGGGACTGCTGGAACTGTTTCTTTTCTTATTGAACTTGCTTTACCTGTTTTACCGACGGACCTGGAGAATTTTTCAGTTCCGACTTATCATTGTTAATATGCTACACATATGCGTCAAATCATGCAGGATTAAGATATTGACATAAACGCTTCGGTGTGCAGTCGAATTTTGATTGAAAACTTACCCGGAATTAAGAAAACCGAATATTATAGTTTGCGAAAGTGCGTGAACGTAGTGTCACGATTGACGTACAGGTGGCTGTGCTTCGTGCCCTACACTACATTCGTGCCGTGTTCATCGGCCCCGATCACCCGTCGCAAGTCGATAGACTAAATGATCGCAGCTTACACTATGCGTGATTATCTTTTGAGTGAGCAACTTTCCGACGGCTTTGGAATATTCGGAGAACTTCACAGAATCGGCATGCATGCCCTTTTGACGTATGCAAGATCTTGAATTTTTTATATCCAACAGAACAGATGCTGTAAACATTTCAGCAGCCATGTTGGTTTCCACGACAGTTTATAATATTCGATTTTCTTTATTTTTCGGAAGATTTCGACCGAAATTTGAGTGCACGCCGAATCGTTTATGTTATTAATACAATCCTGCAAGATTAGAAGCATACGCGTCGCATAGTAACGATGAATAGTGAAAACTAAAGAATCGCCTATTTTCGTCGGTAAAACAGGAGGGTCCAGCAGCCCCTTAAGGGGAAGTGAAATATCCCGATCGGTAATGAAAACTGTACTGAACTTTTCTTAAGGGTGCTCATTTTTTTGAGGAAAAAGCAAATTCGAGCCGGATGCACACGGTAATTTCGCAACCGGCCCGAATTCATCTTTTCTCCAAAAAAAAAGCACCATTGAATAAAGTTAATTTAAAAATTGCAACTATCTCTCTCACACTCATGGCCCTGTCACGTGACTTTCACTTCACCATAAGCGTGTAAAATGATAGGGATAAACAAGGAGGACCAGGAGTCGCAGTTTGTGACCCCCCGAACGCGCGCTACTCATTTCCTGCATATCAAATGGTGAGGGGGTGCCGACTATGCTAGAGGTGCCATTGTCACAAATTGGGTCCGTGTCAAAAACTGGGTCCTTTACCTTATATCCGCACGTGATGGCAGCAAAATTGCGACATGTGCGTCCGCATTTGCCTATGTTTTTGCCAGCATTCAATGCCGAGAATCCTTACGAGCATATTGTCAGCAAGTTGTCAGCAAGGCTTGCTGGTGCTTCTCACTACAAAGATTAATTTGCTTTACTTACGGTTGTTTCGCGTGAAATCTTAGAAACTCTTAGACAAACAAACTCTTAAATAACTCAATATCATGTAACGTTATTCGTCACCAACCCATTATCGAACTCATTGATCGCATGAAAAAATAAGCTTTCAATAGCGTTAGCGATAACACGGATTGAAGAAATGTGTAATCAGAGGTTGGCTTCTGATAAGGAGGAATTTTTATCTCTTTCACGGCTGCTGAGAATAACAAATGAGCGTACAGAAACCGTTGCTGGATTTTTGCTACCAATATGCTCCAATCTCGTGCTAGAAACCATTGCTGCAATATTGCTGGCAAGCAAACAGCAAAGCTTGATGGCAAGCTATTGCCCTTCTTTGCCTGTACAAAGAAGTTGTTGGCAATCTCGGTTAGCGTGTCATAATTTGTTGATAGATATTTGAGGAAATCAGCTTTCACATGTCTGCCACATATTTTTTTTACCCATTTTTTTTCCCCATCTTTTCTTTACCAATCTTTGTTTTGGCAATCTCTTTTTACTTATATTTAATTTATATTTACGAACATCTATTTTGTACCAAGTGGAGTCCTCGTAGAGTCAACGCTATGTTACTGTTATTACTTTTGACACTTTAACGTATAGAGCTGACATATGTTCCAGGCAGAACCGGCTCTGGTGTACGACAGCGTGCAGGTTTTCGCTCACGGCTTGGCGGCCCTCGATCGCAGTCACAATCTTCGTCCGGCGAATCTCTCTTGTGAAAAAGAAGAGCCGTGGGACGACGGGCTTTCCCTCTATAATTACATCAACTCGGTAAGTACAGTTTGATTATAGACAAAGAAGATTGTGCCAATATTTACCACTTTAACGGTTTGTTATCATACCTCTCACAAGATACTATCGACCGCTAGAAGCGAAGATTGCGAAGAAACAAAAGTCTAACCCGTATGCTTTAACATGGAGGATACGCCCGTTTGTTCTTTAGTAGTCGATATAGTTGCTGGTATCTTTTGTCGAGGAAACTCCTCTTCTGTAATCCATTAATACCTCTCGGATGGCATCGAGCTATGTTATTGATACATTTTTACTCGAGGCAAACGTTATCACTCTGTATCTTATTTCTGTCGTTTCTAGTGGATTTATGAAACACGTGCGTTATATGATCATGCGTCAACGACTCGAGAGAATTCTGCACTCGAAACACTCAATCGATAAAGTCATCGATAATCGAAGCGTATTGGCTCGGCGGTATCGAGAACCGAGTGCAATTTCTTTCGAGCGTTTGAGCATATAAAAAATATCACGACATGTACTGCGCATTGAGATTAAAATGATCCGTGGCCTCGGCGGTCTCTGTTGCGCCAATGTCGCAAGAGGAATAGAGGTATCGGAATCGCGGTGGTTGTCACCGGTTTCTCCGTGGGATTAAATTTCAATCGGAAATCCGCGACTAACGCACCATTCCGGACGATTGAACGTACACAATGAGCACGACTGACATTTTCATTACCATTGCCAGGCACTGAGCTTCGAATGGAGAAAGTCAACTAACCCAATGTCATCTGTGCCTGATGATTGCCAATTATCGGAAAAAATTGTCACGAACGAAATCATTTTGAAATGCACACTGAGGAAAAATAACATAGTAGAAGCAACAATACTGACTTTATACTATAAAAAATAGTTCCCAGGGGGAACGTTTACATTTTATAGTTATGACAGTGACAAACAATCATGGTTGCAACAATAATTATAATTTAACCAATTGAATATATACTATCGAAAACTATCTATATAGACGTTCCCCCTGGGTACTATTGGTATAGCAGAAAATACTATTCTTTTTCTCAGTGCAGCGAACTGATAAATTCGCTGATGAACAGTCCTGCGCGTGCCAGTTTCCAATGCCTCATCAATGCTACCGATCGTTTCGGGCAGCACATCCGACGATCTAGTAAAAATTACCACAACTAATCGCGGTGGTAGTCACCGGTTTTTGCGTGAGATTAAATTTCAATCGGAAATCCGCGACTAACGCAACATTCCGGACGATTGATCGTACACAATGAGCACGACTGACATTTTCAGTACCATTGCCAGGCACTGAGCTTCGAATGGAGAAAGTCAACCCAATGTCATCCGTGCTTGATCGTCGACTGTCAATTATCGGCAAAAAGCATCAGGAAAGAAATTATTTTGAAATGCAGCGAACTGATAAATTCGCTGGTGAACAGACCCGCGCGTGCCAGTTTCCAATGCCTCGTCAATGCTCCCCGAGCAGAAATTGAGATCAGGCTGCCCGATGCTTTATCAGACCCCGTTAAGGTATAGCCAGGACGTGCCTGATCAGGCGAGCCTGATGAGGGCCTGATAAGTTGCCGGTCGTGAAGCATGACTAAATAATCCTCACTTCAGATGAGGCGAGCCTGATGCCAGCCTGATCAGGGCCCGATAACGTACAGATAGGGACACCTGACTGAATATCCTTGGCTTTTGACGAGGCTAGCCTGATAGTACCCCGATCGGGCCTTAGCAGGTGAATCAGGCACGCCTTCTCCAGGCATACAATATGCATGCCTGGAGAACATTGATTTTGCATAATGAAAGTTCCAAAAAATGATTCTAAGGTATTTGAGAAATAAATTTTTAGAAAAAAATTAGTGAACCTTTTTTTTATTTCAAAATCATTTTGAAATGCAGCGAAATGATAAATTCGCTGGTGAACAGACCCGTGTGTGCCAGTTTCCAATGCCTTGTCAATGCTACCGATCGTTTCGAGAAGCACATCCGACGGTCTAGTAAAAACTACCAAAACTAATCGCGGTGGTTGTCACCGGTTTCTGCGTGGAATTAAATTTCCATCGGAAATCCGCGACTAACGTACCATTCCGGACGATTGATCGTACACAACGAGCACAACTGACATTTTCATTAGCATTAGGCACTGAGCTTCGAATGGAAAAAATTAATTAACCCAATGTCATCCGTGCCTAATCGTCGATTGCCTATTATCAGAAAAAAGAATCACGACCGAAATCATTTTGACATGCAGCGAAATGATAAATTCGCTGGTGAACAGTCCCGCGCGTGCCAGTTTCCAATGCCTCGTCGATGCTACCGATCGTTTCGAGCAGCACATCCGATGATCCTCGCGCTGCTCGCGGCAGGGTTGATCGGTGTTTCCGGTGTTCCCGGATCCGCAAGAACCACGACTGTTCGATCGACCGCCGCTCTGCCCGGTCCAGACGACGGAAACTCCAGAACCACGACTTCTCGATCGCGTACTGCAATGCCAGGTCTAAACGACGGAAATTCCGGAATCATGACTGCTCGATCAACCACTGGCCTGCCTGGTCCAAACGACGGTAATTCCAGAATCATGACTGCTCGATCAACCACTGGCCTGCCTGGTCCAAACAACGAAAACTCTAGAACTACGATTGCTCGATCGACCACTCTTCTGCCGGGTCCGAATGACGAAAACTCCAGAACTATGACTGTTCGATCGACCACTGTTCTGCCGGGTCCGAACGACCAAAATCCTCTAGTCAGGCACATCAACGCGGCTGCTACCAAGTCGCAACGTCGTAACGGTAACTTACAGTATAATCTTGAAACCCCAAGAGAGGAAAAAGAAAAGCGTTGAGATCGAAGAACATTGATTGACCTGCAGATAAACCTTCGATTGGAGAAAATCGGATTCTCGAGCCAAACTCGCTCCCTGCGGAGTCGACTTATGCGTTGGATCAAAATCTGCTTCATCATAACGAAGCGACCGATCAATGGATGACTCACGAGGACACCGGTGACTACGGAACGTAAGTTACCTTCTTGCCCTACCTGCGAAGTCGCGAACCTCGAAATCGGTCCTTATCGCCAACCCGAGTAGACATTTTCGAGCGTTACATTGGGTCCTGTTAAGGACTTATCAGGCCCTTGTCAGGCCCTTGTTAGGCCCTTGTCAGGCCCTTGTCAGGCCCTTGTCAGGCCCTTGTCAGGCCTTTTCATGACCTCATCAGGGCCCGATGTAACGCGTGAAAATTTCTACTCGCCAATGTTATCGAGAAAACCGACTCTGAGCCGTTGCGGTCCATGACACACAGCTGGCAGCATGATCCAGCGGTCAGTGCCCAATCGCTCGACGAGTCAACTTCGCGGGAGGGCCGAAGGGAAGGTCCTTACCACCCTATGTATCCGGCAACCGACACCGGTGCGCCCTTTTATTCCGTGTCGGAAGAGGAGCAATCGCTGGATGTACCGAGGGCCCTCAAAGTCCTATCGAAAACCTTGTGTCCGGGTTTTACGAGGCTATCCAAGCTGTCCTCTCAAATGGTCTCCATCAATCCCTGGCGATTGATCCTCAACTTCCTCGGCCTGGGTGAAACGGTAGGAAACTCACCGAGCGTTTTGCAAGATTTACTGTCGCTTAAACCGAAAGGGCGAACGTTGAACGATACCTTGTACGAGATAACGCTCATCACCGCAAATTTGGCGGCCCAAGCGATGATGTACGCCGCTACGATAGTAACCCTCCTAGGCAGTTGAATATAACATCTATTGTACAAAACGTCCGAAACATTAAAATTGTGTTGTCATGAAATGATATACCAGGTAGGTCACACACCGCCGATGAGCGCCGAACGGAGGAGAGAGGTGGATCGGATCAGGGAGCGATTGCGGCACCTCAATGCGTTCATGGTTGTCTTTCGAGACATGCAAGGCAAGGGACAACCGTTGACCGAACGGGACAGGATGACGATGAACCAGGTTCAGGCTGAGATCGACGGGCTCAACGCCCGATTGCTACAGCTTCTCGGTTTCTGGAGTCGCCGAAATTACGGCCAGACACTGCGGGCCACACGGGCAAATCGGCGGGACGAGGATTCGATGGCGTCTTGGGATATCCTCTCCCTCATGGACTCGATGGGTATGACCTGGGCTGGCCCGACCGAGGGAACACTCGTCGACAAGATCCTGTCGATGGCGAGAGAGTTTCTCGTTCCGATAATCGAGAGAATCGGTGGCTGGGCTGGCCTCGCTGAGCTCCTGTTTTTCCCGATGGAAACTAACTTCGATACTCCGTCGTTGAACAATTTAACGAAAGAAGAGAATCCTCCGAGCGATCAAGGCGGCGTCGACGCGCCCGTTGTTCGTTCGACCACCCATCACTGGCGGGTCAACGGCAGCGATCACGAATCGCCCGGGTCGAACGTTCAGGTTACTTCTGCTCGTAGCGAATTCATGAAAAATAACGATCGCATGAGTACGTCAACGAAGCAGCGAATTGAAAGGTAGCCTCCGGAGAGAAGGAGCTCGTTTCTCGAGTAGGGCAAAAGTGGGGAATATGGACCGGTCCATATTTCATTGATTTACGTGTTAATCAAGGTGGGCCATATTCACCACTTTTACCCTATCCTGAGTCGCTGTAGTGGAATATCATCGACACCGGAAATGGAACTCATGACTTTGGTGTTATCAAGTTACCAATTTTCTTCGTAAGCAGCGGCTTCGGAACGGTCTGGGTTATTCTTTCTTAGATCCTCTTCTTTGGTTCGTAATGAAGAAACTCAATTTACGTTTCGACCGTGATCTGGGCCCTCTTCAGAAATGTTATTCTCCTTTTTTTCCCCCTATAGTTAAATTTTAAAAACTGTTACAAGTCTATATATGTCTATATATGTCCATATCAGGGTCGAATCGTAAATTGAGTCTCTTCATTAAGAACCAAAGAACAGGATCTAAGATAGAATAACCCAGACCGTTCAGAAGCCGCTGCTTACGAAGAAAATTAATATAGGGCAAAAGTGGGGAATATGGACCGATCGATATATCATTGATTTACGTGTTAATCGAGGTGGGCCATATTCACCACTTTTACCCTATCATCGGTCACCGCATTCAACAACTATGTTATCAAGTTACTTCTTATCTAGCGTCTCCTTGGCAAGCTTTACGGTCGATTTAGTGTTCTAGCGATTAGATGTCACGGTGAAAAGTTTTCATTTTATTTGATTAAACAACGTGTCTGCACTAATCGGCACCGCCGAGACGAAATAGGAAATTGAAATTGATTCGTTTGACGCTCAGCGCTTCGACGGGGTTTTTCCTGCTCGATTAGGGTTTCCTTTGACAGTAACTTAGGGAGGGTGTTCCGAAACTCTATGAACTGCATTTTGCTAGTTACATCCGGCGGGCTTTCGGTGATGATTTCCAAATACGAATGGCACTGCGAGAACCATCAGCATGGAAAGAGGAGAGTCTTTCGAACCACCCGGACAGCGTCGATTTGCCCGTCATTCGTTCGATCACCCGAGGGCAGTGGGCGGTAGGGATTCGGTCTCTGTCTGGCAGGCATTTGGACCGGGTTCGATTTTCACCAGACACTAATGGAAACATTTTTTAGATCTTTTTCTGCGTTTCCCCGGTCGTTCGGAACCCACCTTAAAAACTAGATCCAGGTTTTAGCAAAGTTCATCATTACGACGCAATCGTAAATACTCAAATCAGTACCTGGAAGTATGGTGCAAAGTCGCCATTGTGTGACATCCGGAGCCAGCCCTAAGCACAAAATTTAATTTGATTTCGGTCGATTATCCGTCAAGTCCGGCCGAATCCACGCACAGCCGTGATTGGCCGCGATTGACCGATAATGGAAACATTTTTTAGGTATTTTTCTGAGATTCCCGGTAGTTCGGAACCCACCTTAAAAACTAGTTCCAGGTTTTAGTAAAGTTCATCATTACGTCGCAATCGTAAATACTCAAATCAGTACGTGGAAGTATGGTATAAAGTCGCCATTGTGTGACATCCGGAGCCAGCCCTAAGCACAAAATTTAATTTGATTTCGGTCGATTATCCGTCAAGTCCCGCCGTGCCGAATCCACGCAGCCGTAATTGGGCGATGCTCGCATATTGGTGTCCGATCTGGTCTGATCGACTCGTCTGTGTGACGGAAAACTGCAAACGTTGTTTTACGTGCGAGCACCTTCAACGGGAGCGATCCTAAATCACCTGAAGCGAACGTTCGGATTACTTCTGCTCGCAACGAATTAATTGAAAATAACAATCGCGCGAATTCGTCGACGAAACAGCGAATCGAAAATTAGTTTCTCGAGACGAAGCGCTGGTTTTTCAAATTTTTGACTTAATGCTCCGAGTTACTGTTAATGGACTATCATAGATAAGGGGTATGGAATTTATCTTTAGTGTTATGAAGATACTACTTATCTCGCATCAACTTTGCAATATTTACAGTCGACTTATTGTTAGAGCGATTAGATTTCACGGCAATACATTTTTATTTTTTTTATTAGATAACATATCTACACAAATCGGCACTGCCGCGACGAAACAGGAAATTGAAGTTGACTCGTTTAACGCTTGGCGCTTCGAAGGGCTTTTTCCTCCTTGATTAGGGTTTCCTCGGATGGTAACTTAGGAAAAGTGTAACGAAACTCCATGCATTTTTCCTAGTTACATCTGATGGACTTTCAATGACTTCTGAATAGGAACGGCAGCGCGAGAACCATCAGCATGGAAAGAGCGGCACTGGTGGTGCTTACTCCGTTACAGAGGTTCGAGTCGCAGTAGTAGGATTGTACACTAGAGATGTAAACTGCACGATCGAAAGATTTCTGGTAATTTAAGTCACGAATTGCACGCCTGGATCCGTTACCTAAAAAAATGTTTGAAGGCGAATTAAAGATTGCTAATAATGTGTCGAGGCTGAATTACTTTCGGATAGACGGGGGTTTTTTTTAAATCAGCATCACAAACTTACTAAATTCTCCGACAGTTTTAATACAAAAAATAGGCGTTACTGTACACGTCACTTTCTTAACTCCGCTCGCCGACTCATCGAACTCGTCACACCCCGATTGCAGCCCCGAGCATTTGTAACATTCCAACGCCTACCCTGAAATAAAAAATGTCCCTGCGGTATTAGGTGTTGCACTTTGCGCTGATTAAGGATGTTTGGCCCAAAACGCGTTTCTTTTTGATCGCTATAAAACTTTGCTACATCGTAGGGAAAGACCCACTGAATGGTTTGCAATTTTTTCAGATTTTTTGACCGTGTAGTTTTTTTTAGTAATACGTATACGAAGCTACATAAGGTACCGTGTAAACGGTTCGAAAATCGGTTGGTAACGACAGAACTTAGCGATTTCCTCCGCCGGTTTCCGTTAGATTCGAATAAAAAACCTAACACAGCGAAGGGCATACCATGAGACAGATTGTGTCAAAATTTAAAGAAGATTCACCGTTTTGTTTCTTAGATAAATTCAATAAAAGAAAGACCCTACCGTTGTCTAACCGTTTGATTTGTCTGCGTTTCTCAGTAGCACACTGACCAACGCGGTCAGCTGAGTCCGATTCGCCTCCCGCGATTTTGGCCCAAACATCCTTAAGGGACGGCCAACTTGATGAAGGTTCCAATTTCAATGGCCTGTCGTTCGATTTCGCAATTATCTTTCACTGGTAAAATTATGAGGATGAAGACAAGAGTTGTCGTGATAGCACTTACCCGTGGCGAAGAACGCCACCGCGACGAACAGCACCGGCAGGAACTTTATTGCTCTATCACTGTCTTGGCCCGAACTAAAATGCTTTGCGACGCGCGCGAACCGCCAATCTTTATCCGTGGGTGATGACTAACGTTCGAGTCCATATGCGCGATAGCTTTATAGCTCCAATCTTTGGTCAAAAGTTGTCCTTTTTTTTTTGAGAATCCTATCGGTCGATAGATACGATATCGGTTCGTCGACTTATCGCTGTGGCGTTCGAGGATCAATAACGCGATTTAAGATAACGCTTCCAGAGACTAGTTTTAGCAGATACACGTCGTAGCAAACATTGAATCGGCATAATTTGACTATTTCCGTCATCCTTTGTGACGCAGATGAGACATCCGGAAATAATCGAAATTTATCGTTCCCTCGAAAATTTCTTTTCGATCGTCCGTTCCACATGCGTTCACAGCGATGAATCGACGCGCAACGAGGGAACTTCCGATATCGAGGTATTGACAAAGCCTCGAATCTCGTCGACTGTTATGAGGTCACGGTCGCTTTCCTATCAATCCTGCAATCGTATTTTTTTTCGATACCGAAGCCAGCAGGTTTAACCCAAATGTTTTCTCCTTTACCATAATGAATTCTTAATATTTTTTTTAATAATAATAATTATTGATAATTATAATGTTAATCACTGGCAATTATAATAATAATTATAGTAATAATTATTGGTAATTATAATAATAATTATTGACAATTATAATAATAATTATTGGTAATTATAATAATAATTATTGACAATTATAATAATAATTATTGGTAATTATAATAATAATTATTGACAATTATAATAATAATTATTGGTAATTATAATAATAATTATCGGTTGCATTATCAACGCCTGTCCCATACATCGGCAATGCTTTTAACGATGTATAAAATATACTTTTCCAGCCGAAAGTGTCATCCTGTCAGAATACAGTAATCACTTCCCGCCGGGATGCAAATCTGAAAAATATTAACTGTACGAGAGGTGCCAAGAGCATGGATTTAGCTCATCGATAATACACTAAAAATAAATTGTAAATGTAATGTACTGGAACTTGAAATTTGCTAACATTACTCATATTAATTAAATATTAATGTACTCTGCTTGTAAAATAAAAATACCAGATATTAAAATTACAAATCTTTTGCTTGAAATTTACAAAAATGTTAATGAAAAATACAAATTTTACTGTACAATTGCATCGCACAGGTGTTTGAAAATTCAGCAATGGTTTATGTAAAAAAGCTTCCAATACAGTTCATTAATTTTCAATCAAAATTTTTTTCACAGTGTAACACTAAAAAGTTATTAACAATGTATACCAGTACCATTATTTTTTATCGTTTCACTTTTATCGCGCCAGCATGAATTGTGTCGGGTTATCCCGGTTGTTCAAACTCGCTCTTTCCCCTTCGTTATACACGTTTCATTCCTCGCATTCTTTTCCTTGCGTTCGGAGCTCGCGCTACGTCGATTTCGTGAAATGGGTTTGACAAGAGTATATACTCACGGACGTCTCAAAGACCCGGCTCCATTCACGTCCCGACAAAGTTTTCCGAGCATAAGCTTCGAGAAAATTGGCTCCTCGGACGAATCGCAAAGACGTTCGGAATGAATCGTCGCTCGCAATTCAGCTGTGAATGTCTCCCGTTCCGTCTCTGTGCTCGTATAGTTTTCTTACGGATTCTTTGTGCACCGACGAAAGTTCCGGAAGTCACCCGATGGGTGGGAGACTCATCCCGTTTCCTTGAATATATATTCAGCAAAGGGGACATTCCGGTGCATCAATTCGTTCGACCAAGGGAGACTCCGGAACTCGCCGAGATAATTTTGTGCTGCTCACTGCAAGCTCAAAGAGCATTCGACGTCTATTTAATTTCGATTTTCGTGCAAATATTTCGCGAACGTTCTCTCACTCGAGCAGCAAATTCGTTGACTACGACAGGCAAAAGTCAAAAGTGTCTTGAATCCGACGGCACGAAGTTCTTACGATTTTCAGCGTTTGACGTAAAAGTTTCCGAGCACCGGTAAACGAGAACGGATATTGACTTATCTTCGCCAACATTCGGTAAATTCTTTGGTGTTCACGAGAGCGAACGAATTCTTTGTAGAAAGATTATTTATCGTGGACTTTGATTGTCTTTGTGTGAAGCCTTGATCGAATGTTACATCGACGAAGAGTCTTTGTCAGTTGAAAGTATAAATCTGATATACAAATGTGACACGTTCGGCATCGGAGATAAATATTTACGACACGTCAAAGCTGCAATTACAGTTAAAACGAGTGTAAAAAAAGAATATAATCCAGTAGCGTAACCTAGCAGCGTAAACCAGCAGAGTATAACCCAGTAGTATATAACCTAGTAGTATATAACCCAGTAGTATATAACCCAGTAGTATATAACCCAGTAGTATATAACCCAGTAGTATATAAACCAGTAGTATATAACTCAGTAGTATATAACCCAGTAGTATATAACCCAGTAGTATATAACCCAATAGTATATAACCCAGTAGTATATAACCCAGTAGTATATAACCCAGTAGTATATAACCCAGTAGTATATAACCCGGTAGTATATAACCCGGTAGTATATAACCCAGTAGTACATAACCCAGTAGTATATAACCCAGTAGTATATAACCCAGTAGTATATAACCCAGTAGTATATAACCCAGTAGTATATAACCCAGTAGTATATAACCCAGTAGTATATAACCCAGTAGTATAAACCAGTAGCGTAACTCTCCGTCAAGAATTTCCTTTTTAGCCCCATTGGGAACGTGCTATTAGACACACGACTCTCGTGCTACAGGTACCTTAAAAAAAAAAAAAATGTGAACGTATACTTCGTACACGGACGATACCCCCCCAATTTTTTCAGATTTTTTTCCCCCTCATGGGTTTTGTTATAATGGCTGAAGAATGCCGAAGTACATCTGAGAATACAAAATAGCAGACAAAAACTGAGTGGGCCGCTGCGACATCTACAAACCGGCTATCTACACAAACCGGACATCTACGCAACGTCTACGGACATCTACACGACATTTTTATAACAATTTCGGACCTTTTTCGGCGTACGATGCTCATATCGCAGCATCTGCCGAACAATTATGATCATAACTGGGCGCGTTGGAAAGCTTGTGTCCGAATCATATCACGAAAGTGTCTTCGAAATTCCAAACCAATGCTTCGTTTTCAAATATCAGCGACTCAACGATTCCACTTCCGGCATATTGGAGTATAACTTGTAAAAAATAGAATTCTTACCGTTTTGTGCCCGTACTGGGCGAAATTGGATTGTAAAATGTCTGGATTAAAAGAATCGTTTTCTTAATCCCATGACGTCGAAACGCCACCTCGTCACTTGATCCATGCCGCAGGCATTGATCAACCCTCTCATGATCCGACCCCCTCCCCACCTTGCGGCACTGTGCGCGTGCGCAGCGCCCCCCACTTCGCCGCGCCGATACTTCTCATGCGCTTCGATCATAACCGCGTTAATTCGTACCATATGCAATATAAAAAAAAAAATTTCCGCTCAACACATGTGTCATACTTCATCAGCTTCATTTAATATTTTCTCCCTAATGTCCGCGGTATATTATTTCGCCTCGAGAGGCAGACGTGCGGGGGGGGGGGAGGGCTTTCGCCGTCTGAAGTGCACTCGAGCCTGTACGCAGTGTATACGCACTCGGGAGCATGCTCGAGTGCCACAGTCGAGTAAAAGTGCACGATAGTGCGCGAATGGAAAACAGATATCTCTCCCACTTTCTCCGTGTGTATCGGCGAAAGCAGAATTTCCGTGAAGCATCAGCGAGTATGCACATACAGTGCATACACTCGAGCCGGGACGAATCGTTTCGCAACGAGCATCAGCCGAGGAGAGCGAGCTCCGGGGAGCGCGCGGAGCCGGCGTTGAGCGTTCCGAACGACACGATGCTCGGCGCTCTGTAACTGAACGTTCGCAAATGGATTTATGTTCGCGGCCCGGGGCATAATAATTCACTACCCGGCATCGGCGTGTTCATGAGCCGGGCGTGAAGGGGGATTTCGAGTACGACGCCGGTGAGCCCTCCACCCCCACCCCCCCCCCCCCACCCCCCGCCGGTCTGGGTCCTCTCTCCCGTCCCAGAGGTAATTAACGTGCGAATCTGCCGGGGATGAATCCACCGGAAAATGGCCCCACCGCCATAACACGTACGGGCTTATACCACGGACACCGTTACCATCTCGCCAACCGTGTCTCTCACTGTTATGTGTATATATATATATATATATATATGTGTATGTATATATGATTTTATACCTGTGAATCGTACCAGTACCGCACGTAGGGGAGAACTTTCCGAGCTTCCGGCGGAGTCGATGATTAACGAGAGTACGAGGGACAGTTCGACGAAGTGTCCGAGCTTGTTGCATCGATTCCTATCATCGGGTAACTTTCCTTGGAGAAGCTGGACTGGGGAAGGGGAGTAGGGAAGCGGTGGGATGTTGGGAGTGCAAAATGGACTGTTTTTGACGAATTTTTCGTGGGAATCATCTCAAAGGGAAGACTCGGGCCGTTTTGACCCGCATTGCCCTTTGTCACCTCATATACGGAGCTTGCAATTGGACGTATGGGTAGTGAGAAATGGCTGTGATTCGTCAAATTTTTATTCCTCTTATTTTTATATGAGGAAGCTAATTCTCGTATGTTTATTTAAGTAACTATATTTTTGTAAAAAAAAGAATTTTCGAGGTTTTAGTGGAGGGATATTAAATTCGTCTGAAACGTCGAGAAATGAGATTTTTACCTGGCATCCAGATGTATATGTGTAACGGACTTGCATCGTTTGAAACTACACTGTTAAAATAAATTGTAAATTTAATGTACTGAAACTTGACATTTTCTCGCATTATTTACAATAATTGAACATTAATGTACTTTTTTATATTAGAATACCGGGTATTAAAATTACGAATCATCACGCGTCTTCATTCAGTGGAATTTATATGAAGATTTAGAATTTATTGAAAAATGTCTGTCGTAACTCTAAAAATGTTGTAAATTTTGCGGTATCTTGAAAAAAAGATGAAAAAAAAAATATTCTTGAAAAATTACTAAAAATATCTAATTCGAATAAATGTGGAGGTTTCGAGCTTAAATTTAATACGGGAATGGAACAGCACTGTACAATGTTTGGTATTAAATTTGGCGGCAATTGATCTAACCGTTTAAATTTTATTGGATTTTGGAAATACCACGTTTTTTCACGCCGAACACGAGTTTCTGAATCAAACATCACCCTAACAGTAAAATGACTTGTCGTTTCGTAATCAGCGGTGAAGAATAGAATGAAAATTGCCGCTAAACGACGAAATCCGCAGATTTCGGCTTACGATTTCCTACAATAAATTTTGCGGTAAATTTTTACGGTTGCAATTTTATGAGATGTACAAATTTTTTTATGTTACGAATAAAGGTGTAAAATAATGTGCACATGGTTATCTCATTTATTACAATTCTGCGCATTTATTACAATAGCTTTTTTGTGATATTGTGGTAGATTTTGATTTTTTGATTATTCTGGAACATTGGCGAAAATAATGTGAGACTAGAATGAAATGGATTAATTATTACTCTCTGACGATTAATTAAGAACGCAGGATGGAGACAATTTCGATGGTTAAAATTGATTTTTTTAACCATTTTTTTTCTCGTCTTCAGGCTGGCCTGCACGGACTAACCGGTCACATAGAATTCAACGAGGGAAAGAGAAACAATTTCAAGCTGGATCTTTTGAAGCTGAAGAAGGAGGAGCTCGTTAAGGTCGGCGAGTGGAAGCCCGGAAGTGGAGTTAATGTTACCGACGTGGGGGCCTTCTACGAGACGACTGCCGCGAACATTACACTGGTTGTTATGACGAGGGAGGTAAGTGTCGAATAATACGACGAAAACAATATTCTTTACGCGCGATACCTTAGAGTGCTCGTTAAGTATTTACGTGGCACGGGATATTTCCATTACCTGCAGAAAGTAATGTAGCACGGAGTTGCTTCCATTACACACAGGAGGTAATGCGACACCGAAGTATATCAACGAGAAAACAAAACGAATAGTAGGGTTAACAAATGTAAATGTAAATAGTTAAATAATTAAATAATTAAATAAATTTAACAATTAACTAATTAAATTAATTTAATAATTAACTAATTAAATTTGATATATTTTTTATTTCATTGCACAAGCGCAGCTGCATGCTCCGTGTAGGTAAAATTGTATAAATAAAAAATAACACCAACAAATTCCGGTGGCTTCGTTCGTTATATGACAGACCTATTTTTTTCACATTTACGCATTCGCGTTCTCGTCATTAACCCGATGCGCACGAATTTTCGGTTGATTGCACGTGCAAGCTATAATTAATTGGATCAGTAATTAATACCCGCCGAAGAACCGCGCCGATGTTGCGATTTAAATCACTGCACGACTGCGAACTGGAGCAATCCTTACATTGCGCAACGCCCATTGAGTGAATCCTTGATTCGTACACTCGTGTCGCGTTTTTCGGGCCATTAAATATTACGGTAAAAAAACACCGGTTTTATTTTATTAAACAACATAGCCGCAAAAATCGGGCTTTCACTTTGACTCCTTCACTGAGAAAAAGAAATTGTTGAATTAAGCAAATGCGCGGTGACAACGTTCAAAGGTGTATTTTGTTGGTACAACAAAATTTTTTGTTTCATTCAACAAATTTTGAATAAATTGAAGAAAATAATCGTTTAACAAAACAATGTTTTATTTGTACCAAACAACTAACAGCTTTGAACGTATGTCACCGCGACTTTTGGTTAATCCAACCAATTTTTTTTTCTCAGTCTTTGAGGCCGGACGCTTCGACGGCGGATGTCGTCTTCGTATATGAGATTCTTCTGACAGCATGTTGGCGAAGGTTTACCGAAAACCTTTCGGTAATTTACTTTCAGTAATAATTTCCAAATACGAGCGGCACCGCGAGAACCATCAGCATGGAAAGACCGGCATTAGTCGCGCTCACGCCGTTGCACAGATCCGTGGAGCAAGAGTAGCAGTTCGGTCCACCATCGGAAGATTCCTGGCACGTCTCTAAGTTGTTCGCACACCCACGTACCACGAGGCTGACACCGACTTAAAAAAAAAGTTTGAAGACGCATTGAAGATTTATGACAATGTATCGAGGATGATTTACTTTTTGATGGTCATTAAAAAAAAAAAATTAATTTAAATTTTCATATGGCTGTCTGTTCAAAGTTGCAAATTGATATTTTCATGTGGCTGTCTGTTCAAAGTTGCAAATTGATATTTTCATATGGCTGTCTGTTCAAAGTTGCAAATTGATATTTTCATATGGCTGTCTGTTCAAAGTTGCAAATTGAAATTTTCATATGTAATTTTCTCACAATGTTCCTTTATTCGCAATGCTTCTTCTTTGGTTTCCTCGTAGAGGAAACCAAAATATGAAAATTTCAATTTTTTCAACTCTTTCGACGTCAACGTCGTGGTTGACTTTAATGCAAAACGACTGGCCAGTTTAGGTTCAGAGCGAGAAAATAATCAAAAAGCTTTGCGCAAAATGTTTATAAATAAGGTAGCCATGTGCAAATTACTTTCCAACTTTTTTTTGTAAAATAAAGAAATTCCTACGTCTCATAAAATTGAAGCGGTAAAAAATTTCCGCAAAATTTATTGTTGAAAATGGTTATATGAAATTTGTGTAATTTGTCGTTTTGAGGCCATGTTTTATGTATTTTTCTGCGCTGATGACGAATTTTCACATTATTTTACGCCTAAGGCACCATTTCACGCACATCCGGACGTCCCCGAGCAGAAATTGCCGTCCGGCTGACATCAGGTCCCTATCAGGCACTGCCTAACGCTTCATCAGGTCCTGATAAGGCACCTTATCAGGCCCTGATCAGGAATGTAACGCAATTGCCCTTTAAGGTCCTGATCAGGCTGCCTGATCACGGCCTAATCAAGGTGCCTGATTGCCGCCTGAGAAAAATATAATAAATACTTTTTATTTATTAGCGTTATTTTATCGGACTTGTGAACCTTTTATATTTATTCTTCGGATTAAATTAACTAATTACTACAATCTAAATCGCGGAAAAATTAATTTTTATTTAACTCATGGTCGGACTTGAACCAGCGACCTTGCCAATGGGGACTGCTTTGGCGGCGCCTTAACCAACTCGGCTATCCTCAACTTGAGAAACATAATGTCAAATTTGCTTTTAAGCTCCGGTAGGAGGATATACACGACTAAATCTACTTGTACAAAGTGCCTCACACGTGCATAGCCGGCGAAAAATAAAATTCAGTGAGAATTTTGAACACTTTTTAATGAGATAAAAAACGGAAAAGATCAATCATATGTAAGATGCTAGGAACATTGATTTTGTATAATAGTAATGTAAAAAAATTGCAATAAATAAAAAATAAATGTTCAACAAACAATAAAGGAATCTTTTTTATTAAATCGATTGAATTATTTAAATTATTTATTTACTTATTAACTTATTATATTATCCAAAATTCGTTGCAAGATTTAGTAAAAAAAATGTCCAACGTAAGAAAACTCTATTCAAAATTCACATCAACTGTAAAAAATGTACGAACATATTTGAAATTTAACAAAAAGGTTAACTAATTATTTTCTAAAAGTTTATTTTTCAAAAACCTTAGAATCATTTTTTGAAATTTTCATTATGCAAAATCAATGTTCTCTTCTCAAAATCAATGTTTTCCAGGCATGCAATATGCACTCTTGCCTGATTCACCTGCTAAGGCCCTGATCGGGGTACTATCAGGCTAGCCTCGTCAAATGCGAAGGATATCCAGTCAGGTGTCCCCTACCTGTACGTATCCGGCCCTGATCAGGCTGGCACATCCTCACTTCAGGCTCGCCTCAACTGTCTGCTCGGGGAAGTGAGGATTATTTAGTCATGCTTCACGATCTGCACCTTATCAGGGCCTCATCAGGTTCGCCTGATCAGGCACGCCCTGGCTGTACCTTAACAGGGCCTGATAGGGTATCAGGCAGCCTGATCCCAATTTCTGCTCGGGTCGGGTCATAATCACATTTCTCGACGTTTCAGACTATTTTAAGTACTCTGCCACCAAAATCTCGAAATTTTCATTTTTATTTTTTACGAAAACATAGCTTCCTCTATGAGGAAGCAAAAGAAAAAAAAATTATTCAACATCGCAATCTTACCTACTTCCGCGGTGACTTTATTGCAATTACGACTTACTGGACACGTCACCGTTTGAACAGCATCCGCCGATTCATCGAATAGATTGTCGCACCCCGGTAGTATCGAAGTGCATACGTAACACTTCAACGCCTCTCCTGAAACAAAATGTGAAACAGTCCTATTCTGTGTTACACTTTTCGTGAATGTAAGAGATGGATAACTTGTCGATCGAGTGAAAGTTTAAATTTCAAAGGTCTTTCGTTCGACGGAGCAATTTCTGTCACAGTCTCTTTTTCTCAATAGTTGAACTTTCGTTGTCAAGGTATTGATAAAGCCACGATTCTTGTCAAATGTTATGAGGTTACGTTTATCCTCCCATTTATCTCTTAATAGCATTTTTTACGATACTGAAGCTAGCCGGTTTAATCCACAATTTTTTTCCCTTTACCATAATCGATTGTGACTCATTAAATAATGATCACTATCAATAGTAAATAATAATTATTATTATCAATAATTATACTCATAATGATTAGTAACAATTATGGAAATAATTATTGGCAGCATTATAGACAGTAGTCCCGTATAATCGGTAAGGGCAACTTGTTTATCAAGTGAGAGTTTAAATTTCAATGATTTTTCATTCGAAACAGCAATTTTTTGTTACTTATCAGTTAACTAAACTGATGAAGACAGTATTGAATATAAAACTTGTCGAAATTGCACTTACCCGTGGCGAGAAACGCCACCGCGACGAACAGCACCAGCAGAAATTTCATTGCTCTAACACTGACTTGGCTCGAACTAAAATTCTTGACGACACGCACGAACCGAGGGTCTTCAACCGCGGGTGATGAATAACTTCGTAGCTGATTGTAGGCCTTTATACGCCGAAATGTTGATCGACGTTAGATTCGGTAGACGGTAGAATCTCGGGAGGGGGAAAATCAAACAAAATAAAAATACTCGTCGTGAACAATAATAACAGTCGTTTTAATAATGCGAAGGAATAACAAAAATAGAAACTTGAAGGGCTGATAAATAATAACAAAAGTCGGGGGGGGGGGTGTTCGATAATAATAATAATAAGTCGGAAAAGAAATAATAATGCAAGACGGTCAATAATCAACTGAATATAATCGCAAGAAAAACGGAGAATAATAATAACCTAAATAATCACTGAAAAATAAAGGGAAACTCGCAAATCATGACGCTAGGGGAGGGAGAGGGGAGAGCTGGTCAGACAAATATTTCACGAAGATCGAAAAATAATTGAAATGGGGGCTAGGTTGGGTGCCAGCTACTTTAACCGGGTAGCACCGTATCAGTCCGTTCAGACGGCACGGATCTTTTAAAAAAAAAGGAAAAAGAAAACAAACTAAAAAAATTCAAAAACTCGAAAAATTCCTCTGTCGCAACGGACAGTCTAGCTAGCTCAGGAGAGGGGAGAGGGCTCAGGGGGCGGATACACGAATCCGATGGCTTCTTACAATTTTACCTCGGTCAATACTAATTTACACGAAAAATGTCATCAAAGTCTTAATGGGATTGATGGGAAAACTCTTACTAATAAAACTATCACTTATTACGAATTCTACGCCGCTCAACGCGCGCGCGATATCTCTCTGCTCGTGTAACCAAAATGTCGACCACGAGGCAAAGTCTGTCTCTGATAATTTCTACAAAAGTACGGGGTACTCGGGGGAGGAAAACGGGTCGAAGAGGTCGGGAAAAATTTGGGCAAAAAACTTACGAGCAAAGTCGGGGCTCACTCACTCAACACACTTGGATCTCGGTTACAAAACTTTCCTCAAATCAGCGGACAGTCTCAGTCGTTATAAAATCCGTGTATCGGTCCAAATCGTATGCCTGGGCTATCGCTGATTCGTCATAAGGGCGGGTTATGCTCTCCGTAAGGAGTCTGATCGATGTACAATGAATAGCCGAGTCGTCTTAAGGTTTCGTAATTTTCTCACACTCGCTATTCGCCTGTCACACGCTATACAATATTTCTTTTCGGGCTTAAAATAGTGACTCCCAATCTCACACACGCCCACACGCCATGCGGCTCGGCTCGGAGTAAGGGACATGGCGGCGTCTTCTTCTTCGCTGACGTTGGCGCTGATGGTGGTGGGGAACGAGAGCACTGGTGCTTCAGCTTTGGTCGGTAATCGGAGTCATGGACGGGCGTGTTTCCTTCGGGCGGCAAGAGGTGGCAGCAGAGGTCCCGCTGGATCGTCGATCGATGGCGTAAGCCGACGATCCCAGCGGCGGCGGACAGACAGGCAGGCAGTGCTTTTTGGCGGGCTTTTCCAGGGCTTTTCCCCTCGTCCACGATCCTCCTACCTTCTTCGGCGTCAGCACGTCGGCTCTCGCTCCTTTGCTGTTTCTCTTGATTGTTGGGCCATCGGGGGGGGGGGGGGGGGGGGGGGCAATGTCGATGCTATCTTCGAGCCTCGCACACTCACACAAACGGTAACGAGCGGGGAAAAGAGGGGAACTTAAACGCTATCTTACACAAAATATATACCAGAAAAAATACGTGTAATTATCCAAGTCTAACTTTGGGTGAGCGGCGGACTCGAGCCGAGTTTGGCGAGGGACTTGTGACGTAGCACGTCACACATATTATCTACAATAGAAAAGTCTTTTTATGTTCGGCATACTAACATGTTTTTGTATGTCCTTTATATTGCGCATCATGTGAGTGAATAAGGGTCGGGACAAAATGTCATGAAATTGTCGTCTTTCGGTTCGTTTTCATTATCAGAAGCGTATAAAATTATGAATCCAAGTTGTACTGCGTGATTAAGGGTCAATTAGAACAGTAGTGCGCGAGAAAAGAATGAGAAATTACAATTTCGCCGGAAAATGCGTGGGTCAAAATTAAGTATGTAAAGACGCCGCATGTTCCCATCATTGTCCGCATATTTTAGTCAAGACGATGGGGACACTGGTGAGTCATTTATGGTCGCTAATCGGGCTAGATATAAGACGGCATTGGTGATTGATTTGGCCTTAGATAGGTCATTATATCGGCTATATGACAAAATTGTAGGTCACCGATTAGGTCTTAGATAGGTCACTATAGGTCACATGGGTTATATAACAAATTGTAAGACACTAATCGGGTCATTTACAACAGTACATATATTTCGAGTTTATTAAAAAATTGGCAAAAATAATACTTGTTTCAGTTCATTAAGACTCTAAACTTTTCAGTAATAACAGTAATTTCAATACTTCCACTATATTATATTTGTTCCATTCTTCCACCGTATACCCTTCTGGGTTTTTACGGAACCCCATCCCGATTCCCCTATAGCACTCCCTATCCACACTCAGCTAAACTACCTAACTTCCAGTGCGTCCGTACACCCAGAATAAAAATTTATTTGACGGCCACCGTTTATTTGGTTTATATAAAATATTTATTTGATTTAAATAAATATTCATTTCATTTAAGTAACTATTTACTTAATTTAAATAAATATTTATTTAAATCAAATAAATATTTTACTTAAACCAAATAAAAGGTGACCGTCAAATAAATTTTTATTCTGTGTGTAGCCGACTTAGCTACACTGTACCGCATTTTCAGGGGACACGGGGAAACTACGGAAAACCCGTGCCGGTACAGACGGCCATGTTCTAGTGATCCTCCGGTACTTTTGCACTTGAGTAAAGTGCAGAAACACCAAAGTTTCAGAATAAAGCGCCTCCCGCTCAACGGTCGATGCGTCACCGGTCAGTGCTTGGTCACCCATCCAAGCACTGACCGCGAACGATCATGCTTGACTTGGGAGACCACCGCACGCCAACCGCACATCCACCACTGTCCATAATACCTCCCCTATTTTTGACAATCTTCCTTCATTTTCAATGCTATGCGGAGCTTTAGGTGGTCAATAATCGGATCGTTCACCTTAGCTTCCAACGAGCTCTCTCCCTCTCCACAGTTGCTCCACTCTGCGATATTGATTAAGGATAACGTTTTGTCAATATTGTGTCGAGCGTATCGGAAGGATAAATTTAGATCTATACGGGCATGAACTCATATTTTTAATTCCGTAAACAGCTCGAATATTTCGGAATTCGTGTGACCTACATTTTTTTTTTTAAATCCACTGCGCATTGATTCACAACATAACATCAGACATTTTGAACCCAAAAATAATTCAATGACCCAGGTGTACAGTATCTTTATCCCTCAATATTTCGTTTTCAGGAAAAGCCGTACGTAATGGTGCGAGACGACAAGAATCTCACCGGAAATGCGCGATTCGAGGGTTTCTGCATCGACCTGCTCAAGTGGATAGCCGCACAAGTTGGATTTCAATACGCTATACGTCTGGTTCCCGATCACATGTACGGTGTCTACGATCCCGAGACCAAGGAGTGGAACGGCATTGTCCGCGAGCTCATGGAGAAGGTAAACGCTTAAATGGAAATCGCATGCAAAGTTTTAATATAAAATCGTCGAGACACTTGACGAAAAAAAAAGAAGGTTGCGGGCAATTTCAAAGTGCCGAGAAACCAGAGCTCGCAATTTATATTCGAATAGAATTACTACTTACAGATGTTGCCATCTGCCGGAATATATACCATGCATACAGCAGTTATATATTTCATACACCTACAGCCCGCGAACGTTATTTGAATTTCAAAACGATTTGTAATAAAAATCCATCTGGCGTAAAAATCCGTTACCGGCACCGAGATTCTATTTTTACTAGGATTTAATATAGCCCTCGCATCCCCCGAACGACAGCCTGACGCGGCGGAGAAGATATTGAAATTACTTGTCGATCCGTCTCTACCCGAGAAGTCCACGGGTTTTAGACGACGGCTCGAATAACATAATGGGAACTCAATACCCAATCTTCGGATATACTCGGGTACTCGGGCAGCCCGGCATTCGTTATGCAATGCTCGAGGGCGTACATACGTGCTACATCTCGCGGTACATCGCGAAGGTTCGAAGCAGAACTTTGAAATTCTGCAGCGTTCGGTCGAACCGGACCGGCGTATTCCACGTTTCTGCCATCCCAAAAAAATACTGTCGAGCTGATGGAAAACGAAAAAAATGGTTTCGTTACATTAAAAAGATTGGAACGCTTGACAAAAATGTCAAGTGGTTTGTGCTGTTTTCCGGAAAGGTAAACGATTCTTTAATTTGTTTGTTTTTTCTTTTTTTTAGCAGAAAAAAAATTTTCTGTTATGGCGAAAAAATGTCTATAAATGCAAAAAAAAATTAATGTTTTTTTTTACGCGTTCGATCGACTCTGCTCTCGATGCTGCTAAAAATAATCAAAACATTGGTCAATGCTAGAATAAAAAAAAATCTGCGATGATGTTTTATTGGTAAAAGTTCATATTCGTGTTTCCCCTCGAAATCGACAGACTCCGTCGAGCCTCGAGCCCGAAGAACTTCGGATTAAAGCCCACTATCATGCTGTGCCAAATTGATATGGCAAAAAAAATGGCTACAGATAAAAAAAAATGTTTTTTTTTACGCATTCGATCGACTCTGCTCTTGATGCTGCTAAAAATAACCGAAACACTGCTCGATGCTAGAATAAAAAAAATATCTGCGATGATGTTTTATTCGTAAAAGTTCATATTTGTGTTTCCCCTCGGAATCGACAGGCTCCTTCGAGCCTCGAGCCCGAAGAGCTTCGGGTTAAAGCCCACGATCATGCTGTGCCAAATTGATAATGCGCGATACAAAATTGGATACTCCAAGCCCATCCCCGTTCGGCTTAATTGGCAGAATGAACGAGGCATTGGAAACTTCAAACTCCGCGACTAGGCGGTGTATGGAGTTTGAACAAGTACCGGCTCATCCCACAGTGGGGCTGTATGAACGGCGCTCGTTTCTCGCCGGTTCGTTCACATGTAGTCGAGAAACTTGGTGCACTCATCTCGTTTCACCGGGCTTCGCTTCGTTGCAACCGATGCATCGTGAACAAACGAGAAACTACTCGGCACTCTCGTCGTCGTCTATCGCACCAGAATCGTCGGTAACGTTCTTCACGGTGACGATTTCGAACAAAACGAAAAATCGAGAAAACAAAATATCAATTCAATATACGTCATGATTGAATTATTTATTATTTAAAAAAATTTCGTTGCTCTCGAGCGGATGCAATGCAGGGAATCTGGTCGAACACATTTCTTCATATAAGCCATTGTTCAATTTTTTTTATTCATTGTTATTTTGTAATGCCCATTATAAATAAAAAAAAAGAAAAAATGATCTATGTCAAGTCCATTTTTCGTTGTATGAAAGATAATGGCAACAGATTTTCGATTAAGTGATCCGAGTCATCAGTTTTCATCTGAGTAGCAAAGTGTCGCGATAACGGAGCAACGCCCGATGAGTTCTCGCGATGTGCTTTCCAGATCTATGTATACAGATATAGCAAAGATCAGGTACAAAGTTCACCCACGTGTATAGATATGGGCGAGTATGGGGAAAACCGCAGCTGTCCCTCGTGCATTTTTGAATAAAGTTGAAACCAATTTTTACTGAAAAAATGATCAGTTCAATATGCATTTTTGCATTATGCATTTAATTATTAAATTGTCGACTATTTCAAAAAATTGCATTGTTCTGGAGCCGCTGCATCCACCCTTGTCGGGAAAATCAGGTCAAACCCATTTCTTCGTATAAACCATCATTCGATTAAAAAAAATTAATTTTGTTTTTCGCAGTCCCGTTACAAATAAAAAAGTTCCCACTAAAAAGAAAAAAGAATGAAAGATAATGGCAACGGATTTTTGACAAAGTGAGCCGAGCAATCAGTTTTCATCCGAGTAGCAAAGTGTCGCGATAGCGGAGCAACGCGCGATGAGTTCTCACTATGTGCGTTCCAGATCTGTGTATACAGATATAGCAAAGATCAGGTACAAAGTTCACCCACGTGTGTAGATATAGGCGAGTGTGAGGGAAACCGCAGTTCACCCTCGGGCAATTTTGAATAAAGTTAAAAAAAATTTAATTGAAAAAACGACCAATTCAATACGCATGTTTGCATTATGCATATAGCGATTACATTTTGGACTATTTCAAAAAATTGCATTGTTCTCGAGCCGCTGCATCCACTCTTGTAGGGAAAATCAGATCAAACACATTTCTTCATATAAACCATTATTCAGTAAAAAAAAATTCATTTTGTTTTTCGCATTCCCGTTACACAAATAAAAAAGTTTCCACTAAAAAGAAAAAAAATCTATACCCAGTCCATTTTTCGTAGGATGAAAGATAATGGCAACGGATTTTTGACTAAGTGAGTCGAGCCACCGGTTTTCATCCCAGTAGGAAAGTGTCGCGATAGCGGAGCATCCCGCGATGAGTTCTCGCGATGTGCGTTCCAGATCTATGTATACAGATATAGCAAACACCAGGTACAAAGTACACCCACGTGTATAGATATAGGCGAGTGTAAAGGAAGCTGCAGCTCTCCCTCGCCCCATCAAACTCTCTTGGAGATGTTGCAGTTTCAGCAAACGTTTGCCTTGCAAAATAGCGGCATGAATTTTTAACGGCGACACGCCACCAAGTCGTCTCCATCCTGTTCAGTTCGCCCAGCGCGCGAGCCCGGTTTTGCCCCAGTAACCGGCTGAGTAGTGGCAAGGCGGTATGCATCCGCATTCACTCTCCGTGGATTCACGGTTTCGAGTCTACGGAGTGGGGTTTTCTTTTCTTTCGTCCGCGAATCGCCTCGCGACAAGGATGATTGCTCTGAATATTTTATGCAGCCCCCGATCCTAGCGAAACCAGCACGAACGGATCGCTCTACCAGAGGTAGATTCATGAATAACACGGGTTCCTCGGATGTTCCCCGGGAAATGGGAAAAGTGACACAAAACGAGCCTCCCTCGGGAACACGTCAAGGCGATGATTTTTCGGCCAATAAACGCCACGGATTCCGATCAATGACAACCTGGCCTCTTCCATTAAAATGAAAGCGAAAAATTTGTAAAATTATACACAAATTCGCACTTCTGTTTGACGGGGCGTACATTTTTTTTGGCGCACAAAACATGTTGTGAAAAATACAAATGTATTTCTGTACAAAATGCAAATGTATTTCTGTAAAAAATACAAATGTATTTTTTACCATGCGTTAAAGGCTATTCAATATAATTCTGTGCTATACAAAGATTCATGAATAAGGCGGCTTTCTCGGATGTTCGCTGGGGAATGGGAAAAGTGACGCAAAATGATTCTCCCTCGGGAATATGTTGAAGCGATGATTTTTCGGCCAATAAACGCCTCGAATCCCGATCAATGACAACCAGGCCTCTTGCATTAAAATGAAAGCAAAAAGTCAATAAAATCGTACACAAATTTGAACTTCTGTTTGACGGGTCATACATTTTTTTGTTTGTAGAATAAAAATTGTGGAAAATGATACAAATATTTTCTACTCTCCGTTAAAAACTATACAAAACTATACAATACAGTTGTCCGATCTATATTCCTCGATCGGTAAAAACGCCTTAATTAAAGAAAAAACAATTGACTTACTTTTGTGATCTTAATTTTCAGCGAGCGGACCTCGCGGTGGCATCGATGACGATAAACTACGCGCGGGAGAGCGTAATAGACTTCACGAAGCCGTTCATGAACCTCGGCATCGGCATATTGTTCAAGGTGAGTCTGAAGTGAGCTTCGATCAAACCGTACTCGCCTCGAAAAGAAAAAAAAAACCGAAAAAAAACTTGAATTCAAAAAGTGCAATTTTTTACCCACGTGGAAATATTAAGATGCTGTCTCGGATAAACGTAGCGTCTCAACAAGTATAAATTCGTGTCGCGATGCAGTTCCGTCTGGCCAGTGCAGACGAGTGGGAAAACGGGGCAAGCAGAGGGGGAAAAAAAAAATGTTTTTACCGAAAATATTATTCGTTTTCAGCGCCCTTAATTCTCAAGGGCCTTTGCGCGAGGTCGTTTTAATTAAAATTGTAGCCTATCATAATTTAGGTACCGTCCAGCCAACCGACTCGCCTCTTCTCCTTCATGAACCCCCTCGCCGTCGAGATATGGCTGTACGTACTGGCGGCTTACATGCTCGTCAGTTTCACCCTCTTCGTAATGGCCCGCTTCAGTCCGTACGAGTGGAACAATCCACATCCGTGTCTGGCCGAGAGCGAGGTCGTCGAGAATCAATTTAGCGTGAGCAACAGCTTCTGGTTCATCACAGGAACTTTTCTCAGACAGGGGAGCGGGCTCAATCCGAAGGTACATCCTCGTCAGCGTCTGTGCGATCCCCGTTTACGCATGCGTACATGGATTCATAATCTTTACCTTATTTTCCATATTTTTTGTGTGCAACAGTTTTCTTAATTTTTCTTTCTTTTTCCAATTCTCGCTATAAATGTTTATAGTAAATTCCAAGTCCCGCGTCCCACTTCCGGTATTCTCCCGTTTCTGCAATCGGCGCCTCGAAGCGCCGTCAACGACGCGGGCCTGCGGATGCTAACAGAGCGACGGAGAGGGCGAGACGGCGGGGCGGTGTGCAAACGCACCGTTTTATATTCTACGCGGAAAATAAAAAAAAAAAAAAAAAAATGCAAATGAAGGTAGAAAAGAAAACATGTGGCTGCTTCAGGTATCAGGCCGTGTGCCCTCTCGACTCTTCTCGTTCATGAATCCCCTCGCGGTGGAGATATGGCTGTCGATGCTGGGCGCTTACGTGATAGTCTCGCTGACGATATGGATAGTGGCGCGTTTCTCACCGTACGAGTGGGGCGAGCCATCGCCGTGTCCGAGCTGCAAATGTCCTTTGCAGGTAGGCTCCCGCCGGGCCGGTGCGAAAAAAAAAACACTTTAACAAAAAAAAGCAAACAAATTACACGAATCGATATCGAATATCGACAGGGCGGTCCGACGTAGACAATTCCGGTCTGGATTGTCGGATAGGTACGATAGCGTGGGTCGTCGCAGAGAAAAATAAGAAAAACTTCACCGTGCACTTCGGCGTCGATCGGCGAGATATTTTATCAAAATATAGACGTCTTCAGTCAAAGTTGAAACAAATTTTTATTGAAAAAACTATCAATTAAAAATGCATTTTTGCATTATGAATTTAATCATTACATTTTTTTTACTATGCATCCACTCTTGTTGGGTAAATCAGGTCAAACACATTTCTTCACATAAAGCATATTAAACATAAAAAAATAATTTGTTTTTCGCATTCCCGTTACACAAATAAAAAAGTCCCCACTAAAAAAAAAAAAAATCTATACCAAGTCCATTTTTCGTAGGATGAAAGATAATGGCAACGGATTTTTGACGAAATGAGTCGAGCCACCGGTTTTCATCCCAGTAGGAAAGTGTCGCGATAGCGGAGCATCCCGCGATGAGTTCACGCGATGTGCGTTCCAGATCTATGGGTCGATCCAAAAAAAAAACACTTTAACAAAAAAAAGCAAACAAATTACACGAATCGATATCGAATATCGACAGGGCGGTCCGACATAGACAATTCCGGTCTGGATTGTCGGATAGGTACGATAGCGTGGATCGTCGCAGAGAAAAATAAGAAAACCTTCAGCGTGCACTTCGGCGAGATATTTTATCAAAATATAGATGTCTTCAGACGGGTCGGTCTCGATTATTGGATAACAATTTTTTGCGACTATATCCACTCGGCGTTCAACCCCGGGCGTGTATATCCATCTCTAGTGTCGTTCGTATCATCGTTTCTTTCCGTTTAATTCTCGTTTTATACCGTTCGGATGGCCGACACGGCTGGTAAACAGTTTTGCTCATCCAGTCCTCCCTCGAGTGAAAGCGCGCGGTGTTAGGCAGTCTGGCTGACTGGAAGCTGAAACACACACACACACACACACACATACACACACCGATCCGAAAGCCCCCGCGAGCTTTACGCACACGTTATAACGTCTATTTCCATAAATTTCCATAAAAGTGTGATGAATGGGATGTACACCCGTCCCCGGGATACAATGTACACCGGTGTCGCGGGCTTCCCGGGAAAGGCGGGCTTCGAGCAATCCACCATTCTCTTACTTCACCGTCGGTTTTTTTTTGTAGTCGGTTTTTTTTTTCCTTTTTTTTGCTGCTATGTAGCAGATTCGTTCTCGACTGCGATTTGTTTTTCGCGCCTCGGAAAGCGAATAGTCATTCGCACGAGTAATACAGGAATTTGTTCCGTTATTAGAGACAAATCGTCTGTTGCGACCGTGGACAATCAGATTGATTGGAGATTAAGAACTTAACAAAAATTGAAACTTTCATATCGCTTCCTCATAAAAGATGAACATTTAATTTTCGTAGCTTTTCTTTACAAAAGTTGAAAATTGAAATTTTCATCACTTTTTCTCATAATAGTTTTGAAAATTGAAATTTTTAAATCGTTTTCTCATAATGTTCTTTTATTCGCAATGAGAAGCATTTTTTTTTGTATTTTTAGCTTCCTCATAGAGAAAGCTTCACGGTTAAATGTACATTATGAGAAAGCGATGTGGACATTGAAATTTTCAACTTTTATGAGGAAGATAGATGAATATTTAATACCGAAAATTGCGTCCAAAATGCAGTTCTAATTTCTCGCGAAATTTAAAAAATTTTAAATGAGATAAAATTTAATACGGAGCATCCGGCGATCATCTTCCATCTGTGTACACGTTTTTAGCCAGATAGCTAAAAAAATTCTAAACGCTGGAGCACGAACAAACATTTCCTGAAGAAATTCAAATTGACGTCCAATAAAAACAACTGCAAATTTTTTAATGATAATGAAATTTAAAAAAAACATTGACTATTACCACACATACCACACATACTGTGTGTGAAATTAGCGATTTGAGTTTTTCGCTTTCGATTCACACACACACACGCACATACATCCGGAAATTGCGTCCAAAATGCAGTTCTAATTTCTCGCGAAATTTAAAAAATTCAAAATGAGATAAAATTTAATACGGAGCATCTGGCGATCATCTTCCATCTGTGTACACGTTTTTAGCCAGATAGCTAAAAAAAAATTCTAAACACTGGAGCGCGAACAAACATTTCCTGAAGAAATTAAAATTGACGTCCAATAAAAACAACTGCAAATTTTTTAATGATAATGAAATTTAAAAAAAACATTGACTATTACCACACATACCACACATACTGTGTGTGAAATTAGCGATTTGAGTTTTTCGCTTTCGATTCACACACACACACACATACATCCGGAAATTTTTTCTAAATATGATTTTTCGATGTTCCGGAACATTCTGAACATCTTTTCATAAAAATCTCAAAAAAAGTTCACCAAAACAAAGCTTCCCCTACCAGGAAGCAATCGGGGTTAATTGCGCTTAACATGACCGATCGACGCAGTAGTGTGCGTTTTTTTTCTGTCGATATTCGACACGATGGTGAATTTTACGGTGAACCGCGACGCGATTGGAAGTTCACCCCGTGTAATTGTCATTATGATTATGCACCACTTGGCGGGGGCTATCAGGGCGGTCACGTCAGCGCCTTGGAACCGGACAGCGACGACATCCCCTTGCCGAGAACGTACAACGACTTTACCCTGGCCAACAGCTTCTGGTTTACTGTCGGAACGCTAATGCAACAGGGAAGCGACCTCAATCCCAAGGTAAAAACTCATGTAACAGAGTCGGCAGAGCAATACCACGAGCTTTATCGAGCGTGTGAAAAATACGTACAGTAAACAGTGAGCTAAATCGAGCGACTGGGTGAGCGAGCAAAGGGAAAAGCTACAGCTGTATGTCAAATAGACGACCCATAGAAACAGGGTTTTTTTTATATTTGTGGCACACGATGATGCAGACGAAGGTCCGAAAGAACATTCCCTGTACCGTCGAATTTCGATTCTTTTCGAATACCCGGAAAAAGTCCCAACAGGGAAGAAAGTAGCTTTTCTGACAATACAATATTTTTTAAATGACATATTCGTAATTGGCACAAGGCCGATGGAAGAAAAACTAAGTTTGTCCTATTTAAGCTGTCATTAATATTCGTATTAACAAAAAAAAAAATCGCATTTAAAAATCATCACTGGATTGTCAGGCTTTTATATACACATTTAATAATAATAATAATGATAATAATATCTTAACTTTTTTTCAAGTTTATTTTGTTTGTCGGATTTCTCCTTTTACTACCAGTTTACAATAGATCCTGATTTACAGCTCAGAATAAGAAACTTTTTGTAAAGTGTTACAACTGTTGAAAAACTGCATTTGTTTGTATAACCGGATACGATCGGAAAATTAACAGATAATTAATAGTAAGTTGTTGTACAAAGAACAAACTTTTTTTTACTGTCTACTCGTGTTCAAGTACGACTGTATTTGCCGCTTATATATATCCAACAGAGTGCTCACGTGTAGTCACATACACACGCGTGAGCACGTGAACATATCTCGCGAGTAATTCGCCTTGAGATGCCAAAAACTGAAATGTCGCAGGATCCAATTCATCTTAAAAAGCGAATATTTTCGAATGAGTACATTTGCCAACCGTTTGGGAATTATATTCGCGGTTTCCCGGTCGGACGGAGCTCGAAAATGCAAAAAATATAGGGGTCACGAAAACTTATTACTTTTATTATATAAAAATAAATCAAATAACTAATATAATATGTGTCGTTGCTCAAAGAATAAACGCGACGTCCCTACCATAATAATAATAATAATAATAATAATAATAATAATAATAATAATAATAATAATAATAATAATAATAATAATAATAATAATAATAATAATAATAATAATAATAATAATAATAATAATAATAATAATAATAATAATAATAATAATAATAATAATAATAATAATAATAATAATAATAATAGCGTGCGAGAGCTGAAGATTCCGAAGTTTGTACGTGGTGATACGACGGCACTGCAATTTTCCATAGCCCTTTGGAATATAGCCGAGGGCTGGAGACAGTGGAGCGGGCTGCGATATAGCACGGAGACGGGTTCTTATCCCACCAAAACGAGCTTGCTGAAGATTGTGGAGATCGCTTCTGGTGTTGTACAGTCTCGGTGTACGTTGTACCTACACGCGATCATGAATATATACATTCCTCCCCGTCCCCATGTAGCCGTTCAAACGCTGGAATCTCCGAGCTCCGAGTTCCAAGGATAATACGTAACGAAGAGCGGACAAAAAAAACCAATTAAGTTTGATCCTACCCCGTTTTAATATATACACTCTGCGGGACGGCGTATACTAATTCAGTACACTCCGCTCTGAGCCACGAAAGCTTTTTGCCCTTTTTTCAAACTCCGCTCTTCGAGCTCCGCTTTTGATCAATTAACGATTTTAGGTTTTTTTTTCTTTTGTTTTTGGTGCGACGAAATTCTGTGGGAAAACTTCCATCTGGCATTAATCGCTCAATATCAATACGTCGATCTCCAGTCTGACTGGCTCTCGATGACAGAACGGCAGAATGATTGATTTTTTTCGATCCTTTTATTTTTTTTACTCGTTGAGAATGACTGGCGGCTTTGAAATTCGATATTTGTCAGGGTGAGAGGAGATCAACCCTCCCGCCACTCGTCAGTCGTCCAGTATTTTTTTTGCTGGTTCTTTACCGACGTTCCGAGAATTATAAAAATAAATAAGTATTTAATTAATTGGAGACGCTTTGACGCTTTAAACCTGCTCTCTGGCACGAAAACCCTTCTCTGTTGTAAAGTTACGATAAATCGAGTGCAGCAGTGTAGCTTCGATATTCGACGAACGATAGATACAGATAGAGAGAGAGAGATAGCTGAGAGAGAGAGATAGATAGGTGCACTGAGAAAAAGGATGGTATTTCTTACTATAGCGAATAGTTTCCAAGGGGAACGTCTATATATGTACTTTCTGATAGTATATATTTAATTGATTAAACTATAATTGTGTTTGCAATCATGATGTTTTGTTATTATTGTAACTATAAAATGTAAACGTTCCGCCTGGGAACTATTTTTTATGGTAAAAAATAAGTATTGTTGCTTTTACTATGTAATTTTTTCTCAGTGTGCGAGAGAAAGAGAAAGAGTATTCGAAGAAATGAGACATCACCGAAAGCAATAGGTGGACCGTTGCTCCGTATAATTTCGGTGACCGCTTAGCGGCGTGATAATTGCGAAGAATTGAACATCCTCGTGGAGATTAGGGTGGCCCTTATGGGGCTGCTGGACCTTCCTGTTTTACCGACGAAAATAGGCGATTTCTCAGTTTTCACTATTCATCGTTACTATGCGAGGCGCATGCTTCAAATCTTGCAGGTCTGCATTAATAACATAAACGATTCGGCGTGCGTTCGAATTTCGGTCCAAATCTTCCGAAAAATAAAGAAAATCGAATATTATAATCTGTTGCGGAAACCAACATGGCCGCTGAAATGTTTACAGCATCTGTTCTGTTGGATATAAAAAATTCCAGATCTTGCATACGTCAAAAGGACGTGCATGCCGATTCTGTGAAGTTCTCCGAATATTCCAAAACCGTCGGAAAGTTGTTCACTCAAAAGATAATCACGCATAGTGTAAATTGCGATCATTTAGTCTATCGACTTGCGACGGGTGAGCAGAGCCGATGAACACGGCACGAATGAAGTGTAGGGCACAATGCAGAGCCACCTGTACGTCAATCGTGACACTACGTTCACGTATTTTCGCAAATTATAATGTTCGGTTTTCTTAATTCCTGGTAAGTTTTCAATAAAAATTCGACTGCACACCGAAGCGTTTATGTCAATATCATAATCCTGCATGATTTGAGGCATATGTGTAGCATATTAACAATGCTAAGTCGGAACTGAAAAATTGTCTAAGTCCGTCGGTAAAACAGGTAAAGCAAGTTAAAAAAGGACAAAAAACAGCTCCAGCAGCCCCTTAAATTGAAAATGTTAGAATTCTCTGGGGGCCACCCCGTATTATCTTGAGGGATAAGATAAAAATGCGATGTGCGTTTGATTTTTATAGATTGAGATAAAATGATGAAGATAGAAACATAATTTCCATGATACACAAACATTTATTGACGAGCAAACAGTAAATCGCTGTTCAAATAATAAAATGACATGTTTGCTATAAATCTCGTGACGTTATTCTGCCTTTTAATCTTAGTATTTATCATCCATCTTCTCAAGGGCATGATCAATATAAATTTTAGTCTAGTTTTCATCATTTATCTTAACCGAGCAATTCGATTTAAAAAAGGGTATATTTTTAAAACATCTGTTCTCGTAATTCCGTGCGGCAATAAAATGCCATTAAGACCATATGAAACACCCCCCTCCCCGTCCATCCCGGCTCAGTCGGTATCAAAAACTGTAATCAACTTTTCTCACTGGATCTCGCATATACGGTCAAAAGAAAAGTCTCATGGGAAGCCGAAATGATGTCCGCTTCCGATGAGACTTTTCTTTTGACCGTATATGCCAGAATCCATGAGAAAAGTTGATTACAGTTTTTATTACCGACGGCGGTATTGCACATGCTCTTAACTGAAAGGCAGAATACCTGAAGGAAGCGCAGTCCATTCGCATTATCTCGCTTCAGTGGCTACGGAAAATTTCACTAAAGTAATTACGTCGAACGATCGGCTGCTTTGGATCCAGTCAGGATAATGAATTATAATTATCTCCGCAACTGCATCGTTTAGTAAAAGATAATCAATTATATTAAAGTACATCGTTTAATTAACGTCAAAGAGCATTTTTGCAACCCATCCTCCCTGTGTATCCGGTTGACTGGGGCTTCGTGCGTTCCACTGTAACGTCGTGTGCCACACTGTGAGTGCATTGAGCGCTCGTACGCAACATAAATTGAATAAAATCAAGTACAATTTTTTTTTATATATAGACTATTCAGGATTTGTTAACGAGACAAAGTGTGGGATAGGGTAACGATAGGATCCCGAAGTTTAACAATAGGTGGCGATGAAAAAAAAGTTTCGATACGGTATAAGAAAAAAATTGAAACGGGAAAAGGGTAGCTTTATAGCCATAGCATGCCACCCCTGCATGAATGTACACATATCTTCACATATCAGGCAAAGCACCTTATGTTTTTGTCTTATCGTGCATTCCGGTTATTTTTAATAACCTACACGGAGAAAAGGAATCATCATGGAAAAAAATCGTTTTATTTACAGATTTTTGGTGAAGGAAGAAATCCGAATAGCTTTTATAGCTACAAAGCTATTCAATAGCTATAAATGACTATGAAACTATTCAAAAGCTATAAAAAGCTACGAAGCTATTCAAAAGCTATAAACAGCTACGAAGCTATTCAATAGCTAAAAATATTTACAAAGTTATTCAATAGCTGTAAATAGCTACAAAGCTATTCAATAGCTGTAAATAGCTACAAAGCTATTCAATAGCTGTAAATAGCTACAAAGCTATTCAATAGCTGTAAATAGCTACAAAGCTATTCAATAGCTGTAAATAGCTACAAAGCTATTCAATAGCTGTAAATAGCTACAAAGCTATTCAATAGCTATAAATAGCTATACAGCTATTCAATAGCTATAAATAACTACAAAGCTATTCAAAAGCTGTAAATAGCTACAGAGCTATTGAACGGCGGTAAATAGCTACAAATCTATTCAACAGCTGTAAATAGCTACAAAGCTATTGAACAGCGAAATAGCTATAAAGCTGTTCAGTGACAACAAAGTTATTTAAGCTATCGCGGTATTGAATAGCTATACATGTATTGGATAACTATAAACCCGTTCAACAGCGATTTTTGAATTATGTATAAATCTTTTCGTGAAGCCAACACCTGACATAAACTGCATTTTTACTCGCCATTCATAAAATGAAAATGAAACAAAAAAATTCCGGTCCACAGTCGGTAATTTGTAGCTGCATCATTGTATGTTGCCATTTGTATTCCCTAATTTACAGAAAGAATGTATCGTAACCCGTCGATTCACGAAACTCTGTGTTTGACAGCCAAGTGGCCGAACAACGCGCTAGCTATTAATACGCACGCGTCCACGAAACATTGAAGTATATCGAGGGTGTTAAACTATTGTTGTGTATCGAGCATTCGCCTCAAACCCGGAGCACGTGGGTGCTCGCTAATGCGATTAAACGTGACCGATTCGAGTCGAAAGCATCCGCTCGACGCGTTACTGCTATTCAGAGTGCGAGCACGTGCACTCTGGCGAGCGAGTCCGCTGATATGAGTGCGGCACGAGATACCGCATCGTTCGGTAATATACGCACGAAATCGGGACCAGGGAGGGCGATTCGAAGTATCGAAGCGTGTGGTTATTCGATGGACCTCGGTCATCGCGCATAACGCTGTAAATTTATACCGCCAATTACGGGGGTTGGGAGAACCACGAGCGGCCCGGCCCAACCCCGGAAACACCCCGTACTCTCTGAACACCGATTTTTATTTTTTATTTTTTAAAATTTTTAAATATTTTTTATTTTCCCATTTTCATCCCAAGTGCGTGCGAAGTGTGTGCGTTCAGCCTCCAGCCACTCTGCACGAATCGCTTCCAATTAGCTTTGTGTCCGTACAGCGTGCGATTTCACACACGATACAGAGCAAGCGCCCGGCACTCGATGCGGCTTATTCCGGGACCGATAAATTATTATCACCGAAATCCGTTCGACGCGCATTTCAATTAATGACTATCGGCGATTGATAAGTGCGGAACTCTAGACTCGCCGATTAATCATCGTCGCTGCTGCCCGCTCCGTCCGCACGCGGACTCGATAAGATAAAGCCGTCGATTTCCACGGGCGACAAGTACTCGGTGACTATATAGACGGTTTATAGTATTTATCTCAACTGCTTTAAATCGCAAACAGAAGGAAAAAATATTTATCGGGAAGTTGTGCTTCAATGTCGGTTGAAATTTGTCGGTCAACCGACGTACTCCGCAGACATTTTTCATTCAACTTTTCTTTTTTTCCAATATTCTTTTTTTATTTTTTCAATATTTCTTCTTTGATTTCTGAATACTCTTTTTTAAATAATTTTTGTTTGATTTTGCAATATTCTCTTTTTCAATTCTTTTCAATACATTTTCTATTTATATTTTTTTTTCAATTTTAACTCCATTCACAATCTTCACTCCGAAAATCACTGCTCGAAATTCAATTTAGTTTTTTTCTATCATCACTTTCGTCACTGTATTGGTTTTTAGATATCTCTTTTTTAATACACGCTTCGGCGTGATCGATGCGAGAGAGAGAAAGCTCTATATACAGTGCTCTTACGGGTACGGAGATTAATTTTCACATCTGTTATTCTCATCGTCAATCTCGATCGCTCACGCGGTAATGCAGAAGTGTAAAAATTAATTAAGTTTTTTTTTGCTCGCTATCCTTTTGTCATTTCAACGAGAGTCCAGAAATTGTAGAACCGGTGCTATATGATAATATACATATACATATACATATACATACATACATACATACATACATACATACATACATACATACATACATACATACATACATACATACATACATACATCCATACATACATACATACATACATACATACATACATACATACATACATACATACATACATACATATATATATACATATATATCTGCGAAACAATTTTCCGCAAAGAGGAACGCCGTCGACGCCGCGGACAAAGAGACGTGTCACTTGAATATACCGAGCGGAGAGTTATTCTTTTCGCGTAATCTGAAGTGACGAGAATAGTTTTTCCTCGTTGAGAGCTTTAGCGCCGACTCTCCGCCCGGGCGTTTATTTCTATGGCTCTTTTTCGCCCAGTTTCTTTCATCCGCTCTTAATATCTTTTTTTTTCTCTTTGTAACGCTGTGAGAAAGCGTACAGCCCGTTCGTCGCTAATCCGCTCGCTTTGTCACGATTAGAGGGAAGAACAATACGTAAAGTTTGCCCGATTGCGAGATCGGTTGAGAATGAGAAAAAAAAAGGAAAATAATTTACCGAGTGCGAGTGGGTGAAAAACGGCGTTAATCTACTTTGAGAAAAAAATGGCCGAGGACAAACGGCGAACAAGTTTTTCGAGGGAAGACACAGACATCCGACAACATATTAAATATATGCATCGTGTAACGAATATAGATATGAGGATGCGAGACACACGAGATAACAGGGTGGCCGCAAAATCGGACGAAAAAAATTCCCTGACATTTCCTAATATTTTCGAAAATTTCCCTGACAAACTGTTCAAAATTGTGAAAAAAGTAACACGGTAGGAACCTTGCATATTTTTATTATTATTTATGCTTCGGTATTTTTTTATTAAATTATATCTCTGGAAGGAATAAAAGAGATAACACAAGAATTATTTTGCTGCCTTCAGCGCCGTAATTTTTTCATTGAGAAGAGCGTCTTCTTGTTTTACAAAAAAAAAAATGTTCGCCCAAACAGTTCTTCTTTTTTGTCGATTTGACATTTCGTGTTTTCCCTGATTAATATTTAATTCCCTGACATTTCTTTGATTTCCCTGACACTTAAAAAATTCCCTGACATTTCCAGGTTTTACAGGTTTTCCCTGACAGTGGCCACCCTGTATTACACAGATGACCGGGATAGCTCGGTATTAGAGATAACAAACCGACAGATTATCGATTGACCAGATCACAAGAGTCTTGATCGGACTTTCAGAGAGAACAGACGTTTGGCAGTTCGTGCTCGAGATATTTAGCTGCGATTGTACTTAGTAATATCCGTCCCAAATCCAAATACGCGCGTTATTTATTCCACGACAATTTAACAATATATATACATTATATACTAGTGGAGCTGGTGGTTTGCGCGCTCACACCCCTTTATGGACTTAAGCCCTTATTATTCTAAGTAAAAAAATGTATGCCCTTACAATTCTAAGTCCCACTACTACGATCTTATTGTTAACCAAGTTCACGTCCCTATTAATGTCCCGCTGACTCTATTATTGACCCTCTGACCCTATTATTGACCCCTGACCTTATTATTAGGCCTTCTGACCCTATTATTGGCCTCCCGACCTTGTTAATGACCCATGACCCTATTATTGATCCATGACCATATTATTGACCCACTGACCCTATTATTGACCCGACCCTACTATTCTTGACACGGCGACGGCGGCGGCGAAATCTTTTTATATTATAGAGAGATATTAATTTTAAGACTATATACGAGCGACATATGGTGCTAGCCGACTCTGTTGGCATGTGTGTACATGCGGGGATGACGTTGCTACAGTTATTCGGTCATGTATTGAAACTATAATAAAACTTTTAATTATCACATATAAGATATATATTTTTTTTTTATGAAAAAAAATATATATGCATCTTTCTCCTAAGTACAAAATAACTTAATACCCGAGAGCGAGATGCATAAGCTCCGTAAGTTTCTCGGGGAACAATATTGAAGCTGCAGCTTCGGGTTCCGTACCGACTTCCTCCACTTCAATATTGCTCCACTTTCCACGTCCCTTCCGGTAGAACCGCACGCTCGTTGTAACGTAGAAAAATATTCATTTCCTCCTAAAAAAAAGGTGACTTTGAGTATGACGATAAGAATGGGAATGAGCGTGAAAAGAAGAAGGTAGTCGGCAACGAGATCCGATGCACGAACGAGAGCTGCTCTCATATTGCATTCTTTGAGTTCGACGAAAAGAGCAGCCGGCCTCGCGCGTTTTCACCCACCACGTACATATATATTACACACATATGTACGTATATGTTACACACACACAGCTGTATTGCTATATACCGCTCCATGCCACCACTCGATCCCGCACCCGAGGCTCGATTACAGATTCTGGCACGAGAATAGATAGAGGAAAGAGGCTCCGAAGGCTCGTACAGGCTCGAACATCGAATTCCACGTAGACATACCGGGATTCCGGAAATGCCGTAGGCTCCGCTAAACCTTCCCCGGTTTGTGGGGCACGTGTGCGCTTTTCCGTCGAAATTTATCTATCTCTTGTTGTTTTTTCTTCCTTTTTTCACGATCGACATTTTTTTTATCGTCCAAGTTCGCATAGCGCTATAAAAAAAAAGTGGGAATTTAGTTTACCGGACTCGATTTTTTTACATTAAAAAACTGGTAGAGTACATTTAATGTAGAATTGTCACGAAAAGTTAATATGGTTTTTCATTCAAATTTAACCCTTTTACAAGGTTAAATTTGTAATCTTTCTCTTGTTTTTTTTTATTTCGTCATTGACATTTTGTTGACAGTCCAAGTTCACATATCGGTATAAGAAAAAAGTGAATTTAATGTACCCGACAGGATTTTTAATGCAAAAACTGGTAGATTAAATTTAATGTAGAATTGTCATGATTAATTGATGTACTGTTTCATTCAAATTTAACCGTTTATAAGTCGCACCGCCCGAACCTGTACCGTAATGAACTTTCATAGTAAATTCCAGTATAGTAAAATTTCCATAGTAAATAAACATAAACATAAACAATAAACATTTCATAGTAAAATAAGTCCATTGTAAAAAATAAAGAAAAGTATGCCCATTATTTTTAATACACGGCACATTCATTTTTGATCACAATTGTAGATGAAATTTAATTTACAAGTTTTTGCATAAAAACTTCCAGTCCGGTAGATTAAATGTCATACGATTTTTGTTCACACCGATCGTTAAACACTCACTCTATATATCATTTTTTTAATGCAGACGTCACTGGCGGTCTCATTCGTGCATCGGAATGTCACTTGCGATATGAACGTTTTAGACGAAAAAATAAAATATGTACAAATCAAGTTAGTGAAGTTCAATTTTAATAATTTTCTGCGATTGGATTTTACAGGCGACAAGCACAAGAATAGTGGGTGGCATATGGTGGTTTTTCACCCTTATCATCATTTCATCGTACACGGCTAATCTCGCGGCATTTCTCACCGTCGAGAGGATGATAACGCCGATAGAGAACGCGGCGGATCTCGCGGAGCAAACGGAGATAGCGTACGGAACCCTCGAGGGTGGGAGCACGATGACGTTCTTCAGGGTAAGTAGATCGAGTGTCACGACGTATTTCACACCTCGGTACATCTATCTATAATGCTCCAGATCGCAGAGTGTTACACACGCACACTTGGTTCGTAGTACACGTGTGTCGTATTGACTGTAGCGCATGAAACGAGGCCGGAGAGACTGTCGAGATTTGACCTTTGTCGTCGAATAAAAAAAGGAAGAAAATCATGACCCTGAAGATATCTGCATGAGATCAAATTTCATCAAGTTATAACGACTGCATTTTGCGTCGCACAAACTTTGCTTGGGGAAGCTCACTTGAATAAAATTCTACAATTGGACAATATTTTTTTCTTCCTGAAGCCGTGGATTGATAGAGACTTCCTAAAGATGAAATTTGATGTCATGCAGATATCTTCAGGGTCATTGAAAATCGAGACTTTCACAAAGCTTCCGCATCGATTCTACTTTTGTGTACAAAGTTTCTACGGCAAAGTATTTTTCCGTGATTATTTGGCTTCTTCGTAGAGGAAAGAAAAGAAAGTAATCGCGTTTAAAAAACATGGCTGTTTCAAAATAGAAAAAATCACTAATTTTGACAATATTCACTACTAAGATTCCCTATAAAAATTGTAGTTATTCGTCGTTTCGGGGCCTTGTCTGATGTGTCTTTCCCCCCTAATCACGAATCTACTATTTATTTTTTACTCTCAACTCAATATTTGATACGGAAATTCGCGTCAGAAATAAAATATAAATTTTTCATGAAATTCAAAAAATGCAAAATCTTATAAAATTTAAACGGTTCCTCGCCACATTAAATAAGGATAATCGGCCGATAATAGTCCGTCTATGTACAATTTATTAGTCCGATAATTCAACAATTGTAAGAGCTAGCGTGTGTACAGATTTTTTTTAGCAAAGTTCAAAACCTCGTCGAGTTTTTATGACTGAAAGTATTTTGCTAAAAATATAACCAAACATTGAGGATTGACTCGTCTAACTGCCTTAGAAATATCAGCTTGATAGCCCAAGACGTTCTCAAATTATAAGAGTTTTATCTTGTCGCACACATCCAGGCATTTTTTTTCAAATATAATTTACCGATGTTTTCAAACTTTCTGAACACATTTTCATTAAAATCTTAAAAAAAAAAAATGGTTCTCATGAAAACAAAGCTTCCTCCATGAAACAGTAAAACATAAATGATTCTGTTATCAATTAACGAAATTTTAGTATATATTAGTCAAATTATTTCTGGTATGGCAAGTGGTATTTTTTTTTAAGGAACTCTTTATTGAATAGTCCGCGCTTTGAATGTACGTGAGAGTGGGGCAAAATGGAACCCGGAGGCAGAACGGACTTTCTTTGCTAGTTTTTCACAGGCCAAAAAAAATGGTCTGCTCCATTTTGCCCCGAAGTTCCATTTACCCCGCTCTCCCCTGCACACTTCCGGTATTATCAATATTCCTGACTCGAAGGCAATGACTTCAGGCCATTTTTCTTGGCACTTTGGGTCTCCATGAGGATGATCGAGCTTCGCCGCTCTCGCATAAAAGACTGCTTCGTTTCTCCTCTTTCGTTCAAATTTTTCTCGCCACTACACGACGACACGTTATTTATTTTTTTCATCCACTCTTCAAGAGCCGTCAGCTGACTGCTCGCAGATCGCTGCGGAAAAGTCGCAAATCCAATCGTCATAGTGCGTTTTGCCACGTCATAATTCTCGCGTGTTTGTCCATGCAGTCTCGAAGTGTAAAATATTCTACAGCGATTTCCCATCAGCCAAACAATTTCTGTTCCGGCAATCAATCTTTCACCTCGATACAAAACGTCGAACGATCAGTATTAAAGTTGCCCTAGGGGAGAGAGAGCTCCCTCAAGTAAATTCCGAGGGCCACCCGTGGTTTTTCGATAAGCCGCGAGTCCTCCCTTGGGCCTAAAGAGGAACGCTCCAAACACCCCGCAGGCTCCGGATTCAGCTCAGAAAGACCGGCGCACTGTTTGCGATGGAGACGATAAACATCGAAGTTTCCACGGCTAATTACAACTAAGCAACAAATTTACATTTTACTGGGAAAAACTTTGCAAGTGAAAATAATAAGAAAAAAAATTAAGATAGCGAGGAAATTTTAAGTGGAAGACTCTAAATAGCGATAAAAATGTTCCGCGAAGTTTTGAGACTGCGGAAAAGCGCAGTCGTGCATGTCCCACGGTTGGAGTGCAATAATTTGGCGGGAAGGAGAAACAGAACACGAAGATTAAACGTCTCGTTAAGGGAATGCTGAAACCGTTTTTTAAATCCTTGCTCACCTTTTTTAGCGTTAGAACTAGGCGATTTCTTAGTTTTTATATAGAATCATTAATGTACTACGCATATGCTTCAAATCGTGTAGGTTAATAATATAGACATAAATGCTTCGAATTTTGATTAATAACGTACAATGATTTAGAAAAAAAAGGACCAACATTCTAAGTGAAAAACTCTAAATAGCGATAAAAATGTTCCGCGAAGTTTTGAGACTGTCGAAAAGCACAGTTGTGTATGTCTCATGGTTGGAGTGCAATATGTAATTTGGCGAGGAGAAACAGAACACGAAAATCAGACGTCTCGTTAAGGAGGGAGTCTCGCTGCGCGCTGACTTCGCATAAGTTCGACAACAATAAGAGAACATTGCAAGTACTTCTTGATGGTGTAAAAATCTGAAAAAATCATGTATACTAAAGGTACTGAGAAGATTAATTTTGCATAATAATAATTGCAAAATGTTATTAACAAATTCATCAAAAAATTGGTTAACAAATTACCCGGCAACAAAACTTTTTTTTTATGAAAATGATTCGTTTATTTTTCTGAATACGTATGAATTTTTTCAGATTTTTAAGTAATCGTTGATTTTTTATTTTTTTTTCAAAGAACAAAAATCAACGATTACATAAACAAGGAGGACCAAGAGTCGCAGTTTGTGACCCTCCGAACGCGCGCTACCCATTGGCTGCATATCAAATGGTGGGGAGAGCCGACTATGCTAGAAGTAGAGGAGACCGGGGCAAAATGGGTCCAAACGGAACAGTCAGGGCAAAACTCAATTTTCCAATAATTTTTGGATGCCCCATTTTGTCCCAACGATACATCCGGATTTTCAGACCCGTTTTGCCCCACGCACCCGCCACCATCCCAAAGTTATTGGAGAATTGCGTTTTGTCTCGTCATCCCGTTTTTCCCCGGTGCGCCATTTTGCCCCGCTCTCCCCTAACCCTGTCGCAAACTGCGTCAGTGTCAGAAACTGGGTCTTTTACCTTATTTACGATAAACAAGGAGGACCAAGAGTCGCAGTTTGTGACCCTCCAAACGCGCGCTACCTACCCATTGGCTGCATATCAAATGGTGGGGGGAGCCGACTATGCTAGAGATAACCCTGTCATAAACTGGGAGAGTGTCAGAAACTTGGTCAGAAACCTTTACCTTAATCCATTTTTTCTTTTTCAAGAGTGCCAAACTCTTCTGGATTAACGAACTTGACATTTTGAATTTCTCAGGATTCCAAGATTGGAATTTATCAGAAGATGTGGAGGTTCATGGAGTCCAAGAGATCGACGGTATTCGTCTCGACGTACGAGGAGGGTGTCAAGAGGGTTCTCGAGGGCGACTACGCCTTCCTCATGGAATCCACTATGCTAGATTACGCTGTACAGCGGGACTGCAATCTTACGCAAATTGGTGGTCTGCTGGACAGCAAGGGATACGGAATTGCCACGCCCAAAGGTAGACCACGTAGGACAAGCCTGACCAGTTAATTTCAAGCCCTTCATCGATCTCCCATCCTGTATCAGTAAACTCCGATAATCTCATTACATTACAGTTAGGATAGTTGGGCAGTGGTCGATATCGAAAAGCGTTTGTGATATGTGCTACGGCTGCGATCGACTCATCGGCACTGTTAGTTGGAGGGACAGTGCGAAACTCCAAACCTCGTTATTTTACGTTTCGGTCATATTACGCGTTGGCCCTCTTCAGAATTATTTATTTCTAAAGTAAGACATGTGTACTTTGGCCAAACATGGAGATATTTAACAGAAAGAATAAACGAACACAAACGAAGCCTAAAAACCGTATAAAAGAACTCCACAGGATTAAGTACACACCATATGGACTTAACTCATTGGATTGATTTTGATAATGTACAAATACTAAATTAGAAATCGAAGTTAAAGAAAAGATTAATTTTAGAAATGATTCAAATAAAAAAACAAAAATTTCTGAATTTCCGAACTGATATAGAAAAATGTAGTACTACATATAACTGTTTTATAAATAATTAACTTACCAGTGGATTTGCAATCAGGTAATTTGCATACTTAATGAATTGAGAGATGTTAAATATCTGAGAATTTCAAAAGGTAACCGACTCGACATTAATATCGTCACTCTACCCCATTTTAAAAGATGAGCATGATGTAACAAATTTTTCGCTACCTATTGGACATCCTTAAGGATAATCGAATGAGTACAATTATCACCAAAGAATGAACAAGTTTGTTGTGAGTAGATTTTTAGTAATTAACTTTAAATTAGACACAGAAATTGTATTAATCAGGGACCGAATTTTGTACGTCATAGGGGCCAACTTATAAATGAAATATTCGTTGGTGTATATTTAAGGCCATATATTATTATCATTTACATATGTACACATGTCTTATTTTAGAGATAAATAATTCTGAAGCGGGCCAACACCTATAGTTGAAACGTTAAATAACGGCGATCGGAGTTTCGCCTATGAGTCGATCGAAGCCGCAGCACGTATTACAAACATCTCATTGCCATGAAACCATGCAAAAAGGGCCTTTTAGCACTAAACGGGAGCGAGCCAAAGGGGAAGGGGAGCCAAGGGGGCAAAATGGACCATCTTTACCAATTTTCGGCGGGGCGTTAAGGTAGTCCTTTCGTTATGTCTGACGCCACGTAAGTTCGAGAGAGGAATGAGAGAGATTACAAACACTTCTCGATGGAACAAAAAACAGAAAAAAATCGAGCAAAGGTGCTGAAAAGATTGTTTTCGCATAATAATAATTCCAAAATGTTATTAACAAATTACTGAACATTAAAAATTGTCCAACAAATTAACCGGCAACCTATTTTTTTTACGAAAATGGTTTGTCAATTTTTCTGAATACGTATGAATTTTTTCAGAATTTTATCTAATATTTGAAAATTGCGATTTTAAACAAATTTTAATATAAAGAAAACGCGATTGTCAAGCATTACATAAAATTCTGAAAAAATTCATACGTATTCAAACAAAAAGTGACAAAACATTTTGGTGAGAAAAAAATTAGGTTTCCGGGTAATTTGTTGCATAATTTTTTATTTCAGTAATTCGTTAATAACATTTTGGTATTATTATTATGCACAAACAATATTTTCAGCACCTTCCATATGCTTGATTTTTTTTTTCAATTTTTTATCCGATCGGGAAGTCTTTGTAATTCTTTCTTATTCCTCTCTCAAAGTTGAGCAGCGTCAGACATAACGAATGGACTACATTAAAAAAAAAGTCTCATCTCGAATTGTGGACGCTGGTCCGTTTTGCCCCGCTCTACCCCGACCTGCTCACACCGTCCGTCATTTCCGGTAGTTCTCGAGGGCTACAAAGTTCAAAGCCTCCCGTACTCTTCAACCATCGCGGAACTTGACCACTCGACTTTTTTCAATCTCTTTCTTCGCCCTTAGGCTCGCCCTGGCGGGACAAAATATCCCTGGCGATACTCGAGCTGCAGGAGAAAGGCGTCATACAAATATTGTACGACAAGTGGTGGAAGAATACAGGGGACGTGTGCAACAGAGACGAGAAGAGCAAAGAGAGCAAAGCGAACGCCCTCGGAGTGGAGAACATAGGTGAGTCCCCACATGCTTACTCTACCGTGATTCCATTGCCGCTTTTGCCGTTCCTCCTGCCGGAGGCCCCAACAGCGGTAGGTGATATACGGATATTTTCCACCTTACGCGACACCCCTTGGCTACTATCCAGCGAATCCCGCTAACCGCACGCTAGAACTTTGGTCACTTCACTGTTTTATTTAAGTTCCCGTTGTTTTTTGTTTTTTAATTTTATTTTATTAAAGTTTCTACAGTTCATCGTTTTCAAGAGTATTCGTAGAATAACCGGATGTTAATAGTTTAAACTGATTTCATGAATTATTTTTTATTAAAACAATAACATCTACGGGGATGAAAAAATGGCAAAAATGTTCCTAGCGAACAGCCTGAGCCCACGTGAGTTCAGAGAGAATTAAGAGAGAATGGCGAACACTTCACGACGGGATAAAAATCTGAAAAAAATCAAGCATATGGAAGATGCTGAAAATATTGATTACGCATAATAATAACTCCAAAATGTTATTAACAAATTAATGAAAAAAACATTTTTCAACAAATCCTCCGGCAACTTATCTTTTTGTTCATATAAAAACAATTTGTTAATCTTTTTGAATACGCATGCATTTTTTTAGAATTTTGTGTAATCTTTGAAAATGACGTTTTTTGTTAACTAAAATCGCGATTTTCAAAAATTCCACTTGTTAATAACATTTTCGAATTATTACTATGCAAAATTAATCTTTTTAACACCTTTAATATGCTTGATTTTTTCAGATTTTTATACCATGCGGAAATGTTTGCAATTCCCTCACATTTCTCTGAAACTTATGCGAAGTGAACACCATTCGCAAGGACTACCTTAATAATTAATTGCTAGTCACTGACAAGTATGTATGCGCTATATCGCGTATATCGCGAGTACGGTCTCGGATCGCGCGAGACAATTTTTTATATAAATTGTTGTAGCAATCCGATATCTATCAATGTCACCGAGCTGATTATCTCGGATCCATAGAAAAAAGTAATTAGCCAATACCTTCGCTCGAACTTCAAGTGTTTTCTATTCGTAACTCCCCCTGCCTCCCCCCCTCCCAACTCCCGCCGCTCGGAAGTTTTCACTAAAGAAGTTTATGTTCGACGGAAGTAGACAAATTTTCTTGAAGCTAAAAGAATTTTTTTCTACTGTTCATAGTTTTCAAGCGTGTCCGTAGCATGACCGGAAGTAAAAAGGTTTAAACCCATTCGATGGAAAATTAATGTTGTTTAAAACAATAACGAAGAGTAAGAAATTCGACAAAAATCGTCCTTTCTGCCAAATTCGGTTTTGTCTCTCCTCAAGAGTGTAAAATATCGGTGGGAAAATATATTCATATGCTTCCACTAAGTATTTTACAATAAATTCATACATGAATTAGTAATAGATATAAAGCGTTCCATCATCAAAAAATCAGTGGCCAAAATAACTCGCATATTCGATATGTACACGGAGAAAAATAGTTCTGTTTCTCTAACAAAATGTAGATCGTTAATAATTTATTGTTGTGGCAGCAAAAATATTTGGCTGCTACAGCAAAATATTTGCTGCCACAGCAACATTTTTTTTCTCCATGTATTGTTATCGCTTAAGAAATGCTCCCTGATGGGCTGCCGTACAAGCCAGAAGCTGGAGTCTTTCGATGACCAATTTCAGTCGAATAAACTTACATTGTAAATTAACGTGAACACTATAAATGCAAACGCCAAGGATTACGGCGTTTTCTTGAGAATATCTGATAGACGACACCGTCAGGATTACAAATTTATTTATTTTTAAATATACCTATCACAGGCTCTATTTCTGGCCTTCCTCTCATACTAATGTAATAATTACGCGCGCCTAATTAAGAGCCTAATCAGTAATTAATTTAATAATTTAATAACCATTAAATTATTTTGTAATAATACAAATTTGCGGAGATCTTGTAACTGCTATCATTATATAATGCGCATGTGCTCGGTTCACAATTCTTTCTGCTCATTCTTTCTTCGCCCTCTCCCTTATTCCTGTCGTTTATGTCAGTTACTTCCTCTTCTCTTCTTTCATACATCAATTATATATTGACCGAGACGAAAATCAAAGGACACGGCAGTGTCTCGATGCAAAGTTCAAAGAAACTAGCCAGACAAGCCGTGCAATTGTACGCCAAAGTGGCGTTTTTCAGCGTCTGAAAAAATTACAAATTTAAATTTTACCCCGATGTCTATCAATGCCACGAAGCTGATTATCTCGGATCCACAGAAAAAAGCAATTAGTCGATACCTTCGCTCGAACTTCTTCAAGTGTTTTCTATTCGCAACGCCCCCCCCCCCCCCCAACTCCCAGAAGTTTTCATTAAAGAAGTTTGTCTTCGACCGAAATAGACAAATTTTCCTCGAGTTGATCATTATTCTTCCGGCCATCTACGCCGAGACATTATGCAGGAACGGAACAGCTTCGCGTCTCCTTCTTGATATTACCCTAAGAGCGTGGCGCGTCATATAGCGCACTCCTCCGGTCGTCAAGCACCCTCGGAATTAACGAGACGCTTAACCAGAAGAAAGTCTAATGAGGAGAAAAAAAAAGTGGAGCGCATATACCTCCGGCAATCTTGGGTCCGCATCCGCACGAGACGACGCCCGGAATTTTCTTTGGTAACTGGAGGCGAGTGCGCTCGGTGCTCTTCCCTCCCAGGATCCCCCGCTTTCCCCGTGGTTGAGAGTTGCTCTCGAAAACCCACCCCGCCGCCGCTCCGGATTTCTCATGAAAGTCGCAACAAGTTTTTGCTATTGGGTGAGACTTTCTTTTACGTCTTCCGCGAGAAATTCGCGTGGCCCCGGCTCGAATCTTCTCCACTCTCCTCCCGTGTCGCTGCCATCCGAGGTGCCCGTTCTATACTGACTCGCGGAATTCCGTATATTTTGTCCGCCTCTCGTCCCGCACTCCCGAATTTCTTCGCTTAAACCTTCTTCTTCTTCTTCGTCTCCTTCTTGTTCTTCATATTCTTGCGTTTCCACAGTGTAACTCTAGCGCGAGTGGCCACTTTACGGAACCGGCAAATGTACTCAACGGAACGTCGCGGCCTCCGTCTCGTCGTCGAGACGAGCACGTACGGTTTATGGAGGGAAACATAAAAAGCGGTGACAAAGGTGGAAAACGCTACCGGAATGGAGCAACGATAACACTTTGGCGTGTTTGAGGCGACTCTGATTATATCCCGTCATTTGAAAGACTGAGTGTTCACAGCCCCGTGGCGAGACGTTAAGTGCACATGGGCTCACCAATTAGCGGGATTTATTTTTATAAAAAATCACTCGTCGACGCGGAGATCTGTTTTGTTGAAAGGAGAATATGAGCTAATGTGCTTATTGGGTTGTGTACGATACGACATCATCCGTTGACTAGAGAAATCGGAACGTAACTAATTACTCGCATACGCGGGATTCCATCTGAGTTCGGCCATCCTCCGGCCAGACCAATTCGAGGGAAACTTTTTTCCTGGTTTTAGATAGGTTTAAAATTAAACATAATTTTATTATAATATTATTAATTATAATATATTTTTTTTTTATTCGTTGTGAGATATCTGTGCTTTGGATAGGGGTATCGGGAAATATTAGGTGTGCGACAGATTCGTCTTGAATTATACTTTAACAGAAAAAACAGTCCGTAATTTTTCGAAAATATTTGGCATGTTAAAAATCGATTTGAAGTAGAAAAAAAGATTTTTCCATCCATTGGACATTTTTTTGTAATTTTTTTTGTTTAATCTTTGAAAAATACCGCACATTATAAGACCTCAGCGATTATGGTATCTCTTACGGCTTTCTACGATTTTTGCGTCACAGTGGGTCATAGGGTGATCTTATTTAGCTCCGTTTTCAATTTCTTAAATTATTTTGTTCCATTCTTCCACCGTATATCCTTCTGGGTTTTTACGGAACCCCATCCCGATTCCCCCCTAGCACTCCCTACCCGCACCTTAGCTAGGCTATCTAACTTCCAGTGCATCCGTAGCCGACTTAGCTACACTGTACCACATTTGCTGGGGACACGGGAAAACTAAGGAAAACCCGTACCAGTACAGACGGCAAAATGCGACTGATCCTCCGATATTTTTGTACTTGAGTAAAGTGCAGAAACACCAAATTTTCAGAAGAAAGCGCCTCCCGCTAAACGGTCGATGCGCCAGCTTGCGTACGGCTAAGCGGTCACCCATCCAAGCACTGACCGCCAACGATCTTGTTTGACTTGGGACACCACCGGAGCCGTGCGCCAACCGCGCATCCACCGCTGTCGATCAATTTCTTAAATTAAGCACATGTGAAACGACTCAGTCGGTAACCACAACCTGTAATTGAATGCGATTCAGAGACCGTAGACTTTTCGGGAAAAAATCAAAGCATTAGCAGATGTATAATTTAAGGTAGTACTAGCGGACCGCCTGAGCCCACGTGAGTTCAGAGAGAATTAAGAGAGACTGGCGAACACTTTACAACGGGATAAAAATCAGAAAAAAATCAAGCATGTGGAAGGTGCTGAAAAGATTGATTATGCATAATAATGATTCCAAAATGTTATTAAGAAATTAATAAAACAAAAATTCTTCAACAAATCTCCCGGCAACTTAACTTTTTGTTCATATAAAAACTATTTGTTAATCTTTTTGAACACGTATGAATTTTTTCAGAATTTTGTGTAATTGAAAATTACGTTTTTTATTAACTAAAAACGAGATTTTCAAAAATTACACAAAATTCTGAAAGAATTCATACGTATTCAAAAAAATTAACAAATCGTCTTCTTAAAAAAAAAGTTAGGTTGCCGACCCGGCATATGTCGGGAAATTTTTTTTTCGTTCATTTGCTAATAACATTTTGGAATTATTATTATGCAAAATTAATCTTTTCAGTACTTTCCATATGGTTGATTTTTTTCAGATTTTTATCTCATCAAGAAGTGTTCGCAATTCCTCTCTCAATTCTCTCTGAACTCACGTGGGCACAAGCTGTCCGCTAGTACTACCTTAAGGTAGTACCTAAGTTTGAGAGGAATAAAAGAGAATTACAAACACTTGTCGATCGGATAAAAATCTGAAAAAAATCAAGCATATGGAAGATGCTGATAAGATTGTTCGTCCATAACAATGATCCCAAAATGTTATTCGTTTCCTTTATGTTAAAATTTGGTTAAAATCGTAATTTTCAAGTATTAGATAAAATTCTGAAAAAATTCATACGTATTCAGAAAAATTAACAAATTATTTTCGTAATAAAAAAAAAATTGGTTGCCGGGTAATTTGTTGCACAATTTTTTTTTCAGTAATTTGTTATGAACATTCTGGAATTATTATTATGCACAAACAATCTTTTCAGCACCTTTCATATGCTAGAATTTTTTCAGATTTTTTTCTCATCGAGAAGTGTTTGTAATCTTTGTCTTTTTTCTCTCGAACTTAGGCGGCGTCAGTCATTGTGCTAGTACTACCTTAATACCGCGTCCGATGATGCTTCCATTTTATCCGAAACGTCAACCGGTTTTAAATTGCATTGATTCGAAAAATGCATCCATCTCTCTCATACGTCACGCGGTACATCTTTCACATTGCCTTAATTTCTTGCCATGAAGTACCGAGGGTTTGTTTTTATATACTGTAAAAAATGTATGGCTCAAAGTGATAGTGGCAGCTCGCAAAGTGGTCCGCGAGTGCTTTCAACGCCGAAGAGGATCCTTTTCGACGGGGCTTGGATGTAATAGAATTCGCTGAAATTTTCGAAAGGCTCGACTCCGGTATGCGAACGACATTTCCGATTGGAGAGCAAACGCTTTCGCGCGTTTATCCACGGCAGATACTCCGCCACGGAACAGTGGAGCTCGACGCACTCGTCTTTTCGCAGACGTAAGAGTTTCGAGATTGCTCAAGTTGGTCTCGTTAATCACAGTTGCCGCGGTACTTCGATTATTTGTAGCAGCAGTGTGATGTGTGTCTTGGCAGCCGTGGAGGAGCCGGCGAGGAGCTCGAGGGATGCACGGAAACTACGAGGGATGAAGTTTACTGGATGAGAGGAAGGCGGATGGAGTAAAATCGAGGGAAAGCAGAGCGAGGAAGTGCCCGGAGATCTTGGAAGAGGCGTTCGCGTCTCTCGTCATATACGTGCTCGAGAGTTTTCGAGTTTAAGGACGGAACCGAGGCGTCGAAGGAATACGACGAGGCACACAGACTCCCCGGCGACCCTTCGAAAAGTCGAACCTGTCCTTACAGCGAGGAAACTAGTTACTTCAAAACCGTCGGCTGAAACTTTGATTCGGCATCCAAGCCGTCACCGCCTTTTCGCATACCTGCAACGATGCACTACAAATGTGTACGAATACATCTAACGACAATGGCTTAAAGGTTTTGACGATTTGCGAACACGCAGAAAAATCATCTGTTTTACATTTATTTAAATCAACTGAAATGTTTATTTAAAGAAAATAAATATTTACTTGCGGGTGCCTGTCAAATAAATTATTTTTCTGGGTGCATATATGTCTCTCTGTAATGTCAAAAGATTTAGCCGCCTCCGCCGAGAAATCGGGAAGTCTGGGGTTAAATGAAACACTTTGGCCGGGGTAAAATGAAACAGCGTCGTTAAATATTCTAAGGGTCTAATTTTGAGACGTCAGTTTGAACTTAGGATCGAAGTTTGGCCCGAACTTCATTGCGTGCTTAAGATCTATTTTAAAATCGAACTTAAGATCGTACCTCAGTTTGAACTTGAACTACAATCGAATTTGCGTTGAAACTTAAGTTCGAACGTAAGACCAAACTTAAGCACGAGATCAAGTTCGAACAGAGATTTAATCTTAAGTTCAAATAGACGTCTTAAAATTCGACCTTAAGTTTCTTTATGAGGAGGGGGGGGGGGGGGGGGCTTAAATATTCTTGTCCCCTTGACTGGCCCTTACTCCCAAATATTGCAAGTCCTGTTAGAGCGGGGGGTCGAGGAGGGAAGGATTGGATCGAGGGGGAACGGACGTGTCACTCTAATTTTGTTTGTCAATTAATTTACGGATAATTCTATGTCCCTTGGCGCCTCTGCCCCGGGTTTGATTATTCTCTATTCTTGAAGTCCCTATTCTAAGTAAGTTTTGGAGATACTCAAAGATAGCGCGCAAAGCTTGCGAGCCAGCAGAATATAGGGGTGAACGGAGAAAAACGGGGCTGAAAATCGAAATGTTTCGATGGGGCAAAATGGCATCCGAAATTATTAGAAAATTGCGTTTTTACGAGTTCCACGACTATCTGACAGTTGTGTCTCAGCTGTTCGTTTTCAAACGTCGTCTGTCCCGGATATGTCACTTCGTCGGCAGTAAAAGGTCCAGTTTTTGACACTTCTACGCAGCTCTCTCACTTTAAGCGTGTACAATCATAGGGATAAACAAGGAGGACCAAGTGTCGCAGTTTGTGACCCCCCGAACGCGCGCTACCCCTTGGTTGCATATCAAATGGTGGGGGAGCCGACTATGATAGAGGAAGGGAGAGCGGGGTAAAATGGCACAGCGGGGCAAAACGGGATAATGAAACAAAACGCAATTTTCCAATAACTTTTGGATGGTGGCGATGTTGATACGTGGGGCAAACGGGTTTGAAAATCCGGATGTATCGTTGGGACAAAATGGGGGATCCAAAAATTATTGGAAATTTGAGTATTGCCCTCACTGTCCCGTTTTGCCCCGCTATGCCAGTTTGCCCCGGTCTCCACTACCCCTGTCACAAACTGGGACAGTGTGACAAACTGGGCCGTTTACCTTATGTCGTTCACGATGATCGGATTAACGCATTATGTGCTCAATCATGCTGAGAAATATTTACTCTTTACAAACAAACCAAGCCAATATTTCGGAGAAATTAAAGACTGCCCCATTTTGACCCCCGCGATATTCTTTTCCGGAACGTCGAAATTGACCGTCCATTCGATTGGTTTGCGACATAGTGATTTAATGTATAGTTGCAACGGCGATTTTCGCTTAGTTGGCCCGTTTCGCCCCTCTCTATATCATTTTGTTTTCTTCTACGGAAAACACTTGTTCTTGCCTGATCATTGATTTACATTTACTGCAGTGGTTAAAGTGTGTTTAACCACTCCACGATAAGTCCAATTATGAGAATAATTTTCAATTAAATTTCTCCGTGCCAATTCCTCGAGCTCTCGGTGTACAATTTCGTTAAGTTATCACCCGGGCAAAGTCATTCGTTTCAAAGTTTCCCTACGGTGACGATAGTTTACAATGAGCTTGATTCATCGTCGGCGCGGGACACGCAAAGGATAAACTATAACGCCACCAGTCACGATGATTTAATTGGTATCCGGTAGCAAACAGTGATACTCGCAAATCCGCGAAACTCTCAGTGTAATCGCTCGTTGGCACGGATTAAACATGCTATATCGCCGGTGTAGGAAACTTGCCCGAACAATAATTTCTGATACAGTTATAACTCCGGAGTTACGCGGTAACTGCGCCCTCCCGTAATTCCACAACGACGAACCCATTAGTGCAGGAAACGGGGTAACGGCGAACACTTTAGGGAGAACTTATATATTTCAATTAAAAGTGTTCAGCATTAAGCCTTCCTATACTAATTAATTGTTTTTCAGATGCTCTACGAATTCACAAAAAATAAAATAAATGAAAAATTATGAGCAATTCATATTTTGACATAAGGAAGTTAGTTGGAGGCCTTCACACTAGTTAAATGAGTGTAACATTTTTAAAATCTTTATACAAACTCTTATGCATCCTTTGATTAAGGTGGATGGTTATTTGTATGACAGCAGATGTTCTTAACCTAGGAAAACATACATTGCAGTGTATTTGCAAAAATATTAACTGGTTTTTGCGAATTTTCGAAAAAGTACATATTCGTTTGGTTTTTTCAAAGAATATTCCACAATTTTTGTTTAATTTTGATGTATTACGGCTCATTCGCTTCCTTGCAAGATGCTCTATGAATTCACCACCCAGATATTCAATAGCATTTTTTTCCGTTTAAAAATGAGAGCCTTTTGCTTATCCATTGAGAAGTTCCTTCATAAACAAACAGCTATAATTCTAAACGAAAAAAATACTATCGAATATCTAGACAGTGAATTCGTAGAGCATCTTTCAAGGAAGAGCAAAATCAAGCAAAAAATGCGGATTATTCTTTGAAAAAACTGAACGAATATCTATTATTGTAGATATTCGGTTTTAGCTATTTTTTAAAATAGCTAAAACCACTTAATATTTTAGCAAATCCATTGCAATTAATGTTTCTCTGGATTAAGGACATCTGCTCCAGTACAAATAACCATCCACTATAATCAACATATGCATAAAAGTTTGTATAAACGACTTTAAAAACATAGCACGTATTTAACAAATGCAAGGCGCTCCAACCTCCTAAATCTTCCCAATTCACCCACCTCTCAAATTAACCTTGGAAACAAAAAAAAAAAAAAAAAAAAATCAAAAGACAATCGCTCATACCTCGAGTGACGAAAAAAGCGGTCCTTCGTTAGAGTTCAACAAGTAGTCAGTCTGCAAACGGTGTACTGCAAAGCTGACCTAATAGCCTCTGGACAAGTTAAAAAATCGTGGAGGGAAGTAAATTTGCGACGGAAATAAATTCGCCGACGAGGAGGTGCGACGTGTCGGGGATGAAAGAGCGGATGACTGTCGGGCCCACCGTCGACGTGTGTCCGTGTGTCGGTGGAATATACGACGGGCGCACATATCCGGCGATAGTGTCGCATACCAAAGTTTCCGGGCAGCGTGGGACAAGGGTGAAAACGATACCGAGGGCTCGGACCAATCTGTATATCAATCGGTGTACTTTACCTTTCGCCGTTTCGGCTCGCGCTTCGCCCGGCCGGGGGAGGGGGGGGGGGACTTTCGGTTTTCCCGGGTGTTACGGACGTCAGCTAAATCACGGACTCCCGGGAATTATGCAAATCGCGACGTCGGGGATGCCCTCGTTGTGCCCTGGGCTCGGCGAACTCGATGAGGAGTCCTGCAGGTCTCCATCGCCGAAAGGAGCTTTTCGGTTCCGCTTTTCACGCTCGCGTCGTCGTCGTTTATCTACTAAAACGACGAAAATTAAGTGAGGCACGAAGCTCGATGCCGAAACCGTCTGGCCTGGTGCAGTGATGTTTGCGGGAGAGAGTTAACAAAATTGGAGTGAAACTCGTGGCACTGGATGGGGAATTAAATTAGGCGAGCATCATTGCTTGCGGGCAGATTTTAGCACTGAAACGGATCATGCAGTCCTTCGCTGGGCGTTTAATAATTTACTTATTTTTTGGTTGTCAGTGAATTCGTTTCTATGAACAGATGAATGAACTTTTTTTTGTTTAACCCTAGAACTCACATATCATTTTCTCTACCGTCCAACTCATCACAGGGGTACATATTTATTCTACGTGTTTCTTCTGCGTACAAGCGTCCGACGTGCTATACATGAGTTTTGCCGCCCATGAATCTCTTCGTTTTTTCATAAGGAAGAGAATGGTATGCGGCAAATTTGATTTTATTGAAGTGTAGGGGGGTTGAAAATGAAAAAATTGTATTTTTTTTTAATCATCCGATTTTCAAATTTCAACACCATTTTCCAGGCTGTGAGGAAAAAAATCGTCCCATTGTATTCCGTTCAAAAAGTCTGTTTATTTGGATGTCCGAAAATGGGGAAAAGTCGAAAACTTGTAAGATGGAAAAAAAATCAATGAAAACGCAAACAAAGTTGGTTTTACATGGGTTTTAACATTTATTTTTCTTAAAGTATTGTAGGTAATTAAAGGTAATTATAATTATTATAAAAAATTATAGAAAATATTTAAAAATCATTAAAAAATAAAACGGCGACTATATCAGCCCAAATGACATAACAGTAATTTACATTCAATCGTTCTAACAAAAAAAATCACTTACTTACATAGAACACTAACGGGAACTCTCAACTGGGGTACATTAGTACCCCAAGCGCGCTGCGTCAGCGTCCTGCGCGACAGCCAACGAGTAACTGGGACTAAAACCGGCCTCCCAACAACGTCAGATCATGGAACTAAATTATCGTGGACGTCCCGAGTCAATAATGTCAATTTCTACTTTAGCAGTTTGAATATCGTTTGGGGTACTTTTGAACCCCATACGTGAGTTCTAGGGTTAATCATTTGTTTATTTTCAGCTTTTCGTTGCCAGTGAATTAATTCCTGTTAACCGATGGGTCAACGATTTTTTTTTGTAACATTAAGTCTTTCGACTTATTATCTTGAATATCAGAAAAGAAACAATCGTAATTATGTCCGCCTCTGCGGTAAAGTTGCCGAGTGATATCAGAGTTCAACAAACCCTGTGAAAATATATATGTAACTCGCCGTGTATTCGCCGAGGTCGGTGGTCGGCGTCGAAGGAATCCTCGTCGGACTCGCACAGGCCAATACTGCACGAACTGCGGAAGCTCCTCGAGTCCTTCCTCCTTTCCCCGACAATAAGCCTCTCTCCGTTGATGGGCCCTCGAGGTCTCGATCGACTGGAACGTCTGAGTAAGTATCGAGAGAGGACCCGAGCCAGTCCCTCCCCCCTCGGCTCCTTTCACATACAGACTGGTACTTTAATAATGGCGACCATAGCTCGAGCCTTCCCTTTTTCAAGATCCTTAAAGAAGCTTACCTGTATTTTTTGCGTGTCCCGCTGTCGAAGAAGGCTCAATTAACTTCGTTGCCGGAAACGAAGAAACGAAGAAAAATTTATTGAACGAAGTTCAACACATTTTTCTCTCTCGTTCGAGATAAAAAATAACAAAACATATATTTCTTTTATTCACTCCAATTTAAAGCAGAGCTGGGCAAATACCCTAAGTACTTGAAGTACGTATTAAAGGATCAAGTACTCGAAGTACTGAGCACTAGTGTGAGAAACCGTAAACCGTAGTGAGTGTAAATCGTATATTGGCTGACAAATTATATATTCGGATACAAGTTAAGGTAAACGTACCAATGCCCGGACACTTAAGGGAGCAGTCCCAGTCCCTGGACATGCATGGAAAATCGTATTTCCATCTCTCTTGCACGCACGCCTTGTCCGGCCACTGGGACGTTTCCGGTCATTGGTACGATTACCTTAGAGTATAAAGAATAGGAGTGCTCGCTCTGGAGACTCGTCGTAGAATGCCTCGCCAGCTCGGCGACGCGAGGTGCCTCATCCCTTAGCACTTGAGATTGGTGGGTCCTCCGCGTGAGGCCCACATGGGGTCTTCTATGTCCCTGCCAAGAACGGCGTCGATATGTTGTCGATATGTAGTGTGCTGGCTCTGCAGCAGGCGCCGTCGAAACGAGTTGCTTTCACTAGGTAGTTCTCGAGTACTGACGTATTGAGTAGTGGCAGAACTAAATTCCTGAAGTTCTGAGTAGTGGGCACTGACTCAGTACTCGATACTTCAATACGTACTTAAAGTACTTAGCGCATTTACCCAGCTCTGAATTAAAGCACACATTTAAGGTTGTTGTGGGGCTGAGTCAGGGCAGTCGAGGTACGAGAGAAGTGTCCTTATACTGCTTATGTACACCCAGAAAAAAAATTTATTTGACGGCCACCGTTTATTAAGATTAAGTAAAATATTTATTTGATTTAAATAAATATTTTTTAAAATCAGATAAATATATTTTTTTAATCACATAAATATTTTACTTAATCTTAATAAACGGTGGCCGTCAAATAATTTTTTTTTCTGGGTGTATATATATGCTTATATATATGCTTATACATTGGGTCGACTTGCTGTTGCCACTCGTCAAAAACCAAACAGTAGCAATATTTACACGTGATGTTTTTGGGTGATTTTCTTAGAGGTATTTAACAAAAATATAGGTTTATTAGTGATTGGACAGCGTGAAAAGTGTTCTTCGAATTTTACATGATACATTTTTGGTATATACCTAACTGTTGACCATGACTGCCGGGATTGTATATCCATATTTTTATCGGTAACGTAGGGGAGAACGGAGTAAAATGGCACTGCGGGCCAAAATGGCACAGTGGGTCAAAACGGAATAATGAGACCAAACGCAATTTTCCAATGACTTTTGGATGGTACCGATGGTGGTACGTGGGGCAAAACGGATTCGCAAATCCGGATATATCATTTGAACAAAATGGGGCATCCAAACATTATTGGAAAATTGAGTGTTGCCCTCACTGTCCCGTCTTGCCCCGCTGTGGCATTTTGCCCCACTCTCCCGCAGGTAGCTGTAGCAAATTGGGTATGTCGGTACGGTAGGTAGTGCCATTTTCGTTCTTTTTTTCTCACATGGCCGAAATTTCCTACCAGAATCTCGTTTTGTTTAATCAAGAATCAATTAACGATGCTGTAAATCGTCATGCAGAAGGTGTCAAACGTTAAAGCTATTATCCGTTCAACTTTACATACTTTTCCACGTACTTGGTAGCATTTTCTTAGAAGATACCAACTACATACGACAGCATGGTCTGGAATTCTCCATAAGAGTATTACAATTAGTGCACGAAACCCAATAACTTTCCGATTTTTTTTTTCTCAAACATTATGCTGCGGATTGGTTCAAAATTTTACAAGACCCTCGGCAAAGCGATTATGTACAGTCGTGTACATTTTTATGATGATGGTAGCATTTTGATGTTGCCCCACAACAACCTTAAGGGGTATGAATGGGTCCAAATTCTATGAAATTCATTTACGACCAACTTTTATCCGACACAAAAAGTTTGACACAATTTTAATGACAGTTCGAACACAGAAGTTTAATCGATTTTAATAAATGACCATTTATTTATTTTGTCCGATGGAGTTCTTTTACTAAACCAAACTTTATTACCGCTAAAAATAAGAAGCTCCTACAAAAAAAAAAATAAATAATAAAAAAATGTTAAAAAATAAATGATTCGTTTAATCCGCTCGATATCCAACTCGAGAGTGCAAGAATCTTCCATGAACTCTCCTCGCGTCGAGTCTGTATCACTTGAAAATTTATTTGATTTTTTTTCATGAAGACCCGCACGTCGGACTTACGCTGTGGATTCATTTCACGAACACGGGAAAATCCGGAAACGAAGTAGAGTCTCGAGAGTCGCCTGTGCAGCACAGCGTGTGGATCTATAGCGTGGCTGCTCCTCGGCGGACTGCCGAGGAAGAGAGGATCCAGTGCGGGCGAGTTAGTCTCGCGTGGAGAGCCCAGAGCTGAAGGAGAGATGACCAAGTTTTGATAAAGTCGCGAACCGGCCGCTCCCATGAATACATAGTGGGCTGTTCCTCGTCGGGTCGAGGTATTCTCGGGGATTGTACGTAGTCTCACGTACAGGCGCGTACACGCCTGTCCGGTAGCGGCAAAGTGGAGAGTACCACGGGGAAGAGAATTCGAGGCGGATCACCGAGGAAGAACCTCCGGCGGAACTTTCCGTACACAGTGCGCTTGTACCGGCACTGTATCATATACGGCACGACTTTTGTACTTCGGTGATCCGACGGCTGATACGCGCGGGGAATAAATTAGAGAAGACAAAAATTACCCTTTTTTTCACGTAACTGACTGCGAACGCAGCTCGCGCATCAAAAATGTATAAAAATTCAAATTTTTTGTGTGCCCCGTTTATACTCTCCGGTACCGTGCGAGGCCGTCGGGCTATAGGGTAAATAAAAAAGGGACAAAAACGTCCATCGTGTTTTTTTGTTGTTGTTTATTTTACGTTTTTTAACTCCATACTGCAAGTGGTTGAGCGACAAAAATAAATAAATAGAAAAAATGCGGACCTGTGCGAACGATGTTCATTAATTTTTGTGGTGTCTATAGCTTGTAATATTTGCCGGAAAATTCTCTTTCATTGCTTTTATCTTCAGCAAGGCTCCCACTAAAAATAATCTAAATTTGCTTCTCTCGTACAATTGAAATAAAAAATAGAAGACATTTTCTATTGCAATTTCGATTACAGCGATGAGGATCATTAATCAATTTTATAGTACGGATAGTAATTTGGGTAGAGATCCAGCTGGATTCTTACTAGACTCCCTACTTGCAACTCGGGATCCAGTCAGATATCTAGTCAGATTCCCGAAATGAGATTTAACGGTCACAGATTGGATTCTGATCGGGATTTCAGACCAGGATACTGGTCTGGAATCCCGATAAGAATAGATCTTGAATCGCAGCTGAAAAAAATGGAAACGTAAGTAAACGGTACCTTGAACTGGATACTTTTCACGTTTAATTATATATATGAACTTACTCTACTGACAGGCACCATCATATCCGGGAATAACGCTGCTAATTTTGTCACTCGCTGGGAATCGAACCGTCGACTCTGGGTCGTACAGTACGAACGTTGTGCCTTAACCCACTCGGCTATCCAGATCTTTATTTAATTACAATATTAAGTCAACATTAATTTAATTTTAAATGTTAATGTTAAAATTTCGATGTCATGTAGCAAAAAAAAAACAACAATATAGACAATGATTTTTGTTAGATCTGAATATCGATAATAATAATACTTATGAACGTAAAACGTATTCACAGAACGCAAAGCGTTTATTATATTCGTATACAGTGAGGCACATTTGTCAGTCTACTATAGTCAATAATCAGTTGATAATGGATAATCGACAATAAGTGGATTTTGTTTATCTTTTTAAAAGTTGATACAACTTTTCATATAACTCTCAATCTCGTCGAGTTGTTAAATGGATGCATCAGCTTGCACACTGAAAAGTTGAATGGGTGTCTTATCAAAAAGTTTGAAAAATAAATGTTTCCTAACAAATGCTATAAGTTGGGGAAGGAGTAAAGTTCCAATCGGGACCCAGTTGGATCCTTATAAGGACCCCCTGGTTAGGGTGTTCCCGCAACGTCCCTAACTGCATTGATAACCGATTTTAACTTCCAAAACGGGAACCATCTGGATTCTCATAAGGGTGCACTGCTTAAGATGTCTATGCAACAGCCCTAGCGGCGCTGATAACCGATTTCAACTCCCAAATCGGGTCCGTCTGGATTCTTACAAGGACGCCCTTTTTGGGGAATCCCTAACAAATCCCGATTGGAATCCGATCGTAAGTCGGAACTCCCAAACAAATTTCTTCACTGGTATGACCGTGCAAGGAACTACGGTGCAAAAAATTGTTGCAAAGTAGATTACATGGTGGCGAAGATACCGAGTGAGCGGTATATGCAATTGTCATAAACGAAGCGGTGTTTGGCTATTTCTATCCCTGTGGGAAGCCTTTGCACTTTGAATGTAAGTACGAATGTATCTCAGCGGCCGTGACTTGAGACCGCGAATCTGGAGAGAGGCACGGAGAGCCGGGACACGCGTCGTTGCCCGGCAGCAGAATATACTCTCTGCCAAGAAATGGCATTTGTATCGGATAGGAAAGACGGTGTGGGAAAACTACCGAAGTACCAACTTCGTTCGTGGCTCGTCGCTCATTCCTGAAATTCGCGACGGAGTGGCTTGCAAGACGTCGGAACGAAAATATGAGTACTCAGAAAAAAAAAGTTTGCACATTTACCAAAAATGTCTCGTCCGCAAATGTCCACAATTCCAATTTTTCATGTTTACTGTCACAATTTCTTTGCATCGATAAACCGTATTTATAACTAAAAAAAATTGTACTTTTGAGTTAAGTATAGAAGTAGGAAATCGCGAAGTGAAATTTGCGGATTTCGTTGTTTCAAGGCAATTTTTAATCTACTCTTCACCGCTGATTACTAAATTATACCTCATTTTACTCTTAGTGTGATATCTGATTCAAACACTCGTGTCAGGCGCATAAACCAAATTTATCGAAAATTTTCAAAATTCCATAAAATTTAAACGGTTGGATCATCTTTCACGAAATATATTACGAAACATTGGATAGCGTTAGTCCATTCCCGGATTACATTTGATAGTTCCATGATTACTCAAATCAGTTTTTAGTGATTTAAAAAAAATCCCATAAAATCTGACTGCTTGAATAGATTTCGACCCAATTCAAAATCGAAGATCTTTGATCAAAATATTATATTCGTGTATAGTTTCAGGACGATAGCTCGCAATTTACGCACATCGACATACCACAGATATTTTTCAAAAAATTAAAAAAATGCGTGAAATCTCCAATTCGGCCTCAATCTGCATAAAAATTGTACGAAATGATGAGACGTGAAAACTCTACTAATGAACCAAATTTCAACCGGCTATCTCAAATCGTTTCCAAGTTGCAGTCGTTTTAAACGATGCAAATCGGTCACACGCACACATACATCAGAACGTTAGCTAAAAATCACATTTCTCGACGTTTCAGACTATTTTAAGGTAGCTATGCCGCTTTGGGCTCAACGGCATAAGTTCGAGAAAAATAAGAGAAAATTGCAAATACTTCTCGATGGTATAAAAATCTGAAAAAATTCATGCATACTAAAGGTACTGAAAAGATTAATTTAGCATCATAATAATTCCAAAATGTTATTACCAAATTAATCAAAAAATTAATTGTTTAACAAATTAACCGGCAACGAAACTTTTTTGTTTATGAAAATGATTCGTTCATTTTTCTGAATACTTTTTTATACCATTGAGAAGTAGTTGCAATTTTCTCATATTTTTCTCGAACCTATGCGAAATAAGCGCGACGCGACATAGCTACCTTAAGTACTCTGACCCTAAAATCTCGAAAACAATTTATTGAACGAAAACATTTTTTCTTTAAAAAAATGTTGCTTCGTCATAGAAGAAAAGAAAATTACCAAGAAAATAAAAGATTGTCAACGTTTTTGGACCACAAACATTCGTTAAGTCGACTCAAAGTCTCTCAGATTCGGCGACGTTGCATCGATGACGAAAAACAGATGAAACTTGCCAGTTCCGATGGAGAGTGGACACAGCCCTTCGGGATTTCGACATGCACTTTCCCAAAACAAAATATCAACTTACTCACGCGAAGCGAACTCCGAACTTCCGCGAAGTACGCCTTGGCCCCACAGAAAGGAGTATCGACGTTTTTGGACCAGAAAAATCAGTTAAGTCGCCTCGGACTCCCTAAAAATTCGCCGAGGTCGTATCGATGACGAAAAACGGACTGAACTTGCCAATTCCGACGGAGATCGGTCGCTGCCCTTCGGGTTCTCGACGCCGATGTTCCCAAATAAAACGGCAACTTACCCGAAGCGAACTTCGAACTTGCGCAAAGTCCGACGCCGCCACACAGAAAACCAGTAAGAAAAGATCGGTGGTTCGAGGGTCGCGCCGAGTCGCCCGGAGCTCCGACCGATTCTTTGTAAGGAAACTTTCTCGACGAGCGGCCCGCGCTTGTTGGATGCAAAAGGATTTAAAAAACAGAAATACATAAAAAAAAAAATCTAAAAAAAGAAGAAAACGCAGCCAAGGCCGGAAAATCGTGCGCGCAATATCTAACGACCGCGGGCTTTGTGGGGGAATCCTCGTTGCGAACTCCATCGTGTCTCCCGTATAGGTATATTAGCAGTGCGAAGGCAGCTCGCGGTCTCGCGGATCGCCAGTCAGAGACAGCGAGAGACTCGAGGCGGCGCTGGTTCCGTATAGCATGCGCGCCCAAAATCCCCCAAAGGCGTTCGAAGTTCTTCCAACGGGAATATCCTTCGGGACCGAGCGTTAGAAATCTTTCGCGATATCGTCGATTACATCCCGCCCGTACACGCGGACGACCGCGGGTCTCCGCGGCCGCGGGTTCGGCTCAAGTTTTCCAATTAAATTGCGAAATATGAGAATCGACGGGGTGAAAGAGGGATTCAGCTGGGGGCGGAAGAGAGGCTGGAACGGAAAGCGCGCTGGGCTATGTGCTCGGAAACACGTTTCGATAGCGCTTCCTGTATCTCCCAATGTATATGTGTGTGTGTGTATATATATATTTTTTTATATATATAATATATCCACTTTTTCTTCTCATGGAATGGCTTCTCTTTCGGACTTTTTCTGTTTTTTTTTCTTCCTGCATTCGTTCCCCCTGCCGTTTCATAATAGCCGCATAGACGGAGAGAATTTTTGGGGAAAATCCCTAGAAAAAAATATAGGAGTGCCCCAAGCGGTACACTGAAACAGATGTGCTCCGGGATTTTTTTTTGGAGAATTTTTTTACAGAGAAACTTTCACCATATTTCTCTCTCCGTGTACGAGTAACGGGAATACTTTGGTTCAATTGGCTACGATATCATCCCCTTGATACTGTCGCGTCTCGTCAAGGGAATTCGATCGTTCGGGCGGAACTCGACTCCCTCAGCTCCGTGTCGACAAGACGGTATAGATAGACAGGTTTAATAGATAGATGGAGTTTTTTTTATTGGTACTGGGATAGATCCCCTAAGTACCATGCCAGTACAGAGGTTACAGTAAGGTGCGGATTTTTCGTAGTCTAGATTTTTCTTAGTGTAATAGTGTGTTACAAAGTATGCGCAATGTACGGTAATGCGATGGAAGCGAAGCTAGTGGGGAGAAAGATGAAGAGAGATAATGAGTAGTGTAGAGACAAGGCATGTTTACCTAACCCTAGAACCCTAGGACATGTATAATTTTTTCTACCCTCTAACTCATAACTGGGGTACATATGTACCCCGGTCATGATTCCAAGTTTCTTCAACGTACAAGGGTCCTGTGAGCAGTGAATGGATTTTGCCGCACATGAATCTCTTCGTTTTTTCATAAGGAAGAGAATGGTATGCGACAAATTTAATTTTACTAATGTTTATGGGGTGAAAATCACCCTTAAAGCCCAAAACCTAACAAAAATTTGTAAAAATCGCAGTTTTTATTTTTAAAAATTGAGTTTTCTTAAAAATGGCTATTAGGGGAAAAAATAGTCCCATTGTATACTGTTCAAAAAGCCTGTTTATTTGGACATTTGAAAATGGGGAAAAGTCGAAAACTTTTAACATGGAAAAAATCAATGAAAACGCAAACAAAATTGGTTTTGCAGGGGTTTGAAAATCTATTTTTCTTGAAACATTGTAGGTAATTAAAGATAATTATAATTATTATAAAAACATATGAAAATGATTAAAAAATTAAATGCCGACTATGTACGTTCAATTTATATAATATTAACTTACATTCGACAGTGCTAACAACAACAAAAAACGATCACTTACTTCCATAAAATACTAACGGGAACTCCTGACTAGGGTATTTTGGTACCCCAAGCGCGCTGCGTTAGCGTCCTGTGCGAAAACCAACGAGTAATTAAAACTTTAGTGCACAGAAAAAAAATATCATTGAATCAAGTAAACTTTGCTTGCGGGCTGCCAAAGAAGTAAAAACGTTGTTTCAATTCTACTGTGAATTCGTACAATTTTATACCGGAATGAAACGATAACATGTCACCTTGACAGTCTTGCTGTTGTTGTTTCAATATCATATGGAATTGTAAGGATTGAAAGTAGAATTGAAACAAACATTTTTTTCGTCGGCAGCCCGCAAGCGAATTTTTTTTTCAGTGTGGCCTCAGCACATCGTCAGATCATGGAACTCAATTGTTCCTAACAGAAGTTAGGTTTTAGGAAAATTTGTTGAACATTTTTATTTTTCATAAATTTCTTATAAACATTTTGGAATTATTATTATTATCATATCTTATTATATATAAAAATTATTATTATTATGCAAAATTGATATTTCCGGAATTTTAAAATCCTTGATTTTTTAAAGATTTTTACACCATCAAGAACTATTTGCAATTCCCTCTCATTTCTCTGAAACTTATACGAAGTGAACTATTCACTATTCGCACACCCAGAAAAAAATTTATTTGACGCCCACCATTTATTAAGATTAAGTAAAATATTTATTTGATTTAAATAAATATTTATTTCATTTAAGTAACTATTTACTTAATTCCAATAAATATTTATTTAAATCAAATAAATATTTTACTTGATCTTAATAAACGGTGTCCGTCAAATAATTTTTTTTTCTGGGTGCAACGACTACCTTAATACTTTAGTTTGATCAGGTACGATATCATCCCCTCGATACAGTTGCGTCCCGTCGGGAGAATTTGATCGTTCGAGCGGAACTCGACTCCCTCAGCTCCGTATCGACTCAATCTTCCGATACTCCGATCTCTTTTTCATATTATTTCTTTCCCTCCGTCAAGACGTTTCGACAACTCGCTCAAAAAATATTGATATCATCGTAAAAAAAAAAAGTAATAACACGAGTTCACTCGCAAACATTTACGATTTCTATGCGACGAGTCTGAGAGCTTCGTATCATCGTGTCTAAGTTGCGCAAAGTGGATAACTTGTGTAGGGTCGTTTTAAAACTTGCAATTTAAAATCCGTATGGATATAACTATAACTTGCATCTACACGAGCCACCCCGCGGTGGCCTGCGGAGTCTCGAAAATAAATTTAAGAAGAGACACAGCCGAGAGGGGCGAAAAAAGAATTACGAGCCACTTTATTCATTGGTGTCATTAATTTTAATTATTTTTATTTTTCCGCAGGAGGGGTTTTCGTCGTGTTGCTTTGCGGTCTCGCCCTCGCGATCCTCGTCGCGATCCTCGAGTTCTGCTGGAACTCCAAGAAGAACGCCCAGTCAAGCAGGGTAAGAATCATTTCGCCACCTTCCTATCTCTCCAACACACACACGGTGTATCATGCATAAGAGACATACTTATATCTTATACACCGCGTCTCCGCAATGAAGAAAAAAAAATACTATCCTTGAGATATTATTTTTTTTTTCACGTGTTCATCAAAGATGTTCGAAAATTTTGTGCACGTTTTCTTTGTCACGATTCTCTACGAATCGTTTATAACGATCTATGTGGTGCATTAAATTAATTTAAAAAATATATATACTGTGCTATCGAGGAATGGTCGGAGATCGATGTGACGTGTATTGATTGTCAAAATGCGTTAACTATGCGAAAGGTCGAAGGAGTAAAATTAAAAAGACGATTTCATAAAAAAAGAAAGAAAAAATTCTTAAGCGCCGGAAGTTCGAGTCTGGTCGACCCGGAGTGCATAACTTTGAAAGTCCGCGACACTCGCACCATCCGGCGCATCGGCATGACGTCTCGTCGATGAGGTAGCTTGCGTTCCGCCGTATCGATTTCACTACAAAGAAGCTAAAAAATATTGCCTCTCTGCAGTGTAACGCAGTGTCAGAAAGAAGTCCTCGAGCCTTCTACGGTGAAAAAAAATGTATCTTAAGGTAATACTAGCGGACAGCCTGAGCCCACGTGAGTTTAGAGAGGATTGGGCGAGGAATTGCGAACACTTCTCGATAAGTTAAAAATCTAAAAAAAAATCAACCATATTTTTTAAAAATATGGTTAATTTTTTTTAAATATGGAAGGTACTGAAAAGATTAATTTTGCATTATAATAATTCCAAAATGTTATTAACAAATCAACGAAAAAAAAAATTCCCAACATATCACCAGGCAACCTAACTTTTTTTTTATGAAAACGATTTGTAAATTTTTCTGAACACGTATGAATTTTTTCAGAATTTCGTGTCATTTTTGAAAATCGCATTTTTAGTTAATAAAAAAAACGTAATTTCCAGAAATTACACATAATTCTGAAAAAATTCATACGTATTGAAAAAGAGAACTTAAGTTGCCGAGGGATTTGTTGAAAAATGTTTTTTTGTTAATTTGTTAATAACATTTTGGAATTATTATTATGCATAACCAATCTTTTCAGCACCTTTCACATGCTTGATTTTTTTCAGATTTTTATCCCGTCGAGAAGTGTTCGCAATTCTCTCTCAATTCTCTCCGAACTCACGTGGGCTCAGGTTGTCCGCTATTACTACCTCAATCGTCAAAAAAAAGAAATTGTTCAATTCCATCTTTCGATTAAATTCCACTACACTTCGCCTTTCGCCGTTCGCTCTTGCATGATACTTTAACGGCCTATAATTTCATGTTTTTTGTACCGTCTTTTTGGTATTGTACTTGTTTTGTGCTGCTGCCCGTCCGCCACTACATCCGGGCTGTCTCGCGCTCTCGCCCTCTCTCGCCGTGTCTCAACGCTCATCGGACCTCCTCCTGTGCGCGAATCTCCCGAAACTCGACTTCTCGATCCCCGACCCTGCTAATTACCGCACCGCTTCGATTCCCTCCCCCTGACACGACGGGACCGAAACTTTCGAATACCGGGTCACGATTCATCCCCCGTTACGCCAACCCTCACCTTCGCTCCGACTTTCCGACCGTTTGCTTTTGGAAACCCTGACTTTCCGCTCCGCACGATCGCCGATCCAATACTTCCCCCGTCGACCCGCGACCCTGCAAATCCTCGTCCACCGGGAAACCGTCCTCACGGCGGACTCGCCGATCGGATCTTGTGCATGCGTTCTACCGATAACCAATCACGCCCTTCCCGTCCAACCAATTCATATCCCATCGACTCGAACTTGTCACTGCGCCCGACTGGCACCGATACGACGACCCCGGCACCGCACATGACCAACCCCCCGTGTCTTGCCCCGGCGAATCGAGGGCAGTCCCTGTGTGCCGAGATGGCCTCGGAGCTGCGGTTCGCGGTGCGTTGCGGTTCACGACAGAGACCTTCGGCGAAAGCACGATCCCGGTCCGTGGCAACTCCCTGCAGCCGTTGCAGTCCGCACTCCTCCTTCAGAAGAAGCCGCTACTGCAGCGGCAGCCAACACGAGGAGACAACGTACATACCGAGCATCGAGATACCTCGGCTAAATGGTGTAAGTCCTGTCCTGCATGACGAGCCCGTGGGTCGGTGAGACGTACGTGCTTCCAGGAAGAGAATGTGTCGTTGATCGCGTGGTTTCAGTTTTTTGTTTCTTCTTTATTTCGTTGTTTGTGAGATCGATGGGAAAATGATTGGTCACTCTGACTTGGAGGTTGAGTCGCATTGGAAGTGCGTATGGTGGCAATAATCAGTTTGGCTGTAAGCTTGGAGAGGTTTTTTTTTGTTGTGGATCAGTTAAAATGGACTTGAAGGTGCATGGGAATTTTTCAATTTTTTTTTGTGCCGTCAGTGAAATTATACGTCAAGGTTTATGGGACCTTTTCCAATTTTTCTTTGTGGTTTCTATGAAATTACACTTCGAAGTATATGGAAATGTTTCGATTTGTTTTGTGCCATGGATGAAATTATACTTCAAGGAACATGAGAGGTTTTCAATTTTTCTTTATGATTTCAATGAAATTACACTTCAAGTAATATGAGACTTCTTCATTTTTTTTTGAAATTACACTTCAAGGATGAAATTTGATGAAATTACACTTCAAGGTATACCGGACTTTCCCATTTTTTTTGCCACACTATCAAGAATGAAGTCTGGTAATTTAAAAAGTCCTTTATGGAATACAAAATTTGACGAAAATACTTGCGAAAAAAGTAAAAAAAAAAAAATCTCCCATAGAATCTTTTAAGTTTGAGTGACCAATAACTGTACCTCTTTGCCAGAAACAGACTCGTCACTCGGCGTTTCGTGTCAGTCACATATGCAAAAATTAACGAACTTCTTGGAAGAACTGTCTTTCGATCCCGGAGTTGAATTCTTTCCGCGGCTAACTAAATCGTCCGCGATGCAGAGCTCGATAATAATGTATGCCGCGATATTCCGAGTTATCGTCGAAATCGGTTGGTACATTATTATGGAGAACGGTCGATTTGTTGGCTCCATACACCGGTTAGCTGGTTTGTATAATGCATCGGTGGCTGCGGGCGGATACGGGGAGAGAGAGTTGCCGCTGCAGGAATTCGATCTCCAGGTGGCTCGATAATTCATTAATTATTGATAGGGAAGCGAGCGCTTCGGTAATTATCGGTTAACGAACCGAGTTTCTATAGGCATTTGCTTTACGCTCTGTGTATGTATAGTATGTATACATATATTGCTGGATATCGTTCGCTCGAGGTAAGCGAGCTGCTCGCCAGAATACACGACTGATAGACCAAGGGAGTAAATGTGAGTGGTTCAATCTGAAAATCATATATATATCTCATATATATATCATATATCTCTGTATCTTTATACTGTAAAAATAAATTGTAAATGTAATTTGAAATTGGAACTTGACTTTTGCTTACATTATTTAGATTAATTGGATATTAATGAACTTTTTTTGTAAATAAAAATACCAGATGTTAAAATTAGACATTTTTTGGCTGGAACTTATCAAGATTTTCATTAAAAAAACAATTTTTTTACGGTAAAATTGCAATGCACATGTCTTTGAAATTTCAAAAACTGTTTATGTAAATAAGCTTCCAATACCGTTCATTAATTTTTGAACATTTTTTACAGTGTATGTTGTGTAATGCTCTTGGGCTGCACTGATATTCTCTTGTTCCATATTATCCGAAGACTCGTTTCAACGCGATATTTTATCGGTTCTTCCTTTCAGAACGGACAAACGCCGAGGAACCCTTTAAGGGACCGGATTCCGTTAATTTCGAGCACGAAATGAGTGTTTAAATTTTTTTTTTCAGTAAAAAAATAATTGTTTCGGGAATCCCTTTTGATCGCTTGTTCGTAAGGGTATCCCGATTACGTGAAAAAATCCCCAGGTCCGTATGTAAAAAATTATAGGACGATCATTTTAGTCAAGTAGAAAATATTAAAAGAAGGTATTAAGAAAATGGAGCTCGTGCACTGTAAAAAAATTTCTTTAAAAATCAATGAATGGTATGGAAGTTTTTTTTTACATAAACTCTTTCTGAAATTTCAAACACGTAAAACTTTTATTTTTAATTTTCGTAAATTCCAGACTAAAGATTAAAAATGTTTATATCTGATGTTTTTATTTTACGCAAAACTACATTGATGTTCAGCTTATGTAAGTGATGTAAGCAAGTTTCAAGTTCCAGTACATTAAATTTACAATTTATTTGTACGGTGTAATTTATTGCAGTCAGATCTGGAGATTTTTTTAATTCACTGATTAATCTATGAATTGGCTCACTTATTGCACGGATAATATAATTCGAAGGTAAATCTTTTTTTTAATATATAACATTTTATTGATGTGCGCATATTTTCAGCATTAATATTTGGCTCTGGCACCGCTCTGTACAATTTCAATGCTACTGGAATTATTAATAAGGCTGAAGCTCGGCTGCTTTGCGCGCATTAATCCAACGGCCATGTGTGACTACGGACATAAAAAAAAAACATCGTTCACACTCGATCAGTCTTGCATGCCACAAGGTTCGCTTTACTCGAGTTATAGTACGTCATATTTCACGATACGAAAGAAAACTGGTATGTAAATTTATTTAATTTTCTCGCTACGAGTAGCGGCTCGAGTCAACAAGTAGTTGCGGCTCCGTGTCCTCGTTGAAGTCAGACCACACACTGCTCAACCGCAAATCCAGGCACGGTAAAAAGAAAATCGTAAATTTATTGTGCTCGACTGGAAGTTTTTATGCTAACTCTAGTACATTCAATTTAATGTACAATTGTGATGAAATATCAATATACTTTTTCATTCAAATAAAAATTAATTATGAAAATCGAAGTACTTATAGTAAAATTAAAGTAGATTATTAAAAACAAAGTATTTCCAATCTTTTTAATACACTGAACATTAATTTTTCATCACAACAGTACATTAAATTTAATATACCAGTTTTTTCCTAAAAACTTTCAGTCCGGTACATTAAATTTCCGACGATTTTTTTTTGCACTGAGGCTTTAACGTTCGTTATCGATTGCAGTGTCTACAAAGTTTCTCGATATAATCAGAAGCTATCAGACAACAATTATGCCACGCGGTCGTCGGGGCCAGAGAACCGGGCGTTTCAAAGCGTTCCAATCAAAATCAAAACCGTCTTTCCGATCAAGCGAGGAATCACGCGAATCCCCGATCACGCTCAATGACTTCGATTATAGACTTTGGTCGTCGGAGCATGCGACATACGCCGGTGTTATTGACAAACAGCAATGCTCACATGCTCGTGGTTTCCAAAGTTTCCCCGATCGCGTACAATAAATGCCTTGCATCGCTCGCTCTCCCATACAGCACAGAAGCAAATTTCCGGTGACTCCACCTGGTCTACCGGCCGGTTTTGAAAATCGATTCGGAATAATCAAATCCCCAGTAAATCCTGCCCAGTACGGCGCTGTTCATGAATGACTGGACGATCATATACGTTCGAGCTATTCTCTGAAAATTACTTTCTTCCAAAGTACATTCGCGTATCGTGATTAAATTAGGTATTTCCATGGAGTTAATAGAACCCGATTCTCCCTCGCTCGCTATCGGCACCGGTACCGGTATCGGCTTTTATTCCCCGAGCGTTTTTCCATTGAGCCGAACCGAACACAAGCGCGGAACGGAAAATGGTCAGAAGGGACCTTCGCCGATGCATAACCCAGGGCGCCGAGAAGTTCCCCTCGTAACGCCCAATGCCAAATTAGTTTCCGGCGGTCGTGGATATTCGCATCGCGCCGGAATGTATATAATATCGTAAATTTAACGGGATTCAACCGCGCCCGCCGCGAGAGAGCCGGGGTTGGCCCGCAGCGATCGGAGCTGAAAAAGTATTAAAAACAAAAAAAAATAAAACCGGAAGGAGGGTTTTTCCCCCCCTCGAGCTGGCGATTCGTCGGAAAAGGGAGTTAAATTCGATGATCGCTAACACGGATCTATCGCAATGATTAATTCAGCAGGAGGCTGGTGCGTTGCCGATGACGGAGATGAAGAAATCATTGAGCTTCGATCAAGTGGGTCCGTGCCGTGGAGGGAACACCTAGCACAGGCCTCATGCCCAGCCTCCTCGTCAGCTGCAGCAGCAGCAGCAGCAGCAGCAACAGCAGCAGCAGTTGCAGCAACCACCGCCGCCGCCATCGGCGTGTCGGGTCACCCCCACGCACACACATCACACACACTGCCACTCCCATTCTCACAGTCACAGTCACACGCACAAACATCAACCACCACCTCCGAGGACGAGACGGGGTTCTTCGGGCATTATTCTGGGTCAAGGTAGGTTCGATATCTCGACCGATCAAATGTTTTTTTTATTAATTTTATTTTTTTAGTTTTAATAAATTTAATATATACTTTGTCAATTGTTAATTCAGGGTGGGTTCTGAAGCTAATTAGAAAGAGATAGGACACGAAATAAATCTTTTTATTTAAACGGTGCGTTGTACCTCGCACGAGACCATTTTTTTATTTTTGGAAAAAGATTTTACAAAAGATATTTTTCCTAAACATGCGAAATCGATATTGATAAACCGCAATCTCTCATCGATGTTCGAGTGGTTGCATTTCATGGATCTTAACATCAATAATGGCCTGATGTAGATTAAGGGGCTACTGGAGCTGCTTTTTGGCCTTTTTTAACTTGCTTTACCTGTTTTACTGACGGACCTAGACAATTTTTCAGTTCCGACTTAGCATTGTTAATATGCTACACATATGCGTCAAATCATGCAGGATTATGGTATTGACATAAACGCTTCGGTGTGCAGTCTAATTTTGATTGAAAACTTACCAGGAATTAAGAAAACCGAATATTATACGTTATTAACGTAGTGTCACGAATGACGTACAGGTGGCTCTGCATCGTGCCCTAGACTACGTTCGTGCCGTGTTCATCGGCTCTGATCATCCGTCGCAAGCCGATAGACTAAATGATTGCAGTTTACACTATGCGTGATTATCTTTTGAGTGAACAACTTTCCGACGGTTTTGGAATTTCGGAGAACTTAACAGAATCGGCATGCACGCCCTTTTGACGTTTGCAGGATCTAGAATTTTTTACATCCAACAGAACAGATGCTGTAAACATTTCAGCGGCCATGTTGGTTTCCGCGACAGTTTATAACATCCGATTTTCTTTCTTTTCGGAAGATTTCGACCGAAATTCGAGTGCACGATGAATCGTTTATGTTAATAATACAGTCCTGCAAGATTTGAAGCATATATGCTATTCATGGTTATTATGTGACGCGTATACGCGTCGCATAGTTACCATGAATAGTGAAAACTAAGAAATCGCCTATTTTCGTCGGTAAAACAGGAAGGTCCCGCAGCCCCTTAAGCCCTTACTAATACACGAAGATGATCCATTTAATTTTTAATTTCTTTTTTTTGTACGAGACTTAAAGAAAATTGATAAAAATATTTCATTTTGCCCCACGACTAAGCGACATGCAGAGATAGAAAAATGTTACTCGAATATTGGTTCGAAAAACGTGTTCCCAGGAGGTGACCATCCTGAGAGCATTCTGTGGAGGTTCGACTGCGATCTCGCGGGTGAGCCGGACGTAGTGATTTCGCCCCCGCCGCCGCCCCCTCCGCCATCGGCCGCCGTATCGAGGACCACGACCCTTTGACCAATACTCGAGGAAGTTCCGACCGGGGTGCCCGCACAGAAGGAACTCCCTACCCAGGCAACCGTCATCGTCAACGTCGACCCGAAGGAGACGTGCTTATAGCACACGTAATTCCCGGCGCGGATCGATGCCGGAGTCGATATTATGCTCCCATCCCAAGACCATTGAGACTCTAAGCGCGCGCGTAACCAAAGACCCGTCGGCAAGATTTTTACATCGTAACTAGAAAAGATATAGCAAATCGCCGGCTAAAGTATAACAGAACAAAAGTAAACGCGAATTTCTCACGATCGCATTATATAAAAAAAAAAATGTTGAAAAATAAAACAAAAATTGTATTATGCAGTCTCGCGCAGACATTCAATGTCTCGGACCAAAAAACAAATTCTCATAAATCGTCACTGCCATGAAAAAAATAAATAAAAAAATAAAACCACTCACACGAATCTCTATAGCATAAATCGAAGTATAATCGTTGCGTAAATTTCGATGCGATTTTCACGCGAATGACAGTGATCATAGATGAAGAATTAAATATATATATATAGCACATATATATTTATATTATATATGTATGGTCAAGTCATCGACCCGGACCGCGACGGTCCTCGTACGCGAGTTTCTCGAACTCGCACGTGTAAATTCTGTACATTCGTGTAGAGTTAGTTAGATAAGGGTGGAAGTGAAAAAGGGGGAACGATGAAGAAGCGAGTAATTGAGCGCGTGACTGTGACAGCGCTGATTTATAACATTTAATTGTATAAAATAAAAGCTCCGATGTGATGAGCGAATTTCGGCTCCCGCGATGATTGTCGGGAGCTTATCGAGATAAGAGTAGATAGGCGAGAGATTTTTTATAACGAATGTAAGTAACCCGGTACAAATTCACTCTTCGATCCTTCACGTACATCTCTATGCAGCGTTACAATGTATTACTTGTTTGAGACGAAAAAGAAAAGAAAAAACGTAACAGCAGAATCCGACCAAGCTTTTCAGCGAAGCGATTCGCTACACTATAGGCAGTTGGCCACTTTCCAGGGGACGAACGATCGTACTGCCACGTTGGGAAATTACGAGTGAAATCCTTCGAGTCCCGTTGAGAAATTTTAGCAACGTGCAAAATTTTTTTATTCGACAATGAAAAAAAAGAAAATTACTTCTTGACCTATGCAATTGTCGAGGTGGAAAAAATGATTATTGTGTGAAATGAATGGATTTTTTTTTTCGTCATGGGGGAATCGATCTATATTGCCTTTTCGTCTCACATCCGGCATCTTTTCAGGGCCACTCTTCTCACGTTGGTTCCCCAGGCCTACATTTTTCTAGAATAATCGAGAAACAGTCAATTCGATATTAAAATAGGTTTTCGCGGATTTGCAGGCTGGCGATGGTGTTCGAAAAAAATCAGAAAAAAAGAGATTTTTTATTTTGAACTACACGCAGTCGAAAGATCGTCGGCTTCGGTGCCCGGCGAGCGAGGGCGAAAAGTAAGAAAGCAAAAGTGATAAGACGAGAGGGGTGAACGAATTATTGACAGAATTATTGACAGAGAAAAAAAAATAATTAAAACATTGCGAAGAAGTTACATCACGGCCTATTATTACAGAGAAAAGTAAAATTGGTTTATAGTATTATCTCGGCAACACCCCGAAGAGTTACGTGCGCAGTCAACGTTGCGAACGATTCCGACTGTTGACAACTGTTTCGATAAATAAAATTAAGTATGATTGCGTGTATAAATACTATTAAATAATAAAAAACAATTTTAACCGTAAACTGTACACATTACGAATCGGTGTAGGTAACTGAGTATAATATTTATTATGTATGTGTAGAAACGTAAGAGTCCCCAGTCATATTTTGACACGAGCAAGACAGCGATACTGTTACAAAAAAAAAAAAAAAAAAAAAAAATTATCATTATTATCGTTACGAGTATTGACGGAGTTGGGAAGATAAATTATTTCGTTTTGACGACTGAGTGAGATCGAAAAACGGAAGGGGGGGTGTGGGGGCAGGCGACATTTTTTTTTAAATTTTCTTTCATCGAATCTCCCACCCGCCTTGAAATTTTTCGTCGGATATATTTATTACCCAGTATATATGTATCGAGGAACTTATACATATATATTGAATTGCATATATTATATATGTGTATATATTATATTAAATTTGTTACATAGATCGTATTATGTCGTTTTACAAATTTATTGAAGAGTTAGCTCGCGCGATTACGCGATATGGGGGGAATTTTTCTCTTTTTTTTTCTTCATCGATGAGCGAAAGTCGCGCGCGCGTGTGTGTCTGTTTAGCCAACCGAATAAGTTGTATAATATGTATATCGAGAACTATCGATGCGCGTAAGATACATTGATGTGTGTGTACGGAGGAATGAAAGAGTCGACATTTGCCAAATGTAAACAACGCCAAAGAAATTAAAATGAAAAAAAAAAACAAAAAAATGAAAATAAAAAGAAACAAATCTCATGCTGCCACTGCACTGGAAAGCGATAAGAAATTGAGGAACGAGTGTGTCCCTGCTCGAACTGCCACGGCCCGCTGTTAGAGCACGATATTCGCACTTCCCGAGACCTCGCGGTCAGTCCGTTGCCGGAACTTGACTCGAACGGTCGAACACGATCGAGTGTATTTCATGCATTATTAAAATCCAATTAATTTTCCTCTCACAGAACTGTCGCCGCGGCTAGCGCAAGATTTTCGACTTTAATTTTACGCTTACACGCGCACCATTTCGTCGATCGATAATTTAAAAAAAGCGTTTTCATCGATATCAAAGACTCGCGATTGGCAGCCGTGAATGAGTTTAAAAAAATCCATTTGCAACAAATTGTAAAAATGTTAATAATCAGGGACGTAACGAACGCGAAGATATCAACGTACATTAGCAACGAGTTTTATTGGTGTACAATCGGGATGTGATTGTGAAAAGAGTGTCGAATAAAAAAAAAATAAAAAATATGTTCGCCGAAAACAAAAACCCTGGATACTTTGTCTATGTCAACAAATACAATGAAAATACTTAATAATAAATCATTTCAACATGAATTATTACCGATTTATTGGGTAAAAATTAATACCATTACTAGTGGTTATGTAGACTCGCGCACTTCGCCGCTCCGCGTATCTGTGTGAGCATCCGTGAGAGTCAGTAAGTATCTGCGAGTATCTGTGAGTATCTGTGAGTATCTGTGAGTATCTGCGAGTATCAGCGAGTATCTGTAGGTATCTGTGAGTATCTGTGAGTACCTGTGAGTATCTGTGAGCATCTGTGAGTATTTGAGAGTATCTGTGAGTATCTGAGAGTATCTGTGAGTATCGTGAGTATCCGTGGGAATACCTATGAGTACCCATGTGAGTATCTGTGAGTATCTGCAAGTATCCGTGTGAATACCTGTGAGTATCTGTAAGTATCCGTGTGAACACCTGTGAGTATCTGTAAGTATCCGCGTGAACACCTGTGAGTATCTGTAAGTTTCTGTGAGTATCCGTGTGAGGACCTGTATGAGTACCTGTGTGAGCACCTGTGTGAGTACCTGTGTGAGTACCTGTGTGAGTGCCTGTGTGAGTACCTGTGTGAGTACCTGTGTGAGTACCTGTGTGAGTACCTGTGTGAGTACCTGTGTGAGTACCTGTGTGAGTACCTGTGTGAGTACCTGTGTGAGTACCTGTGCGAGGACCTATGTGAGTACCTGTGCGAGTACCTATGTGAGTACCTGTGCGAGTACCTGTGTGAGTACCTGTGTGAGCACCTGTGCGAGTACCTGTATGAGTATCTGTATGAGTATCTGTATGAGTACCTGTGTGAGTACCTGTGCGAGGACCTGTGTGAGTACCTGTGCGAGTACCTATGTGAGTACCTGTGCGAGTACCTGTGTGAGTACCTGTGTGAGCACCTGTGCGAGTACCTGTATGAGTATCTGTATGAGTATCTGTATGAGTATCTGTATGAGTATCTGTATGAGTATCTGTATGAGTATCTGTATGAGTATCTGTATGAGTATCTGTATGAATTTCTGTATAAGTATCTGTATGAATGTCTGTATGAGTATCTGTATGAGTTTCTGTGAGTATGTGTGAATATCTGTGAGTACCTGTGAGTATCTATAAGTATTTGTGAGTATCTGGTTATCTGCGAGTATCCAATCGATACGAACTTTATTATCATGTAGATTATTATTTATAGGGTAAAAGTGGGGAATATGGCCCGGTCCATATATCATTGATTTACATGTTAATCGAGGTGGGCCATATTCACCACTTTTACCCTAATTAAAAATATATTTTTATCCCCTCAAGCAAAATATAGACGTTTCGATGTGAAACGATTCGTCGACGTTGAAACGCTTTGATAAGCAAAATGAGATACAATTATAATTCGTCGAGTATCGACCCATTATCCCGTACACAATGGCTGCGGCTCTCCGCATTCTTTCTGCAAGAGTAGCTGCAACCCAACTGCATCTGCATCGGCAACGGCATTCCTCGATTCGCTCCTAGAATTCTACCGGCGAGACCTCTCACAGCCTCGAACTACGACAGTCTATTTAAAAGAGAATGGAATACGTAAAGTGAGGGTGTCTCACGAACTCTCGATTTCCACCCTTTCCCCGAACGGCGAAGAGCGGACAGAAAAAAAAACAGATCGCCTTCACCGAAAGCCCAAACCCCTCTCCTTTGGCAATGAATTCCAGCTCCGGGGTCCAATTGTCATTTTTTTTTTTTTCATCATCTCATCGCCGTCTCAATGGACCTTGCGTTTCTTCCTCCCTCACGACTATTCTATCGCGAATTAAAGAGAGGGGCTTTTTTCGAGGATCCCCTCCGCCAGCGACTGGCGCTCGATCGACGTGTAAATTAAGCCGTGAGACTCGGGGCCGGCCCGTTGCCTTCCTCGTTATTCTCCGCCTCTTCATTCATTCCCTCTCTGACCGTCGCCGAGCTTCGCGAGAGGGCGAGAGAAAGGCAAAAAGAAATTAAGAAGAAAGAAGCAAGCGGTGAAGGTTCGTTTTTTTTTATTCTTCCTTCCTCGAGAGAAGCCGACTGAGATCCCTTCGTCTCGGGAAAGTTAACGACCAATGGCGGTATTGCTATCCACTTCCTTCTGGCATTCGCTGATTAATTCAGCAGCCCGGTCAACTCTTCCGAACTTCTCGGTATCTCCCTTTCCTACCGACGATTTTCCTATCGAATCTCGCTCCAATTTTTTTTTTTTTTTTTTTTTTTTTTTTTTTTTATTGCACGTCTCTAACTGAGGTGCTTTTTTCTACCTGTCTGCAGGACGATACGGCTGGGCGAACTCGATCGGTACTTGTAGCGATCGAGTCCGTCCAGGGGATCCTGATCCCCTTTTCGGGCAGCCTCGGAAGTGGCGACAGGTGTAATCGATCGATTATTGTGCGAAGAATCGATGTGTGAACAGCCCCGCAGCGAGGAGATTAAGACGACTCCATCAATCACCCCCACTAATTCCTCGATGCTCGGAGCGGCGGAACACTTTTTTTTCTTGCAACTCCGACGTTCCAGCAGCCAGGGCTTCGATCCTCTCCGAGGACATCAGACTGTTCCCCCTCCCCTTTTTTTACATTGTGTTATTTATGCAAATCTCATTTCCGTGCCAGGGAGCCACGCTTGGTTCGGTGAATATATATTAGTATTATTCTGTAGACACACCGAGAAAAGTGTGAGCCCGGTTTCTGTCGTGTGGCACATACTGAAATGGCTCACCGAAGAGAAAATGGTAAAAATTACTGTTCTCGCGAAAAAAACATCCACTAGAGAATAAAGAATAATTTGGTGAAATAAAAGGTCAAGAAAATGGTAAGGGTACCTTCTCATTTTTCCACTTTCAAAATGGCCAAATTTTTTTTTTCGCCATATCGCATTTCTGCCACCGTTCAGGTGACCCATTTCCACACAAAATAGTGAACTGGTACCTTTTTCGAAATTTAAAAAATTGACCATTTTCAGCATTAGTTTACAGTATTATCTGGGCAACCCTCCGAAGATTTACGTTTGAAGGCGATGTTGCGAACGATACCGACTGTTGACAACTGTTTCGATAAATAAAATTACGTATGATTGCGTAAATACTATTAAATTAAAAATTAACTGTAAACTGTACACATTACGAATCGATGCAGGTAACTGAGTATAATATTTATTATGTATGTATAGAAGCGTACGAGTCCCCAGTAATATTTTGACACGAGCAAGACGGCGATACTGTTACAAAAAAAAAAAAAAAAAAAAAAAAACTGATCATGGCGAGTATTGACGGAGTTGAGAAGATAAATTATTTAATTTCACGACTGGGTGCGATCGAATGGGTAGACGATTTTTTTCCATTTTTCCATGAGGCTGATCCGAACAACCCACCGACCCGTATTATCCCCGCTGCGCCCAACCGCATATACTTATCCATGTACATACGTATGTGGATCGAGATTTTACGTGTGTCTATACTTGAACGAGTAGACACATAATATATACACCTGCCTTTGGGTTACGCGGCAAATTCACTGAATTATTCGTCTGAGGAACCCGTCGCTTGAACGCCCTCGAGTCCTCGCCGACCAAATATAGCAGGTACACCCTTAGCGATAAGTGACAGAGTTGGCTCCTCGGAGTTGGATGCCGTTAACAAATTCGTTATTCCAAGCTACTCGGAGACCGCTCCTGCAACTGCCATTACGTCGTTCTTTTACAAAGTTCTCTTTCGAATGACGAATATTAAAATGGTTTCTGTATGACGAAACTTAAATTTACAAAAATGCGACACATTGGCCGTTTTATAGTTTTGGTCATTTATTGTATGTACTTTTTATTTTGTTTTTTGGGGGTGAAAAAAGCCCAGTGAGCTGCCAACTCACTTACAGTTAACGAGAAAATCAACGTACACTCGGACCTCGATTTTAAGGACCTCGATTGTATGGACAATCCCCACTTTTTTGCTCCCACTACGTCTCGTCCGCACATGGTGGAGCACATTTACGCCATGCCGACCAGTATCGTAAATATAGTTCTTCGTCCAGGTAGCATTCGGTAGCACCCCGCAAGTTACGTGTCGTAAATATCATAACCAAAAGCAGATGTCAGTTAATAATGGAAATACCAAAAAAAAAAAGTCAGAAATAATCACGAACAAAGAGGAACTGAAGCTACTGAACAAACTCATCGAAGGCCCGCGGCCGAGTGAAATTGTCAGTGAATGCGGTGTTTCGCGCGGCACATTTATATCTCTACCACTCACAACTCTCCCAGATAACAACTCTACCAGAATACATCTCTCCCCAAACATCTCTACCAGAAAACAAGTCTCCCGGATAATAACTCTATCAAACAATATAATTCTAACAACTCTACCGCATAACAACTCTACCGTATTAGAACTCTACCAAAAACTCTCCCGGAATTTAAATACAACTCTCCCCGTATCAAAAAAACTCTCCCGGAATTTAAATAAAACTCTCCCCGAATTTAAATAAAACTCTCCGCGAATTTAAATAAAACTCTCCCCGTATTTAAATAAAACTCTCCCCGTATTTAAATAAAACTCTCCCCGTATTTAAATAAAACTCTCCCCGTATTTAAATAAAACTCTCCCCGTATTTAAATAAAACTCTCCCCGTATTTAAATAAAACTCTCCCCGAATTTTTATTTTTATTCCGGGAGAGTTTTTTTTTAATTCCGGTAGAGTTTTATATAAATTCGGGGAGAGTTTTATTTAAATACGGGGAGAGTTTTATTTAAATTCCGGGAGAGTTTTTGGTAGAGTTCTAATACGGTAGAGTTGTAATGCGGAAGAGATGTTTTCTGGTAGAGTTGTTATGCGGTAGAGTTGTTAGAATTATCTTTTTTGGTAGAGTTATTATCCGGGAGACTTGTTTTCTGGTAGAGATGTTTGGGGAGAGATCTATTCTGGTAGAGTTGTTATCTGGGAGAGTTATGAGTGGTAGAGATATAAATGTGTCTTTCGCGCGCGTTCGTGTATAACCTCAATAATAATAACGACAAGTTTCGTGCTCTCACGAACTCATCGAGTGCTCAAACGCTACAAATAATAAAAAAAAGTGTTAGAAAAAATGCTGAATATTGTTTGTTAAAATACGCATAACTACCCATAAATATTACGTATCATTTTTACAAATAAAAAAAATAATATGCAAGGGCATCGTGACTACATGATACGATACTGGGCACAAGCGTGCGAGCGGTCCGACGCATTCCAGGGGCGGAGCTTAAAGAGCCTCGATTCTATGGACATCCGGTCCCGAAGTGTCCATTCAATCGAGGTCCTACTCTATTTACTCACTTTTGCTTCCTCATAGAGGAAGCTTTGTTATGGTGAAATAAAAAAAATCCAGATTTTAATGAAAATGTGTTCAGAATGTTAGAAAACATTGAAAAATCACGTTTAGAAAAAATGTCCGGATGTGTGTGTGTGCGTGCGTGTCAGACCCGGAAAATTGAAACTCTTATAACTTAAGAACGGCTTGAACTATCACGCGGAAGTTTATAAGGTAGGTAGAGGGGGAATTCTCAATGTTTAGTTACATTTTCAGCAAAATGCTTCCATTCATAAAAATTTTACGCGATTTTTAAGGTTGCTAAAAAACTCTGTGCGCACGTTAGCTCTTACATTTTTTTAGCAATCGGGCCCAAAAGTTGTACACAAAGGGACTATTACCGACCAATGATCCCCATTGCATTTGGCGAGGATCGATCAAAACGTTACATTTTTATTAAATTTTGAATTTTTCGATTTTTACGAAAAAATTGTATTTTCATTCTGACGCGAGTTTTCGTATTAAATATTAAGTTAAGACTAAAATAAGTTGCAGTTGCGTGATGAGTGAAGAAAATAGGTTTTAACTATAGTCCCCGAGCCATCATTGAAGAACAAACTTTTTCGGGAAGTTTTTGAACCAATATAGCCAAAATGAGTGATTTTGCGTATTGTCGAACAACGATTTCCTTGCTTCTCGATGGCATCGCCGAAAAGTTCAGGTGTTTATCATGTTCTATGACAAGAAATATACAAGATGTATGTGACGGGGTTGAAAAAGCTAGGTACAGAGGTACCATTTGCATTTATTGAGTAAAAAATCGAAAGCGTCAAAAATAAACCAGGGGCGCATTATTCCACGTGTGTTTTCGCGTCAATCACAGATCCGACAAAGTGAAGCGCGACGTTGGTGTATTTTTCTCGCTTAACCTGAATCGGTCAGACGTTTTGCATAAAAGTCAAATACGAGATTGACGTTGACAGAAGTTGAAAATTGAAATGTTCATATAGCTTTTTCATAAAAGTTGAAAATTGAAATATTCATATTGCTTTCTCATAATGTTCCTTTATTCGCGAAGCGTCCACCATGAGAAAGCCATAAATATAGAAAATGCTTTCTCATAGAAGAAGCTTTGCGAATAAAGGAATATTGCGAGAAATCCATATGAGTATTTCAATTTTCAACTTTTATAAGGAAGCGATATGAAAATTTTTAATTTATTTTTTTTTTCATGGGAGTGAAAAAGAGCACCGAAATCTGTTGACTCGCCTACAGTTATCGGGATTGTTTTTCTCCGTTATTGACTCTGAGGAACGGCAATAGGGTTGCACGGCAACTTCGGTATTTATAGTTTTTCATATCGGCTCTTCGCCCTCATTGAAGCGCTGATAGCGTTAGAGTACCGTAGCGAAGAGGACTGAATCGTCGACGGAGTGCGCAATCGTTCCATTTCACAAATTGCATTCGTTCGAACGTCGCTTCAAAGGTACGGAACTACGGCTACGGCTGTTAAAATCCGAGCCATTTGTCGCCTTTTAGCCATAGGACACCGCACTCAACGCTCCCAAGAGGCTATCAGAAATGATAAAAAGAAAAAAAAAAGATTGGCTACGATTGCTTCGAAGCGCTGTACCGACTCTTCGGGAACGCCGTTTGAAGATCTGTGCACTCCGGGCTCTCTCTAACGAACCCATGCATTTCGCGAACAAGTAACAGAATTGCGAAATCGATAATACAATTGAAAAATAAAAAAGAATGTAACTTTTTATTCAGTGGCCGCTAAATGAGACCTCGAATAGCGGGAATTATTCTTTTTTTTCGTTAAAGTAGAATAGACTTTCGTTAATACTCCCGCCAATACGTTGAAACCAATGAAACTAGGTTCCAGCTCCCTCGATATCTTTACACCGCTGCGTTTTCTCTTTATTTCGCTTTCAGAAAAGCGTATAGCACTAGTTGCCTCGTTAGCTGATTGAAGGGCTCCATAACGTCTCGCTGAATCCCACGGTGAAAATGTAGCAGCGCTACAGTGGAATCTCTCACATGGTACCTTCAATTATCGATTGAAATTTGGTTCTTATATTCTGAAGACTTTAAACAATGACATGTAACGTGAAAATATAGCAGAGCTATGGTGGAATATCTCACATGTTATCTTCAATTATCGATTGAAATTTGGTTCTTATATTCTGAAGACTTTAGGCAATACAATTGTAACATGAAAACATAGCAGAGCTACGGTGGAATCTCTCATATGTTATCTTCAATTATCGATTGAAATTCGGCACTTATATTCTGAAGACTTTGAACAATAAAGTTGTAACGTGAAAACATAGCAGATCTTCGGTAAAATCTCTCACATGTTATTTTCAATTATTGATTGAAATTCGGCACTTATATTCTGAAGACTTTGGACAATGAAATTGTATAGTGAAAATATAGTGAATATAGTGAAAATAGCAGAGCTTCGGAAAAATCTCTCACATGTTATTTTCAATTATTGATTGAAATTCGGCACTTATATTCTGAAGACTTTGAACAATAAAGTTGTAACGTGAAAATATAGCAGAGCTACGGTGGAATCTCCCGCATGTTACCTTCAACTGTCGTTTGAAATTTGGTTCCTATTTCTGAAAACTTTGAACAATGACATTGTAGCGTGAAAATATAGCACAGCTACGGTGGAATCTCCCGCATGTTACCTTCAACTGTCGTTTGAAATTTGGTTCTTATTCCTGAAAACTTTAAACAATGACATTGTAGCGTGAATATATAGCAGAGCTACGGTGGAATCTCCCGCATGTTACCCTTAAACTGTCGTTTGAAATTTGGTTCTTACATTCTGAAGACTTTAAACAATGGCATTGTAACGTGAAAATATAACAGAGCTACGGTGGAATCTCTCACATGTTACCTCCAATTATCTATTAAAATTTGCTAGTTATATTCTGAAGATTTTGAACAATAAAATTGTAGCATGAAAATATACCAGAGCTACGTTGGAATCTCTCACAAGTTACCTTCAATTATCGATTGAAAATTGGTACTTACATTCAATAAGACTTTAAACAATAAAATCGTAACGTTACTAAAAAAAAGCGACGCATTTGCTAAGATAAACATTTGGTTATATAAATATTGTTAGTACCGTGGCATTTTCAATCAGTACGTCAGTTCCAGCTCAAAAAAAAATAAAACAAAATCATGCTGGCATGCAATTTCATGCTGGAATAACGTTTTGTGGATTCTGGGACAATTTTCGATTCCTTCATACGCCGCGCACCGTGAATGGTACATAGAAATCGAAAATAACTGTGGCATCGAGCCGGACACAGCGGCGACCACTTGGAATTTACATATTGATCGACAAACACACGTGACGAAGAGTAGACCCTCGCGATCGCCGAACACACCCGATGGTTTTGGTACACTGTATGCTCGGTTTCTCCGGCAACAATACCGCTGCATTTGCTTTCACCTTGATGCGGCTAATTGACTGATTAAAGGGCTGGAAGGCAGAGAGCCAATCCCTGCATTAAGCACTATTATATTGCCCGGTATTGGCGCATAGCGAAATCTTGGACAATTTAATAAGGAAAGATTCCATCGGTCAATAACATCGAACTTTTGAGATGATTGTTATTTAACTGCGACTACGAGCGACCAATTGGCACATTCCTAAGGCGGGGCATAATCCGCCTTACGAATAATTAATAATAATAACAATAATAATGTTGCTATTTAAGGGGATTGCAAGACTTTAAAATACGTTTTTTCAGGATTTTTTTTGAGAGGGAAAAAAACAGGTGAGCCTAGGGAATGCAGGTATATTTTATTGTATATTTGAACTGTACGAAACCATTTTTTTACACAAAACCCAAAATGAGTGCATAGTTATTGGCCGATTTACTGCACTACAGTTTTCAATTGGCGGGAAAGATGCAGCTCGTAATTCTTGATTGAAACAAAAAAAATGACATATACTTTCAATTGTTACATATTTTTCTTCTATGTGAACCTCGGAAAAGTCAATAAAATCGAAAATTTATCATTTTATTCAGGTTTGAAAAAAATTTTGTTTATAAGAAAGAAAAAACTATAACGTGCTATAAAAATGATTTAAAAATACTTTTTTAATAAGGGTCTGATTATTATATGTAATTACATATGACAGACCCTTATTTTAAATAATTATTTCGTCACTATGTATTTTGTTTTTTGTGTTTTCATATGTGGCGTACGTACAGTGATTAGCGACGGAGTTCTCATATAGGTATGCTCGCCAGTGCTGTTTCAAAATGCGCCATCCGAGCAGAATTGACCGGCTTACAGATTACGCATTTCGGTACTTAGTTGTAGTACTTAACGATGGATAAATACTATGTCAATCTAATTAGGGGCTTTAACGAGGATAATGATGCGATGGTAAACACAGTGGATTTTCGGCACGAAGAAAAGTTTGCAATCACGACATTTCCATCAAAATTAGAATTCGTGAAATTGGCGCTTCACAGGTTTTGAAAAACGTAGTAGCGATTTATTTTTATTTTTTATCATTTTGACTATAAATACGACAGACTTTAGCGGACAGGTAACACAGATGTCGGGTTGAATGAAAAAAAATCATCATACAACGCGCACACCGCGAAAGTGCACTCGCTCGTTTTTTTTCGAGTGAAGCTCAGTCATTTACGAGATGGAGTACGCTGTCCCGTGATATTCCGCATTCCCTCAATGGAACGCCTAATTGATCCAGTCGTTTACGCTCGTATCTGAAACATCGTATAAATTTCAATGCTCTCGCGCTTATTGCTCCGAAATTTGCTTCAATTCATCGATCATTCATTAAGACCAAATTATTGACATTGAAATTATTTTTCAGTGTTGCATTATAACTATATTATATTATAATAAATTATATATAAAACATTAAATATATAATTGTATTAAATAACAATATAATTATAATTTTAATAGGCTTTAACAAGAGCTATCTTCCGTTATCCGATGACGATAATTACCAAAATACATAATTTCCCGTGATAAAAATATTGAATTCGATGAATTAATGAAGCAGTTATCGACAGTCGGCAAGGTAGGTCGCGCACGAAGCTTCGCTCTACAGTACAGCGGATAAGAGCCAGCTCTCGTTTGTTAGCTTACCCGCTCATGACAACTTTGTAGTTTCGCGGACGGCCTTTCGACAGCACTCTATCCAGCAGCTGGTACAGCCTCGCGACGGTATCGTCGGCCGAAACATAAACCAGGAACACGGTGCTCCCGTTCATGGATCTTACCTTCAAACGGAGCTCACCCGGTTTACCAGTAGACTCGTTGATCTCGCGAACTATCGGCAACTTTAATCGGATTTAATCGATTAACCGATAACCCACGCAATTCGCAAATACCGATGATCATTAATAATTTTAATCGATTGATTAATTAATCAGTTTAATTGATTGATTATTAATCAATTTAATCGATTGATTATTTAATCAGTTTGATCGATTTATTAATTAATCAATTTAATCGATTGATTAATTAAGCAAATAATTTTTTGTTTAGTACCTCGTTACTTCGATCCAAGGTCGCCGATCTGGTCACGCGCGGTTTTGCTGTTCCCCCACTCGTAGCGTAATTAAAATCTTTCGTTTGACCGTCATTACCGCTAACACCGGACAGTCTGGAACTCGATCGAAGTGAATAGCGTCCGCTGTTCAGACTCGCCGATCGCGGTCGCGATCTTACTCCACTGGCCGGACAGGCTAATCGACTGAAAAAAATTGTTATTCAATCAAAGTGTCATCCACTTTTGGGTCATTTTACAAACCCACTTTGTTAATAAAAAAAAACCCTTAGAATTATTTGAGGCAAAGAAATGAACTGCGGTAAAATAACCGATTTTACATTTTTCGATCGCTCTCGACTGATCGCAGAAGTTAAACGTTGTTTTTGCATTCGTTATGTAATCTGAAAGCCATTTATCGGATCTCGTTCTGCAAACATAGTGGCGTTAATTGCGAAGATATTCAACGGATCGGTAATTCTTTCATTATACCGAGAATTTGCGTGCGACTTTTTTTACCCCGCGGTAAAGACTGTACTTATCGTGCATGATTGGGGCACCTCTGGAACGAGATTTATGCAAGCAAAATCGTAGAGATTGCACGTTGGATAACCTTCGTGACGATCCCAAGGCCTGCCGATCTGTGGAGCCGTGCTGGCTCGTTCTACTTCTGCTCGAGAGCCGCGCCGATTCCAAATGCGGACCTCCTGAGCTGAGCGATTTCTCTCTCATCGACATGTGGTACTCGGCCGTTTTAGTCGCTGGGGTTCGTTTCTTTGAATAACAAAAAAAAGTCATCGTGAATTTCAAAATCGTTGAGATTCTCCATGGATTAAAAAAAAATTGAGTCTCGACAAAGCAATTTCATTATTTTGGCAATTTTTTCTAAATAAGCTTTCACAATTGAATTATATCTACTTCTGAAAAATTAGAAATCTTTTTGCATGGATTTTAAAAAATGAGTTTGGGATAAACCAATTTCATTATTTTAGCATTTTTTACTAAACAAGAAGCTATCCCATTTGAGATTACACTGTAAAAAAATTTCGTTTGAAAATTAATGGACGGTATTAGAAGCTTTTTTACATGTTTATGTACTGCACTGATTCTGAAATTTCAAACACATGTGCGTTGCAATTTTACAGTAAAATTTGTATTTTTAATAGAAATTTTTGTACATTCCAGGCAAAAGATTTGCAATTTTAATACTTCGTATTTTTATTTAACAATAACTCCTACATAAATGTTTAATTAGTGTACGTAATGCAAGCAAATTTAAATTTCCAGTACATTAAATTGACAATTTATTTTTCACCGTAAATATACTTGTTAAAAATCCAAAATCGTTGGACTTCTCCATGGATTCCAAAAAATGGCGTATGGCCAAAAGCGATTTCATTATTTTGCAATTTCTTGTAACTAAGCTTTCCCCATTGAAATTAAATGTACTTGTGAAGTGTACTTATGACGAAATGTTTTCAAAAAATGGCACTCATGTATAATTGGGTAGATTTATAATCAGACATTTTTTTTAATGTCTGATTATAAATATCCAATATTTATAATTATATATTCAATTATAAATAAAAATATCCAATATGAAATAGATATTAAACTTGTCAATCCTCACCTTTTCGCTGCGACTGGTGAGACCGAGTTCCGCATTTATGTGAGACTGAAGATGCGTGTCCGAGCAGTTGTTGTTGTGGGAGGCGAGAATTTGTGATCGGAGATCGAACAGATTGAACGACGATGGATCCGAGTAGAATTTAGTCTTCGAAGATCTACACGTGAAATAAAAAAGAGCGTTGCCGAATAATGATGAAGGGAAATTTCGAAGAAGTGACGAATGCCTCTTTACCTGGCACTCGAGGGAACCGAAGGCGTTCCCGCTTTAAAATTATAACAGCAATGTTTTCTGTTATCGCTGTTACGGGCCGGACACTTGGGTGATTGGATGGGGGTGGCGATTATGGCTTTTACAGTCGTCGACGAAGACCGAGAACCGATAACTGGTTGCTTTCCTAGACGATAACCGTGCCCCGGAAAGCCCGACCCTCTTCCCATATAAGTTTCTGTTCTGTGATCTTCCACCTGCAAATTCCGCAACGACGACGGACGTCATTGACAAAAGATCCTCAGGCAAGTGAAAGAAATTATTTACCGCTTATTCGTATAATAGTATACATTTCGATACGAGTGCGAAATAGTATATTATGCCACAAGGGATGAAAGTGCGTGTTTTCACCGAGTGCGAAGTTTGATGCCCGAGCGAAGCGAGGGCAGAAACTCACTCGAGGTGAAAATGCACTTCCTCCCTTGTGGCATACGATATTTTTTTTCCGATTTCGTTAAAATAACCACATTTCTTGCGTCGCTAAATCGTCATCTTCGCCAATGACCATTACTCCCCCGGGAGTAATAGAGCTTCCAGCGGGAGTAATGAGCCCTATTACTCCCTAGGGAGTAATGAAATTGTACAGCGCATGCGCACATGTTAATAATTATCATCGGTCAATAATAGCTTATTTTCCACCCGTATTGCACGCAAGGAATGTGGTTATTTTAGCGCAGTCGGCAAAAAAGATTATTGTTTTTGCTTCTTCGTGGAGGAGTTATGTTTGCGTGGATTTTTTTTCTATATTTCAATGTCAGAGGACTTAAAATAGTTTAAAACGTCGAGCAATTCAAGTCTTAGCTGGCAAGCGGTTGTGTGTGTGCGTGTGTGTAAGTTACTGACATGCATCGTTTAAAATGGCTATAACTCGGAAACAGTTTGAGACAGCGAGTTGGGGTAGCTCGAACTTGCGTAAATGTTGAGCTACCGTCCTAAAACAACATACAAATATAATTTTTTTTATCAATTGTTGGTATTGAATTTGATCGAAATGTACCGAAGGTGTTAGATTTTATAGGATTTTGAGTTTCTTGCAAAATTACTAAAAACGATATAATTCGCGTAAACATGGAGGCATCGAGCTTAAATTCGACATGGGAATGGACTAACATTGTACAATATTTGGTATTACATCTGGCAAAAATTAATCCGAACGTTTAAATTTTTCGAGATTTCGAAATTTTTGTATCTTTCGTTCGACACGAGTTCGATACAAGAAAAATACAAGAGATACAGCCTCAAAATAACAAACTAGGCAAATTTCAGTTAGTGATTTTCTACAATACATTTTTTGGGGAAATTTGGAACGTCTCAATTTTATGAGATATAGAAATTTTGTTACGTTATGAAAAAAAAAATCGATCAACGAACTTTCCCATGGAGAAAGCTGTACGCAAAATTGTAATAAATGAGGGAGCCATGTGCAAATTATTTAGTAATTTCTTGACAACTTTTCAACATTATTATTATGCAAAATATAAAATAAATTTAAATGGTCAATAAAGTAATTACAAACAAATTCAGTTCAGGTTATAAAATATTCTTGGCACCTATCACACGTTTGATTTCTTAAATACTGTTATCCCATTGGAATGCTCGAGTGATACATCCTTGAAGATAAATACGCCCAAGAGTGCTTACTTTAAATGGCACACCGTTTGGATAGCTTCGCTGCAGCTCGGACGGAAAGTAGCCATCGAGAATGTCACGAATGAACGAGCAGGTGTTGGGATTGCTGTAGGGCCGCAATTTACCTTGCCCGATAATCATTCCATTCTTGTAGAATCTTAGGCTCACGCACGATGGAGTCTTAAATTTAGAGGCACGAGGTTTGACTTTAAAATTCATAATTGACCAATCCTGTGGGACTTTATTTTTTATTTCTTTTACTTTGAAAGAAGCTCCGCCACCGTCCTGATTGCGCTGCACGTGAACCTCCCCCTTTCCCACGGACATGTTCAGCTCCTCGATGTTCGCGGTTAACTGGGCGTAACAATTCTTGATCAAATCGCTGAAAGGTATCGGTAACTAGACAGTGACATGGCTAAATTGTTCAACAACGTCGCTACACAGTGTACTGGAATTACTTGGGCATCGTGTCCAGACGTTTGGCATTTTCGGTTCCCGAGTTTCCTACCCATACCAGTCCGTAGTCTGACAAAAATTTCTGCAAGTCATCGTTTTTCACTGTCAAACACGATCCATCAAAGTTTCCGCCAAATTAATTTCTAATTTAGGGGCTTATGCCGCAGTAAAATCTCGAATTTTTTGTTTCTTTTTTTTCTAATAATTTGTAGTGTCGAAAATATTCAGCTAAATTTTTATGTCGATATTCAACGAATTACCAAAGTTATAAACCATTATGTAGAAAGTAGCGGAGCGCTCGGCAGGGGCGCGGCCGGACATTGAACGCTTTTTTCTCAAAATGCGATTTTCAATACCGGTGTCCCTGATATCTAAAAAATGGCTTCATGGATTTTCATGACAATTTGTATCGATATACTTCAACAGATTCTTTAGTACTTCACGGTCGCATATTTTTTTAAAAATGATTTTAAAAATAATTCAGTGTTGAAAAATTGGTAAAAATGGACTTTCTTCAAATGGCCGCTATTTTGCCAATTTTATTTCGCCTCGTTAAGGACTCCGTTATATCATTTATTAAGAAACAATAAAAAATAGTGTCTAATAAAATGACAAGTTGAAATCAAGGACACCGCAAAGGAACTTCCAAACAAAAATTGTCTACACTGACCGATAAAAGAAATCCATAATAATAATGAAATTGAATGGAAAAAATGCCTAAATGTTCTTTAATATATCCTCCTTCCACCCTAAAATAATTGATGCGATAAAGCGTATATTTAACGATTTAAAAAATCACGAAATATGCATGCATTTTTACCCATTTACTGTGGCGTAAGCCCTTAATGTGTGGCCTCGATCGTTACCTCCATTTCGAAAATCTTGTGCTCGAGGCTCAAACATCTTCGGTAAAGATACTCCGAGTCTTCGATCTGCATTTTTTTCTGTTGCATCTCCTTCTTGTGAATCAAGTCTTGATTTTTGCTCTTGGCCTCCCAATCTTTTACCTGGATTGGACGTCGTATTTGGCAGTGGCTTGAATTGAGACTTTCACGAGCATGGTGTAATACAAAACGGTACAGCGATCGATCGGCAGATCTTTTGATTTTTTTCCCTCGTCCTAACAGTTTGGCGGGCAACGGGGCAAGATGGATCAGTGTCCTCCATCGGAGATGAGACTTAAAAAAAATAATGTAATATAGTCCGTTTTGCCCCGTTCTATCATATAGTCGTATCTAGTCACATCTACAGTCATATCTACAGTCATATCTACAGTCATATCTACAGTCATATCTACAGTCATATCTACAGTCATATCTATAGTCATATCTAGTCATATCTAGTCATATCTATAGTCATATCTAGTCATATCTATAGTCATATCTGTAGTCATATCTATAGTCATTTCTATAGTCATATCTATAGTCATTTCTATAGTCATATCTATAGTCATATCTATAGTCATATCTATAGTCATATCTATAGTCATATCTATAGTCATATCTATAGTCATATCTATAGTATGATGTGCCAATAGACTGTACCGTTTGTCACAAATACCTTTCGTTTCAAACGTCCGATATCTTGATCCTTCGATCTCAATCGATCTTCAGCCTTCTTCAGTACCGACTGCATCCTTTGCATCTGACTTTCGGCTTGATACAACTGCCTCGTCAGCATGCCGATCAAATCGCCTTCTGAAAGAATGAATAAAGCCGAGTACAAAAGAAACCCGTCTGAGTAAAAAGAAACCCGTCCGAGTACGAAAAAAAAATCGCTGCTAGTAAAAAAGAACATCCAATGAATTTTCCCCAACAACGCAAAAACATGTCGCGTCTGATTGAACGATTGAGGATACAATTTTGTCAATCACCGACAGAACAAACAAAATTTACGATTATTATTCGTGATTATAGGCTGCATTCGTGACGAGAATTTTACATAACGAGGAAAATTGACGACAAGGAAAAATATGTCTATGAAGTATCATTGAAGACCGATCAGTTTTAATCGACACATTGTCGACGGGTTTTAATTTGTGCAATTTAAATATTCAAATGAGAATTGCCGGAGGGGGAGTGATTGCTTATGTCAATACGCGTCTACAACGCGAGTGGAAAAAAAAAACTAGTTTTACCGGTCTGCCGAGAATTCAGTATGTTGATACCGTCATTTATCATACGTAAGCTCTGATTAGCAGCGGCTTCGTGCATTTTCCCTTGCGAAGTTGAGAAGCTAATGCCCATCGATCATACAGATTTATCATTGTTACGCGACGACGGGCTGATGATACTTGGCCATTATTGAGCCATAAAAAATTCTTTTTATCTCGTTTTATCAAACCATCTAGAAAAATAATTTATTTGACGGCCCGGTAAATAAATATTTATTTGAATCGAGTAAATATCCATTTAATCTAAATAACTATTGATTTTAAGGGCTGAAGGACCTAGGTCGATGGCCCTTTGCCAAGTTGTAAAATTAGTATCAGGTACAAAATTTAGTATAAGAAGACAACTGTCAATATTAACTTTGGCAATAAATCTCTTTTACTACTTCTATTTATTTTAATCGAATAAATATTTGTTTGAGGGTGCCCATCAAATAAATAATTTTTCTGGGTGAAACCCCCACCTTTCTCGTCGATGTTCGATGGCTCTGGAGCTGTTGATTTTTCCTCAACTGTCGCGTTATTTGATTTTTCATCCTGCGAGCTCGTGCTCGACGCTTGAGTCGCGGGAGGCTCGACCTCTTCGATTCTATTGCTCGATCGTGGCTGAACTGTCGGATGAAGCGATTCCGGCTTTGCTTGATCGCTCGCCCTGTCCACCTTCGCTGTGTGCGACGAGGTCGAAGTGACTCTTTTCGATCTATCGAGATATGAAGAAGAAATAGCCACCGAGGTAACCTATTTGATACCGGCGTTATAATCGATGCGAGTCTGCCCATTCGTGACAAAAAAAATAAAATAATAATTAAGGACAACGAGTTGCTACTTGCGGTCGTAAAGTTAATGTATACTGTAAAAATAAATTGTAAATTTCATTTACCGGAACTTGAAATTTGCTTACATTACTTACATTGATTGAATATGAATGTACTTTTTTGTAATATCCAAATACCAGAAATTTACAAAGATTTTCATTAAAAATACAAATTTGTTTCGCTACCCATTTGACATCTTTAAGATAGTACTAGCGGACTGAAATTTAATGTACCGGATTGGAAGTTTTTTTTCTGCAAAAACTGGTATATTGAATTTTATGTACAATTGCGGAAAAATTAATGTTCAGTGTATTAAAAACATCGAAAATTCTTAATTTTCAATAATTCACGTTGGTAGTAGCACAAATAATTTATTAGTAAGATGTTAGAGTGGTTCTCGATCATTCAAGTATGTTACAAATGTCTTGGTGATTCCATAAATGTATGGTAACAATATCTGCTAACGAGCCATTGATTTCGATCCTTCAGCTCTATAATTTATTTTAATTTCAATGAAAAAGTATATTAATTTTCCATTGCGATTGTAATTAAAAATTAAGAATCTCGGATTGTCCTTCCAACTGACAGTGCCGATAAGCCGAACGCAGCCTCAGCACATATCACACAGAAAAAAAATTCCTATGACATTTAATGTACTGGTACTGACAATTTTATGCATAAACTGGTATATTAAATTGCATGTACAATTGTGATGAAAAGTTTACGTACAGTATATTTAAAACTTTCGAAATACTTCACTTTTGACAATTTACTTTAATTTCACTCTAAAAGTCCATCAATTTTTCATGACAATTGTACATTAAATTTAATGTACCAGTTTTTGTATAAAAACTTCCGGTCCGGTATATTACATTTACAATTTTTTTTTACACTGCATGAACATTTTTCCACATCGACCACTGCCCGACTATGTTAATTACACATATATTGTTTTCGCGTACTTCTCATTGCTGTCAGGTGACGAAGCGACCGGTTGCGGAGCTCCGGACGGTTTCTTCCGTGACGAGGATGACGGCCGTCGATGGCTCATCGTGCAACAGGTGCCGTTCATTAACGAGTTGGACAACATTTACCCGACGATTTATATTGTCCGTTCGAACTTTATCGAGACATTGTGTCCTTATTATTATTATTTTTTTTTTTTTACAAATATGCAGAAGAAAAAAGTGATTTCCAGACGTCGATGACCGATCAGGTTTTGCCGAAACTGACGACAGTCCGAGGGAATATTTGACAGATGATCGACGCGTCCATTCGTCACCTACTTCGCGTCGAGCCGATTTTTTTGTCTCCCTACCCCCAGAAAAAAATAATTTATTTGACCGGCGCCCCTCAAATAAATAATTTATTTGACTGGCGCCCCTCAAATAAATATTTATTTGGGGGTGTCCGTCAAATAAATATTTATTTGCGGGTGCCCGTCAAATAAATTATTTTTCTGGGTGTATTCCGTTCAACTCGCGAGCTCGCAAGTGCGAATGACAATAATACTTGCGAAGGCCGTCGCTGGCATGTGTATGTATATGTATGTATGTATATGTATATGCATAAAGACGAAAAACGAAAAACAATACGAAACTTTGTAATTTGATGAATGACGCGAAAAACAGTGACCACTTAGAGGCGTTCGGCGGCACGCAATCACGATGATGATTCACGATCAGGTATTAACTTATATAATTGATTTTTTTCTTTTTTTTACGAGCCACGTAAATAATTACATAAGTTTCTTGTTTGTAATCCGGGATTAAGAATCGGAGACGGAGATTTGAGGGCACGAGTTTTCATATCATTTAATTATTTCACATGTATATATATATATATATATATTGGCACGATGATGAGGCCACTGCATCCGCGTGGTACGTTTGGCGACGAGGTTTGTATGTAATCAAATCACGTTTCGAGCGACGCGACTGCGTAGAAAATGTTATGTCATTCTCGTTGCCTATCGTGAGTACACGACATTTGTGGAGACAATATCGAGACATTCGGTCATGGTTTTGTGATCGTACTGACCCAAAGCTACTAACCCAAAAAATCTGCACATTAAAGGGTCCTTAAGGCGGCAATCCTATTAATCTAGCAAAAAATGGGTCACTTTTTGCATTTTTTTTTAAAAGAAAGTTCATTATACATTTGTACACATTCATGAATTTTTTTATTGACAAGAAATAATTATTTTTTGACTTATCAGCAGAACCGTGTACCGTGGCTGACAAGCAGCGCCGGCATTGTGGGCACAATAACTACTCGGAATTTTGTCTAAAAAACGAAATATATATATAGGTTATAAATGTCACCTTCCTCTAAGGGATGGACCTGTATAAAAATTAAAAAAAAATTTAATCCGAAAATTGTGACAGTTACAGATTCATTTCCATGGAGTACCGTTTTATTTTTTTCCTTTTTTAGGCACGACCGAGCGTAAGCGAAAAGAAGTGCCTTATACATTCGTCATCGCAAAATCTGTTACTGTCTGAAAACTAAATGATATCAGTATAACTTTGCCTTTTGACCATTTTATAAGTGATTTCAATAGATTTTAGCGGTGTGTATATATGTGTGTGTGTGTGTATGTGTTTATCCACTGTAACAAATGAACGGCTGAACCGATTTGGCTCCAATTCCATGTAGTCATCATACATTAGTCACAGATGGTCCACTAAGATTTGCAGATTAATCGCTTCAGCCGTTCCCAAACGGTAGGGACAAGAATGCTGAAGAATTTTTTTTTTTTTTTTTTGCTTATCTTTATCCATTTTATCAAACAAACGACTTAAACAAAGTTTTTTAAATTTTACATACACACCATATACAATTCTTAAACAGCATATAAAGTACCGCGATCGGTAAAACCCGAAATTCATTTTTTTTTAAATTATTATTATTATTTATAACGGTGACCCTGGACGATCAAACAAAAATTCTTACATGAAACAAAATATCCACTTTATACCGTAAAGCGGATATTATAACATTTTCCTTTATACAGTCGAAGATCAACAGCCGCGAAAATAAATAACAATTTTTTTTAAAATTTATTATTGTGATAAGAAACCGAATTCATAGAATTGATTTGTAAATCACACTCGTGGAGGTCAGTACAAACATTAGAATAGATGTCATAAATTATAACCGAGCGCAAAGCTTAACTTGTATCGTGCGTCTTTTTATTCCCCAATTAACATCAAAAAGCCGTATCATGCGTACGTTGTATACAGACAACACGCCTTTCTAATGTTGGCCACAATATAGAAACGAAGCGCATAGCGCAACGGGCAATCATTACAATGGAGCGCGACAACAGATGGTCGTGCCTATTGCGAAGAAGCGAAGCTTTTTTGCCATTTTCTTTAGTTTCCAAGATTGTGCATCGGATATCCGTATCAAACTTTAAAACTTGCCGATGAATCAAAATATCCTTCGCCGTCTTAATTCATTATATAGTTAACATATAGCTCAACAAATTTAAAATTATTTAGACATCTGTAAATAAGTTTTGCCAATAAAATCTTTTAAACTTTTATCTGCTTTTTCGCGAAAATGATTACACGAAATTTGTGAATAAGAATTCAGAGCGGAAACGCGAGGTGTGCATAAAATTTCGTAGTGCGTAGCGCAACGTATGAATACCATTTCAGAGCACGTAATACGATGTGTCAATAATTTTACGAAAAGTACAGTGCGATGTGTACACGCTGCAGTGCCTTCAAAAATGTCACTGCGGGATATCTTCACGAAGTATGAGCGACAAAACTTCAAAACGAAGTTTGAGAAACAAAACCTCAAAACGAAGTTTAAGCAAGAAAACCTCAAAACGCCGTTTGAACCACAAAACCTCAAAAGACGAGCCCCGAAGGGGCTCCAAGCCCCGCAGGGGCTTGTTTTTTGTATTTTGAAGATGCATAAAAAATGTGAATGTTCAAAATTTAGTATAAGAATAGGTTCATCTCCTAGAGAAAGATGGTATTTATAGCATATATTTTTTTCGTTTTTTTTCAGATAAAATTCCCAGGAGTTATTATGCCCATTATGTCGTGCAACTCGTCTGCCGCGGTACACGGTTCTGCAGATTTATTCTGCAGATTATTTTTTGTCCATGTAAAAATTCGTGAGTATGTACAAATGTATAATGAATAACCCCTGCGAGTTTGAAAAAAAATCTCCTACAAATTTCTTACCAAAAAAATAAAAAGAATGACCCATGTTTTGCCAGATTAAAAGAATGCCCCGTTAATGCATGAGCCGTCACGATCGTTTTAATTTCGAATCTCTCGAGTAGATAACCCTTGTAACCGCTCAGACTGCATGGATATTTCTGAGTTTGTGCGGTACGTACGTTTTTACATTAAATAAAATCCGTTTGATGCAAGAGGATTCAATTTGCGGGAAGCAACAACATTCTCTTGACAACATTCTCTTGATGCAAAAGTGTCCTCTTGCATCAAATGGATTTTATTTAAAGTGATGTAAAATGGATCAATCATCGATAACAAAGATTTGTCTCCAAAATCTAATTCCCGTATATGCTGGTATATGATTGATGACCGGGAATGATTCTCGGAGACTTTCCACCGAATACGCCAAAAGACCTTCGACTGCCCAATTCTAAAAATAATTTCAGTATCATCCGATTAGTTCCGTCGTCTCGCGTACGTCTCCCGATCTAAAAAGTTCATCTTTCAAAATTATCTGATCAATTATATTTATTAAAAAGTGCAATTGTAAATAAAATAATCATAATAAATAATGAATAATAATAAATAATAATTTGTTGATTATTATTCATTAGTCTAAAGAATAAAAAATAATTATAGGCGTAGAGTTCCTCTGTGCCACACCTTGTTAAATCTGTGTCTCCGTAGTCAGGAGCGATTAATTTTTTTCCTTCGCTTTTTTCCCTCCGTTCTTCGTCGAACCTTCAATCGAAGACACCGCACACTCGAGACTGTTCTGACAATTAAGGTAAAGGTACCAATTATCGGACGGTTAAACGCATCCCCAGATTCCAGCAGTTATTAATTGGACAAGAACAAATCTTTCGGGAAAATAACTGAAACCCACATCAAGCTGATAGTTTCTAGTTTCGAAAACATATCAATCGATTACAAAAAGATAAATATTTTTGTAATTACGGACGAAAATAACAAGATAATCCAAATGTACCAGTTTTCGGGCGCAGTTTTTTGGCCCGTCCCAATATTCGGCCACTGTATGTCCCGATCTTTCGGACAATCATAGATCTCGAGAATTCTAATGTACGAACTCAACTACTTCATATTGACTAAAAGAATTTCTTCGCCATTTATTAATCAAATCAATGAAAAAAATTATATTTATGCGAAACAATACTGAAGATAAGCTACGTAGAGAGCTGGCTAACCTAACTTCTTCGAACTCTCTGATTATTGGGTCGCTTATGTAGTACGCTTATTGGTACGCTTGTACCAATTTTCGTCTTTTAACAAAAATGCGACAATAATTAAAATATATTATATTATATTATTTTTTTTTTTTGCATTTTCCCCTCACTTATCATGACTCCAACTATTAGGGTCTTATAGCGGGTCGGCCCGCTATAAGACCATTTATTAATCAAATCAATGAAAAAAATTATATTTATGCGAAACAATACTGAAGATAAGCTACGTAGAGAGCTGGCTAACCTAACTTCTTCGAACTCTCTGATTATTGGGTCGCTTATGTAGTACGCTTATTGGTACGCTTGTACCAATTTCCGTCTTTTAACAAAAATGCGACAATAATTAAAATATATTATATTATATTATTTTTTTTTTTGCATTTTCCCCTCACTTATCATGACTCCAACTTTTAGGGTCTTATAGCGGGTCGGCCCGCTATAAGACTCTATATAATATAATATATATTATATAATATTATATTAATACGAATACAATAATTAAAAATAAAAATATACATAAAATAACAAAAATAGAAAATAATTCAGGCTTAAACCTTCCATAACTTTTTTCTGCTTAAATAATGATCGTAGATACGATACAAGCGTCACATTGGATTTCTAATAGTTAGATTCGGAATTAATCAAATCTGCATATGAGTCCCCGACGCCCGGTACGTGTCCGAGCATTTGTACTCTTACCTTACTTACCCAAAATGTCCTCGATGCAAAACTACGGTCGCTAAATGTGAAAAAATAAAACAATTGAATAATGTACGAAAGCGCGTGGTGTGGCTGCAAGTCACGTTTCAATTTGGCGCTCGCAGCGGTTCAAGCCTCCTTTCTCGTCGGAATTGATCGGCGCGACCGCGCTCCGGTTATCGCCACTGTGACGCCGGCGACCGGGGTATCACGTGACGAGATGACGTCACCGTTGAACCCGAGGTCGAGGCTACATCGAGCGGCATTAAACGAGGGTCCGACCCTTGCCGACTGCACGTCCGCGCTCGACGCCCTTAAATCCGCCACGTCGACTCTTTGCTCGCTGCACGCCTTTTTTTAAGTTAAAAATTCGTGTATTTTTTTTCCGGTCTCTCGTTAATCGCACGCGGGTTCAGTGAATTACAGTATCACCGTGAAAGCGCAGAGATTCTCGTTATTTTTCGTCGCTAAATTGTGCATCGCTCGCGAGTGGCCGGCTTATTAGTCAGCCCATGAGAGAAAAAATGCTGATCGATTGAGACGTTGGGCTGTCTCGGTGCCGCAAACGCCCCCCGCAATGATGAAGGAGGTGAAACAAGTGCCTGGCGGATGTAATCTGGCGATTCGCCGAAACTGCGTCAAGGTGAGGCAGAACATTCACTTTTTCAATCCTCGACTTACCATTGATTTCATCATTTCCGAGTTGTTCTTTTTTTTTTTTTTTTTTCATTCAACCATGCCATTGACAATTGTAACGTAACGTACGCTGGAGCGAGTGATAGTGGTCGCAAACGTGCTCCTGTCTCGTTAAGTCGGTACCCACGCGGTCTTGCCCCAGATACGGCTGATTCGTCGTCGAGCCAATTAGCCGCCTGCTTTAGCCAACCCGTCAATCGGCGGTTTTCCACTTTGGATTAAGCTATTTTTTAACGTTATAAATATCGATATTCAATATTAATTAAAAAAATATATTTAATGGTATAAATGGCATGAATACACATTTAATGGCATAAATGGGTATAATTGGTTTTTTTTAACACGTTTTGGTATAAATATATATTTAATGATATAATATTTTAATTTAAAAAATGTCCGTTTATCCGGAGCTTCGACACGACCGCGGTTAGCTTCCGGTCTCTTTCGGCCTTATCGCCGATGGGGAGTGCATAAAAAAAAGTGCAGAATTTACAAAAATCCAGGGATTAAAAAAATTGTGCCGAGATTTTTTTTTTTTTTTTCGTCGTCCGTCGCGATAAATTAGCTTGGCGCGGATGTTATACGTAATGACGAGGAGTTAGACACACGCCCGGTAATAATGTTCGAGCGCATACCGACGTTCGTCCACGTCGCTAGTAGTTACGCGCATTCGTGAACGGACACATCGCATACGGGCCGTCCGAGGAGAGTTTCGAGTTCTCAACGCGAGCCGTTCCGTCCGACCGCGCATCATAGTGAGAATCAGCACTGGTGATATGTGCCGCGTGTGTTGCGAACAGCACGTGCGACACTGCATCGAGTCTGCGGAAGATAAAGATTGGAAACCCCGCGAGCCGGCACGGAGTAAGCCGCGAGAGGCGAGAAACGCGTGAGCGTGGAGAACAACGAAGGAACGGGTTGGTAGTGCCATTCGCACCGGGGACCTTGTAACTAAATTCGTACGGGAGCCTCGCTCTGCCCGTTCCACATTCACGAAAAAAAAATGCCGCGCGCTTCCTGTTACTGACGGTCGGTATAATTTACATGTTTTTTTTTGGACCTCAAAGCAACTCGTACGGAAGAAATAATGAAAGGAGAAAAAATTACGAAATTAAAATCATTTTAAAGAACGGAGAACATTTTTGCGGTTAAAATTAATTATAAAACTATTTTATAATTATAGTAGCGTTAAAGTAGTATTTTTTTTTAATTATTAAGTAATTGCGGGCGATTAAAGTTCGTTGAAAGGAGAAAAAGTTATGAAAATAAAATCATTGTAAAGAACGAAGAAAATTGTTGATTGTTAAAATTAATTATAAAAGTATTTTATAATTGAAGTAGTGTTCAAGTAGTATTTTTATTAGAAAAAAATTATTACTAATTGCGAGCGATTAAAGTTCGTTCATGCAAAAAAAGGCCTCGGGCTTTCTGTTACTAACGGTCGGTATAATTTGCACTTTTTTTGCATTTCAAAGCAACTTGTACGGAAGAAATATTGAAAGTAGAAAAAATTATTTAAAAAAATTTATTTTAAACAACGAAGAATATTTTGCAGTAAAAATTAATTATAAAAGTATTTTATAAGTAAAGTAGTATTGAGGTTCCATTTTTTATTTAACAAAATTATTAAAATTGTAAATTCATAAAATTGCGGCTATAGCTGATTAAAGTTCGTTAATGCAACCGAAAAAAAATAAATGTCACGCGCTTCACGTTACGCACGGTCGGTATAATTTTCACGTATTTTTTGCAATTCAAAGCAAGTCGTGCGGTACAAATATTAAAAAAGTTTTGAACAATATTCATTTCAATCAACGAAGAATATTTTACCGATAAAATGAATCATAAGACTATTTTATAATTAAAGCGGTACTGAAGTAGTATTAAAAAAAAATTATTAAGTAATTGCGGCTGCAGCCACTTAAAGTTCGCTAATGCAATCGAGCGGCAAGCGAGATTGTTGTACCGTTAATTTTTTTTTCTTCGTCACTTAATTAATTATGGCCACGCCCGATCAACGTTCGCTATGGTAATTATTGTTCGTATTTCATTAGACCTGGGTATGGCAATAACTGAATTATGCGTGCTAGGTTGGACGGTGTTAAAGTTTATCTTAATTGTGCGAGGGTAAATAGAAAGAAGGATCGATATGTGTGTCAGCTACATTACGTAGCGTTCACGTTATCGATCACTCTCCTTATCAGGTCCGGTTACACCCAAGGTCTATCATCGAAGCGTGTGTGCGTTCTCTTCCGTTTCGTTTCCTTTAAACTGCTACTGCATTTACGATTGCATGTTTGTTTGAATTATTTAAAAGTTTGCGGGCAATACCAAACAATGGCAATGCATCGTGTAATCGTTGCCGAGCAACTGCAGCGGCGTGCAATGAAAACTCAATAACACATCGCTGTAACGTGCCTATAGTCCGACGGGGTAGCGTTTTATCGATTCATTTCCTTTTTTCGTTAATTTGACGACGTTAAATTTGCGCACTTTTCAGACACCACACTGAAAATTTTATAAAGGTGATATTACAAAAAATGTCAATAGTACGGCAAGATTTTTCCGGATATATATATATATATTTTTTTTTTAAATTGTCCTGCGTTTTTTTTTTATGCGCACCAATTCCTGGAAAATTATTGGTGTGTTATTCAAGAAGGAAACATTACCGACCGGAATTACCAGAGATTGATTGCACGAGTTGCCGTCTGTGAGGATAACTTTGCCCGAGAATTGCGTCACCGGGACGAACCGCAGTGCGAATACTGCACTGTAGGTGATATACGTATATCCCTATAATGTCAGCACCGCGAAACCGCGATTTTTTAAAATTATTCATTTAAAATTGTCCAGTCAACGAGGAAACTGCGGTTTCTGCCACATTGCTCGAAAACGTCCCGCGTTCCAATCATTACGCTGATTTTTTTTGGTTTGTTTTTTCTTTTTCATTTAGTATGTGCGGAGGATTGTTGTAGGGTAAATCGGGGTGATATGGTCATGATTTTTTATGGTGATATAGCCACGATATTTAATCAAAATATGAGAGTTAACGTTAAAAAACTTTTACATTTTTGATCGTAACCAACTACAGAAACATCGAACTGAAGTAGTTCACTCGGAACTTTCGATATTTTCGATGCGTCATTTAATTGCAGCTCTGTAAATAAATATTTGCGATCGGCCATATCACCCTGACATTATGGATGATTTGGCCATGGCAATAATAGTAGTCGATTAGGCTTAGAGAAGCATAGAGAGATCGCACAAAATATGTCTCAGTATATTTTATGTTGTCTCCATGAACTACAGAAAGACAACAATTACCTCCGCCAAATGCTTCGGATACCAAACTCAAAATAAAACGCTTTTATGGGCCATATCGTCCGGAAATTACCCGGGATATTGCCGCGTGGCATATCGTACTGACCCTAGCACATACAATCTTATAATTTTCGGTTCAATCATATTGTATCCACATATACCAAAAATTGTACAAACGGCAGCGCCATTCGTTTTGTGTATATTAAAAGATATTACGGGTCGCCATATCACCCGGATTTACCCTATTACGCGTGGCAATATCTCCAACGTGGCCATATCACCCTGTCTTACCCTATTACCGGTGGTCATATCACCCGCATGGCCATATCACCCTGACTTGCCCTATTAGGGTGGCCATATGATCCGCGTGACTATATCACCCTGACTTATCCTATTACGGGTGGCCGTATCAACCGCGTGGCCATATCACCCCGACTTACGCTACGTATACTCCTATAATGTCTGTGGCGCGAAACAGCGTTTTTAAAAATTTTGAATAAAAATGGCCCACTCACCGCGGACACTGCGGTTTGTGCCACATTGCTCGAAAATGTTTACACCGATATTCTTTTTTCCTTTTATTATGTGCGAGGGTTGTCCGTAGTCGCAGTTTCGTCGTACACGCGCCAAACTTGTTTCCCTGATATTGATTCAACAAAGAGTTTAATATTAACCTCATAAAAATTCAGTGCAATGTGACTATAGCGAGCCTGGGTAATGCATTTTTAATCTACGACCGGAGCTGCACGGCAAAAAAAAAAAGTTTGTACATTTAACAAACATTTATTGTCCATGAAAGTGGACAATTTTTTTAAATTTCTTAAACTCCTCTCAGAGCATAATTTGTGGATATGTGCGGACCTTTGATCATTAAACGTACAATTATTTTTTGCGTAATCCCAATTTTTAAAACTACAATTCCCGGAATTGTAGTTCTAAAAATCCTCTTGAATTCGCAGGCTCCCTCGTTACCGGAAATTGGGCAGAAATCGTGTGTCAAAGTTGGCGAGTTGCATAATTCATTTAGTTCGCAACAGTTCGCATCAACGCATACATTTTTCAACGTCCAACACAGAAACTACTGTGCGTAGAATCTCCATGTCGCTCCGAAGAATTTGATACGTTAATCTGTCGGTGGACTTGGCGCCTCGTCAATATTAATCTCTCGGTCGATTTTCTATGTGTCAACTCGATGGTTTCTCGAATTTCATTATTCGTGTCGAGTTGCAGAAACCGGAGAAGTCGATAACAGCGATTTATGCGTCGGAATAGATTCGTGCGATTTTTCATCGCATTGTACGGACCGCGATGAAAACAAGTATCTTTATGTTTGTTTTTATCGCGGTCCCTCCTCGCTCCCACCGAATATGTCGACCCAGTCCGCCGGACACCGCACGCCGTCCCGTGACCGCTCCACTCGTGATCTCGTGACGAATCACTTTACGGTACAATTCCATCGGGACGTGTACACTGCTCTGTCGTTCAGTGCACGCGTTTAACGAGATCGATTAGCTGGCAATCTGCTGAGAAACGCGACGAAAAACTGTCATTGAACTTTCACCCGTGATTCGTCATCGTAAAATTATCGTAAAAGGCTCAACATATTATTGAAAAAAAAATTTTAAATCAATATTTGTTTATTTTTCCTCAACTTTATTTCTGTCGATTTTATTAGGGATCGAATGAAACGGACGTATTTTGAACATTTTAGTGGACTTTTAATTTATTAAACAACAAATACCGCCCTGAGAGGCCGATGAGCGAAATTTCCTTAAGGCTCTGCATGGTTTTTCGAAGCAGCGTTGAAATTGCATCGAGGACTTTGGCACAAAATCAGTTGCTAAAAATTGCGCAAGAAAATGTAATTTTTATCCGACCATATTGTGTAACCGATACGAGTTTAGGAGCTCCGTTTTGACATAGATGTGACACAGTTTATGGAAATAAAATGCCAAAGATTTCACCCATGCTTTGTCATTTTTTTTTTTTTTTTTTTTTTTTTTTTAATAAAATCACATTGTTTCTTTTTATGCAACTTTATTAGAGATCAAATTAACCGGATGTATTTTGAAAATATTGTCGAACTTTTATGAAAAAAAACCGTCCATCCAGGCCAATGAGCGGAATTTTCTTAAAGCTCTGCATTGTTTTCCGATGCAGCGCTAAATTGCATCAACAACTTCGATACGAAATCAGTCGCAAAAAATTGCTCAAGGAAATCTGAATTTTATCCGAACCATGTCTGACCGCCTTAAGATACGAGTTCGATAGCTGCTCTCCGACACGGATGGGACACAGTTCACGGATATATAATTCTAACGATTTCAGCCATACGTCGTTATCTTAGAATTATTTAGGAAGCTCGACATATTTTTGAAAAAATTTCTTTTTTTATTTCTCTTTATTCAACTTTATTCAACTTTATTAGAGATCAAATGAACCCGATGTATTTTGAAAATTTTATCGGACTTGTAATAAATCTCGTTTTTAAATGCGTCCAATCCGGGCTAATGAGCGGAATTTTCTTAACCCTTCACGTACCAGATCCTTGTTTAACGAGAACCTAGAATTTGCCAAAACGCAACTTTCGAACGACTCGAATAACAACTTAACGTGAAAAAAAATTTGTTAAAATGCTTAGATGTACCTTGAAGTGTTATTTTATTTTTATAACACAGTATCGTATCGTTTCTGTGCTTAAAGTAGTTCTGTCGCTTGGTATTAATTTCGCATAAGTTCGAGAAAAATGAGATAAAATTGCAAATACTTCTCGATGGTATAACAATCCGAAAAAATGCATGCATAGTGAAGGTACTAAAAAGATTAATTTTGCATAATAATAATTCCAAAATGTTATTAACAAATTGATGAAAAAAAAATTGGTTAACAAATTTCCCGGAACACCATTTTTTTTTTAAAGAAAATGATTCGTTCATTTTTCTAAATACGTATAAATTTTTTCACATTTTTTTATTTGCTTTGAATTTTTTTTTTCATATGGAAAAAAACACAAAATTTAAAAATCCGAAAAAATTCATACGTATTCAAAAAAATGAACGAATCATTTGCGTAATAAAAAAATGAGTTTGCCGGGTAATTTGTTAAACAATTATTTTGTTTAATTTGTTAATAACATTTTGGACTCATTTTTATACGAAATCAATATTTTCGGTACCTTTAATATGCATGCATTTTTCAAATTTTTATACTATCGAAATATGCAATTTTGCGTATTTGCAATTTTATCTCATTTTTCTTGAACATTTTTCTTGGTATTCATTATGCGAATTAAATACCAAGCGACAGAACTACCGTAAAAGAACGCATGGTCATTTACGATCGGCGAAAAGTCCCCGGTACTTGAATGTTTATTAAAGCTCTGCATGGTTTTCCGATGCAGCGCTGGAATTGCATCAGCGACTTCGTAACAAAACCAGTTGCTAAAAATTGCGCAAGAAAATGTAATTTTTATCCGACCGATGTCTAACCGCCTTGAGATACGAGTTCAATAGCTCCTCTCCGACATGGATGGGACACAGTTTACGGAAATAAAATGCCAAGGCTTTATCGCAAGAACTCGCGGGAAGATGCGTCTCGACGCGCGCGCGCGAGCGAAGGCTCGTGTGTGCAGGAAAGAGTCGCATTCCGTGTGGACTATCGATCAATGAAAAGTCCGTAACGCGTGCCCCGTCGATCCTCCGATCGCGCTATGGTGGGGAAAAACGACGCGAAGATAGTCGACGCCTCGTGGTCGGACCGGCTTTCAGTGCCGATAGTTCTGTCCGTTCGGTTCCGTCGATAAACCTCAGTTTTGTCTATCGGCTCGGAAAGCGTTCCACGAAGTGAGATATTTTTTTTCCATTCCAACCAGTGTCGGGTGACAACACTGTCAGGACAGTTTTTTTTTCAACTTGAACTCGTGGAATCGTAAGTCATGTTTATGAGATGTACAGAAAAATAATCCACTTGACGGGCACCCGCAAATAAATGTTTATTTGGATTGAGCAAAATATTTATTTGATTTAAATGAGTATTTATTTTTAAAAATATATATATATTCATTTGTGGCGCGCGCGCCAAGTAAATTATTTTTCTGAATGTAACATTTTATTTTTTATCTATATTTAAAACGAGAACATTTTTCGTTGCGCATTCACCAGTCGACGGTGTCGTTTTTCCAATAGCTCTAAATATTCATAAGTGAACGGAGCTTCGAGCACTACAATCGCTTCGGGATACGATAAAGCGCCGACTTGTCGCCATACAATGTCAGATCTTTAATTCAATGCAGAAGGTAAAAAACTTTGTAGATTTGACAAACATTTGGTGTGAATATTATAATTTTATCTTATTTTTTTGTCACTTTTGTTATTTATTTTGTTGTTGATTTTACGATCGTTTCACATTAAGAGTGCGCAAGGCTAAATAAATCACCTTCCATTCGTCAATACTCTCGAGTAGTTCGAATTTATCTTCCGATAGATACACTGTCAAAAATGTTATGAAATTTACAACACGTTTAATACACAAAGTTATATGAAATATACAACTTCGGTATATGAAATTAGAATTCATGTATATGTATTCTATTTTCATATACCGGGGTTGTATATTTCATATAACTTTGTATATTAAACGTATTGTAAATTTCATGCCATCACCGGTAATTTTAATATACAGGTCTTGCATTTAAGATAAAATTATAAAAATGATTAAAATAAATTATTAAAATTAAATTTTTACAATTTAATTTAATTTAATAATATTAAAATTACCGGTAATGGCATTGAAAATGAAAACATCAGTATACGAAAATTATGTTATTATTACAAATATTATACAAATAATATTGTTCTTAATATACCGAGAATGCAATATTCTTACATACGTGTCAATGAAATTGCATACACTGTATATGCATAAAACTTCATATACATTTATGAATTTTCAAACAGAAATTTTTTACAGTGTAATCTTCGCGAATCGATGAATTATTTCTAAATAATTTTCCTGCTTTTTGTTTCTCCCAACAGTTGCTGTTTATTTATCCTTATTGAGCTTTTAATTGCATTCGTGTCTGTTTAACGATGAAATTGATAAATTATGGTAAAAAAAAAAAAAAAAAATCTTTTTTATTCCGTTCTCGCTATCGCGATCGTCATTAATGCGTCGACGTATCCGTTCGTCCGCACAGACCAGGCACGCGGCTAGGTACGTAATCGGCACAGTTGGCCGAGTCATCGTTTGTCGGCAAATTTGGAATGTCACAATGGCGCATGGCCATTATGCATTCGTGCACACAGCGATGCATAAACGTAGATCATTTTGCACCGCAAACATCGGCGCTTTTAGCTTCGATAAACTATCGGCCGGTAATTGAAAGATTTACGGCTTTATCGATAAAATCTCTCGATAATTCAATAACTCATCAATCACCCGGACTCGTGTCTCATACAGCTTGCCGAGTCTGAAATGTGTGCGCCCGAGCAACGGGAACCGGCACTTTCAATTAAATTTGCCGGGAGATTTTAGATGCAATTTTCAAAATTGATCGAATGCGCCCCTCTTAGGGTCGAATTTTAAGACGTTACTTTGAACTTAAGATCGCTCTTGAGGTCAAACTTAAAATCGCAGTTTGGTCTGAACTTCCTTGCGTGCTTAAGATCTATCTTAAGATCGGACTTGATGTTATGCTTGAGTTCGATGTTAAATTCGAACTTAAGATCAAACTTAAGCATGAAATCAAGTCCAAGCGATGCACATGATGAAGTTCTGGCCAAACTTGGATCTAAAGTTCGGATTTGATGTCATGCTTAAGTTCGATGTTAAATTCGAACGTAAGATCAAACTTAAGCACGAAATCAAGTACAACTGAAGCACGTGATGAAGTTCTGGCCAAACGTCGATCTAAAGTTCGGGCCAAATTTCGATCTTAAGTTCAATCTAACGTCTTAAAATTCTAACGTCTTAAAAAACCCTTAAGGCGATTGGGCCCGGTCTGTAATAAAAGTCGTAATTCATTTTTTTTTTTTTAAAGAGGTGCCAACCATTTCTCGTTAATAGGAAAATCTTACACGAAGCTGATATCAATTCAGGCTCATGTAACAATATTCTTTGGAACGTAAATGGTCAGTATTGTTAAAAACAATTAATTACAGTTTTTCTTACTGAACGTGGTATTTCATATGCTGTTAAGTGATACAGCACGGCTAATTCTTGTCTATCGGTATTAATTACATATCTCTATATTGTTCGCATTGACTTCGACTCAGCTGTTCAATTGTCATTTGACTTGAAAAAAAATAAGAAAAAAAATGCATAAAAATTCCTTTAACGGAATATAGCTCGAGCATCCTTGATGCATTCTTAAGGCATTCGGGGCCGGACGGTAACAAAAACGTTAATTCATTTTTTTTTAAATGAGATGCCAACCATTTCTGGAAAAAGGAAATTCTTACACGAAACGGATATCAATTCAGGGTCTTGTAACAATATTTTTTGAAACTTAAATGGTCAGCATTGTTAAAAAAATTTAATTACAGTTTTTTTTTACCGACCGTGGTATTTCACATGCTGTTCAATGATAAAGCATTGCTAAAACTTTCCGAAAATTATAAGAGTGTATGTGCAATTTCCGGGTGATATGGCCAGTACAACCACGTTCTTTTGGCATCTGAATTTGTGGGACGTAATTATTGTATTTCTGCAGTTCATGTACACGACATAAAATAATCGAAGACATGTTTTGTGCGATCCCTCAATGCTTCTCTAGGTCTAATCGACTCCCATTATTGCCAAGGCCAAATGACCCGTAATGTTCGGGTGATATCGCCAATCGCAAATATTTATTTATAGAGCTGCAATTAAATCGCGCATTGGAAATATCGAAAGTCCCGAGTGAATTACTTCGGTTCTATGTTTCTAGAGTTGGTTACGGCAAAAAATGAAAAAGTTTTTTTAACGTCAAAACCTCAAATTTTCATTGTTTAAAAGATCATGCCCATATCACCGCGACTTACCCATGCACAGTAAAAAAAGTTTGTATTTATTACAACTTGTTTTCCACAAACGTTCACAATTTTGTATTCGTTAATTTTTCGGTCGTGCCATCCGTCTTCTAGTTGTGCAAACAAAAGTACAAACTAAAAGTGTTAATAACACGGGAAATAAAAGGACAAGTTTGTATTCTCAAGCCGGAACAAACGAGCCTGTCACTTATTTAACAAAATAATTTTTACGAAACTTCGTATACCGATTTTACGAAATAATTTTTTACTTTGTACATATCTCCATATTTTACACAGTGGCTCCAACCGAGCTCTTTCAATTGTCATCTGACTTGAAAAAATTGAAGAAAAAGAATGAATAAAAATGCCTTTAACGGAAAATAGCTCGAGCTTCCTTGATGCATTCAATCCGCTTCATTACCGTTCTGATCCCTCGCGGTATTGCGATTTCACCCACGCTTCACCCTCGAGGAATACAAATCGCTATCGTCTAGCGGAGTTCTCCTCCCACGTGCATTCCTTTCTCCTGAAAACGTGAGAGGCTCCGATATGAGTTTTCCCCTCGGAATTTTTCCATTAATTCCCAGCACAGACGACAAAACAAGTTGAGGGGTCCGCGATGGATACATCTCGACGAATACCGGCCGGAATGTAGGGAGATACGGGAATAATCGTATGGCTCGTTCTTGACCCACCGACCGCGGCGCTCACTGGAATCCGGTTCTGAGGGTCGAATTTTAAAATGTAAGTTTGAACTTAAGGGCGCTCTTCAGATCGAACTTAACTTCGAAGTTTGACCCGAACTTCATTGCGTGCTTAACACCTATCTTCAGTTCGAACTTAAGTCTGAACTTAAATTTGATCTTAAGTTCGAACTCAAGTTCAAATTTAAGATCAAACTCAGTTCAAATTTATGACCAATCTCAATTGTTAACTTAAGATCGAACTCAAATTCAAACTTAAGATCAAATTCAAGTTCAAACTTAAGATCAAACTCAAGTGTGAACTTGAGATCAAACTCAAGTGTAAACTTAAGATAAAACTCAAGTGTAAACTTAAGATAAAACTCAAGTGTAAACTTAAGATCAAGCTCATGTTTAAACTTAAGATTAAATTCAAGCTTAAACTCAAATTCATGATCAAACTGAAGCACGATCGTAAGTTCAAACTTAAGATAGATCTTAAGTACGCAATGAAGTTCGCGCCAATCTTTAATATTAAGTTCGATCTCAAGTTCAGACTGATGTCTTAAAATTCGAGACTGGGTTTAATTTTTCACTTTTTTTAAATATTTTTTTTCGTTTCGTGCATCGACAGAATGCGGAGTCTCGTTACGAGATTCCTAGGTATGATACTGACTAGAACAATTTTCGTCGAGGTTTCTTCGGGCCCTCGAGAAACTCCGATGCAGCTTCCATTCGCAGTGCATCTTTGAATTATTCAATTACGAGCGGTACGAATAAACGTACGAGGAAAAAATTGATCGTTTCGCGTCACGATTTATCCTTAAACCTGCACCGTTCACGAGTACGGTCGCTCATACTCATACGCGCGCTCATCTTCGATTCGCGGCACATCTTTCAATGACGAAATTACGAGCGGGCCAAATAAATGCACGAGGAAAAAATTGATCACATTGTCAAAAAAATTCGTATGCAATTGAATGTACTGGAGTGGAAGTTTTTATCCAAAAACTGGTATATTAAATTTAATGTGCAATTGTGATGTAAAAATTAATGTTCAGCGTATTAAAAAAATGGAAATACTTCACTTTTAATATTTACTGTAATTTTCATCACGAGTGCACATTAAATTTACGATTTTTTTTTTACTGTGCATTTCGTGTTACGATTTATCCTCAAACCTGTACTCTTCACGAGTACAGTCGCTCATACATCGTCGATTCGCGGCACATCTTTGAATGACTAAATTACGAGCTGGCTAAATAAATGCGCGAGGAAAAAAAATTGTAAATTTAATGTACCGGACTGGAAGTTTTTATGCAAAAACTGGTACATTCAATTGAATGTACAATTGTGATGAAAAATTAATATTAATATATTTCCATTGAAATTAAAGTAACTTATAAAAATTAAAGTACCTTTATAGTATGATTCAAGTAAATTATTAAAAACTAAGAATTTCCAATGTTCTTAATACACTGAACATTAATTTTTCATCGCAATCGTACATGAAATTTAATATACCAGTTTTTGCATAACAACTTCCAGTCCGGTACATTAAATTTTCATATGAACTTTTTTTACAGTGTACAGTGCCTTTCGTGTCACGATTTATCCTCAAACCTGCACTGTTCATGAGTACAGTCGCTCGTACTTGTACGGGCGCTCATGCATTTTCCATTTCCGGTATATCTTTGAGTGTCTCAATTGACAAATGGGCCAAATAAATGAAAAAAAAAAAAAAAAATGTACGAGGAAAAAAATGATCGTTTCGTGTCACGATTTATCTTCAAACCTGCCCTGTTCGATGAGCACATTCGCTCATAACACGCGGTTATGTAAGGGAAAATTGGATGGAGTGTCGGAGCCAAAAGGCTCAATAATCATGAGAGTACGCAGGACGTAACACTTTGTCGTGTGACGTTGGGTGGCTCGTTGGTCGCTATTATTACTCTCATGCCCCGAAGGCATTTCAGGATTTTTTGCAAAAAAAAAAAAAAAAATCCATGAACATGACATTCGCGCGAGACGGATGTACGTGTCGATTAATCGATCTGGCATTGCCCTAGAATGCTGAGGATGCCTGGTAGAAAAAAAACTGAAAACAATAAAACTCTACAGGAAAACCACAGTCTTTTTCTTTTATTTGTGACGTTGAGACACGCCAATAATACGACAGGTTAACCCTTCGCAATTAAAAGGAAAAAGTCCACTTTCCGGCTTCGACTTACAATGCTCTACTTTCCCGTGCTCAGATGCATTTCCAATGCGACTACGGGCGTGAGTTCGTTTTAAATATTTTATTCGAAGGCCTCGGTTAATTATTGACAAATATTTTTGGTTCCAATAATTTTTTATTTTTTTTATGGAAAAGATCTTTTCTCTCTTCTCTCTTCGACCTTGCATAAGGACAAATATGCATCTATAAGTTACATTACACTGTAAAAAAAAAATCGTATGAAATTTAATCTACCCGACCGGAAGTTTTTACGCAAAACCTGGTGTATTAAATTTCATGTACAGTTGTGATGAGAAATAGCTTCCTCTATGAGGAAGCAATAATGTTCAGTGCATTAAAAACATTGGAAATACTTTAATTTTAATAATTAACTTTAATATGAATGAAAAAGTATATTAATTTTTCATCACAATTGTACATTCAATTTACCATTTTTTTTGCAGTGTATATTATGTAAGTTGTAAAATACCGTTTATAATAACGTTTATAATAAATATTATTCGTGTTAAAAAAATGAACTTTAGTTGGTTCATAATATAATTGATTTCTTTTTTTTTTTTTGTCAAGAGGTATTTTGATCGATGTGCTGATGTCGTATTTCGTTTTATTATTATGCAGAATCCGAGGTGATCGCGGCTGAACGTGTCATTCTGTCCATACGGGACAAGAACAATCGATACGACAGGTTTCCATTGAATCAGAACAATGGAGGATACACAAAGGTGAGAAACAAGAATATGCTTGCACATTGTCGAACATCGACGCGCTTGTCGATCGTGAGCCGGTAATCCAGACGAGCCAGGTGCATACACGAACGGTTATGCATCGACGGGGTCTTTGGACTTTGGAAATAATAATGATATTAACGACCAGCATAGCGATCGACGACTATTGCACTCATCACGTTGCGGACTATTGAAAAATCCGGTTTTCTGTAAACATCGATGAATTTAAAAAAAACACAAAATTATCTTTGATCTCTCTTTGGCAGGTACGAGAATCCAGTGGAATACAAGCCGTCGACGAGATACAGTTTACGAAGACTCGGAGGTGAGTATAAAGGCGAAGTGAAAGGAATCGATAATTAAAGTGGACTCTGGCCAGTCGTGACAAGAAATATTCATTGCCTATTAAAAAGGACCGATATCTGTATCGCACAGTGGTCATCGAGTTAGCTTGTATAAACACGAACGTTAATGTACCATTTACTTTTCGTTGCGCGGAAAAAATGTATGAAAATTTGTTGCCTGCATTTTTTTTTCAATGTAAATAATCTAAAATCTTTACGTGTAAATATTAATTGTCTGCTAAAAAGAACCGAATTTTGTATCGTATACGCACAAACGTTCATGCAACATTTGCTTTTCGTTGTGCGGAAAAAATGTATGAAAAATTGTCGCCTGTAAAATTATGCGTGAATTTTTTTTTCTAAATAATCGGTTCTAATAACCCGAGAGCTTAAAAATTATCGGGTATTTCCCGATTGTTTCGTTGCGTAGCAACGAGCGAGATAAGTTTTGCTTAAAAAAATCCCGAGCGCGCAGCGCGAGGGATTTTTGAGCAAAACTTATCTCGATCGATGCTACGCAGGGAAACAAGAGGGAAATACCCGATTAATTTTTAAGCTTGAGGGGTATTCGGCTGATTATTTTTTCAACCTCAATTTCGACCAATGAGATTGTGGTATTTAACATTTTCCTGACAAGGTTTTATTTCGAATTTCTAGAATATTTTTATATTTAATATAACACAATGAAAGTTACTGATTCATGTGTAAATTTGTGCAGTGAAAGATACAATTGTTGTAAGTGTAGGTGGTGTTTTGTGGGATAGGATCGCAATTTGTGGAGCTTTGTGGGATAGGATCGCAATCTGTGGATTTTTGTGGGATAGGATCGCAATTTGTGGAGTTTTGTGGGATCAGATTGAAGTTTGTGGATGTTGGTTACAAGTGATAGGATAGGTTACATAGGTTACAACGCATAGGTTACAAGTGACAGAAAAATTAATGTTTATCGCCTAGCAACCTAGCCGGAAAATTTTCGAAAAATTATCGATATAATTTAGACCTAGTTGTACCACGTGATGTCAAATACCGCGCTCTCATTGGTCGAAATTGGGGTTGAAAAAATAATCAACAATATTTAACGGTAAATATTAATTACCTATTAAAAAGGACCAATTTCTATATTGCATAGTGCGCATCGAGTTAGCTTGTCGTATAAGCACAAACGTTTATGCAACATTTACTTTTCGTTATGCGGCAAAAATGTTTGAAAAATTGTCGCCTGTACAATTACGCATACATTTTATTTCTAAATAATCGACAATCTTTAACGATAAATATTAATTATCTGTTAAAAAGGACCATTTTCTATATTGCATAGTGCCCACCGAGTCAGCTTGTTGCATAAGCTCAAAAGTTCATGAAATATTTACTTTTCGTTATGCGACAAAAATGTATGAAAAAGGGTCACCTGCAAAATTGCACTTGCAATATTTTTTATCACTGTAAATAATATACAATCTTTAAGTGTACATTTTTTAAGCTAAAAATAATATCGTTTCCTTGCTGTAACGCAGACATGGTGCCGGCACGAGTCGTACTGTACATGCTGTCGTTTTCCGGCTTTCTCGTCTCGTTCATGATGCGAACTGACATCAACCTCGCTATGGTGGCAATGGCGAAAATTAAATCAAACGATTCCAACGTCACGGTTTCGACGCATTGCTACGCAAATTCCACCATCGCCGGGTCGCCCAATTTTACCATGGACCAAGATCAGGTGAGCTACAATTTTTGCCATACCGAACTTTGATTAATAAAGTAAAACAACGATTTCTTTAAAAAAAAAAAAAAAAATTGTTTCACGAATTGTAAAGAATGTTCGTCTTTGACGACTCGTTGAATACTTTACGCGAATAATTCTTCGGCAATTGCGCATTGTTACGAAGTCAGGGAATATTTATTCGCGTACATAGCCTCAGAACCGTTACGGGAACGAAGCGTCATGCTTGGTCAGCCTAAAGGATCAATACAGTAGTACACATAAGTGAGGGTTACGACTGTAATTACAATGAGGCGCGGGTGATGATCAAAGCGCGCCGGCCCAGCACCGCCGAAAGGGCGAAGGTTGAAATGTCAACAGAGGGACTTTGATGGAAACAAAGTCGAAGATTAACATTTGTTTATTAATTTGTTTATTAATTTGTTTATTAGTTTGTTTATTAATTTGTTTATTAATTTGTTTATTAATTTGTTTATTAATTTGTTTATTAATTTGTTTATTAATTTGTTTATTAATTTGTTTATTAATTTGTTTATTAATTTGTTTATTAATTTGTTTATTAATTTGATTATTCATTTGTTAATTCATTTTGTATACATTTTTTACGTCTTTCCGAAGTTTTATTCCAGAGGAGTTTAATTATCGGTTCACTTAATTGAGAGATCATTTTTTCTTCCTTTCCAGCAGGACATTGGCGAGTTCGATTGGAGTCCAACCGTACAAGCGGCGATTATCGGCTCGTTCTACTGGTGTTACATACTATCGCAAGTCGTCGGCGGTGTACTGACCCAATACTTTGGTACGAAAACCGTATTCGGCGGTTCCCAGCTGCTCACCGCTATCTGCAGTCTGCTGATGCCAAGCGCCGCTGAACTGCACTACGGCGCTATGATTGCACTGCGGAGTATCCAGGGAGTCGCTAGTGTAACAATACAACAATCCTAAACATTTTTTTTAAGTTGAATATAATAATACAACTTTTATTTCTCATTCAACAACCGTGGCGAAATTTTGCAAAATTCGAAGTTTAATTCACTTGGATTTCAGAGCGGTAAAATTAATTTTGCATTGTCGAGTCGATCAGGAAAAATTGTTTTTATGGTCGCATTCGAAGCGTTGCCCAAGCTTGAAGCCAAAATGCTTTTATTTATTTTTTATTCGATTGAATAAACAAAGTCAAAATGAATGGCGACATTTTTTAACATGATTGCACTGCGGCGTCTCCAGGGAGTCGCTAGTGTAACAATCTAACAATTCTACACATTTTTGTTTAGTTAAAAATAATAATAACATTTTTGTTTCTCATTCGACAACCGTGGCGAAATTTTGCAAAATTCGAAGTTTAATTCAGTTGGATTTAAGAGCGGTAAAATTAATTTTGGATAGTCAAATCGATCAGGAAAAATTGCTTTGATCGTCGCATTCGAGGCGTTGCCCAAGCTTGAAGATAAAATGCTTTTTTTATTTATTTTTTATTCCATTGAAAAAACCAAGTCTATATGAATGGCGACATTCTTTAACATACTCGTTCTACTTGCGGTAATAATAAAAAAAAAAAAATATTGTTTTTTTTTGCAGGGTTTAACGTGGCCAGCGATGTACGCTATTGTCGGCCACTGGATACCACCCATCGAGCGATCGCGCTTCATGTCTTCCTTCCAAGGTAAGTAATCGATTCCCAAGGCGGTCATGCAAATCGTGCATTATTAAAAGACTAAAGAAAATGTTTTATGTGTTACAGTGAAACTTCGATACGCTCGCCTAAGACTATGTATAACATGTGATATAATGTTTGCAACTTGTTTACGAAAAAACTAAAACAAATTTGCTACGCATCGTTTCCTTTTTGTTTCTTGTTTATTGATTTTATTAATTTTTTAATATACAATTTTAAACGAATCAATCCCTAAGTCTGCCGTTCGTTCATGTCAATTATACGTTTGTGATACATATATTTTTTCCTATTTATTATCGGTATACTAATGCGTACTTCTTTCAGTAATGTCACTATCAATGGAATTTCGTTCGTGGCCGAGATAAATCGTCATTGTTCAGTCTCTTTTTCAGTTAAAAATTTCGCTAATGCGTAATTTTATATATCCTCGATTATTACCGTAATAATATAATTATTACCGTATATAGTATCGATTATATACTATGAATATATAATCATATGCCGCAAAAATAATATCGTTTATATTATTATTATTATTATTATTATATACATGTGTACATAATCCGTTGCGAATGATAATCAATGTTTACACTGAATTTTCGTTGATTTAGCTCCACGTATACTGGTTGCATTCGCCGGACCGCGGGGTATACTCGATCAGCGACCGCTCAACAGCATGAGAACGGCAAGAGTATACTTCCAGCCTGGTTGAATCAGCCGGGCTCTCTCACGTTACACATATATCGTGTATGCCGCTATACTCAATTGTCATCGATGCGTCAGTCGTATCTTTACTATAAACAACACAATTATTATAATCAATCATCGTTCTACGATGCGACACTGAAAATCGATTTCGTCTACCAGCGATTCGTACGTTGTTTTTTTACTATGGAGACTGCAAACAAATTCGAGCATGAAAAATGATTTTAAGGAATTTGGGAATTTGATTCTTTAATCATATAAAGCGACGTAGATTTTCGTATGAGCAATTGTTTTTTTTTAACTCAAGAAAAAATACTCTAAAATTGGAATCTTACCGTACACAGAAGAACGGGGCAAAATGGGCTTCATTCGACACGAGACGTTTTTTATTGTCTCGGAAATGACATACTACTGAAAATGGGCCATTTTACCCCGGGGTTCAATTTTATTCCCGACGCTATATTTTCCAAAAAAATGCCCAACAGTAGCTCGCAAAAAAAAAATCATTGGTTCGCGTTTTTCACAAACATAACGAATACAGTTCGACAACCCTTCCTCAAGTTCACTCGCTCCACGTGAAAAAACGTACGATCGTCGAGTCGATTTTCTAGGTCAAACGTATTCATACGTTTATCACTTGCAGGGCATAGAAGTTTCATTGTCCCACCATAAAAGCTTCATCGTTTGCAGTCCTCATCCTCTCATACTAAATATCCATTTGAATCGCATTGCAGAAATCCCGAAAGAGCAAGGAATATCGGCGTTACCGGGATACGAGAGTGCCGTTACCGATCCCGCTCGTCGATCATCATGTTTCACCTTCTACCGGGTCGTGGGGTGAGCTACGCCTAACCTCTAGATTATCTATATTCAGGGTTCAGTTTCGGCATCGGGATAACTTACTTCCTGTGCGGATTTATCATCGCTCACTCCGGATGGCGCGTTGTCTTCTATACGACCGGGAGCATCGGCGTTGCATGGTGTTTCGTGTGGTATCTGCTCGCCTTCGACACACCCGCCACACATCCGAGGATCTCCCAGCAGGAATTGCGTTACATTCAGGGAAGCGTCGGAAACCAGGTCGCGGGTAATGAGGTAGGAAATTGTCGATCTATACCGCCCGGAAAACATCTCGAGATCGGACAATATTCATCTCTTTTGCGCTCAATTTTCCTACAGATCGCCAGAGACTATATAGATCATATCTCGAGGTAGTCCTTGCGAATAGGGTTAACTTCGCACAAGTTTTCAGAGAAATGAGAGGGAATTGTAAACACTTCTGGATGGTATAAAAATCTGAAAAAAATCAAGCATATTAAAGCATATTATATGTAGGGTAAAAGTGGTGAATATGGCCCACCTCGATTAACACGTAAATCAATGATATATGGACCAGGCCATATTCCCCACTTTTACCCTAAAGGTGCTGAAAAGATTAATTTTGCATAATAATTGTTTCAAAATTTTATTAACAAGTGATGAACAATTAAATTGTTCAACAAATCTTCTGGAAAACGAACTGTTTTTAATGAAAATGATTCGTTCACTTACCTGAATACGTATGAATTTTTTCGGACTTTTAATTCACTTAGATTTTTTTTTTATATGGGAAAGATGTGTAGAAAGTCACAAAATTCAAAGTGAATTGAAAAACCTAAAAAAATATACATATTCAGAAAAATGAACGAATCATTTTCATGAAAACAAGTTAGATTTCCGGGAGATTAGTTGAACAATTTTATTTTTCATGAATTTGTTAATAACATTTTGGAGTTATTATTATGCAAAATTAATCTTTTTAAGAACTTTAATATGCTCGATTTTTTCAGATTTTTATACCATCCAGCAGTACTTGCAATTTTCTCTTATTTTTCTCGAACTTATACGAAATGAACGAAAATCGGGGCCAATTAAAATGACACTTGCATCGCCTCTTCATACATTTTTCTTTCGATAATGAAAAAAAATAATGACCATTTATCAAATACTAATCATCAAATTTTCGTAGGATGTACGAGTACCATGGAAATCAATTTTGACCTCGTTGCCGGCATGGGCGATCGGCATAACGACCTTCGGCAGGATATGGGTTCACTATGTATTCATCATTCCCGGCCCGATGTACATGAAGACCGTTCTCGGCTTCAGCATCCAGACCGTGAGGGTCATCGGAATATTAAAATAATTATATTGCCGTTAGGCGCATCATCGGTATTCTATATTTGTCTCGTTATTATTTTCAGAACGGTCTCCTGTCGGGTGCACCGTTCATCTGCAGCTACCTCAGTTCCGTCGTGTTCTGCTACATAGCCGACGTTCTAGTGACGAAGAGGATAATGTCCCTCACTAACGTTCGGAAGCTCTTCACCGCTATGTGTGAGTATTGGACTCCATTTTTTCGTTGGTAACGCGATACATCCTTAAGGGAAAGTGAAATATCGCGGTCGGTAATGAAAACTGTAATGAACTTTTCTCAAGGGTGCTAATTTTTTTGGGGAAACAGCAAATTCGAGCGGGATGCAGACGGCAGTTTCGCATCCGGCCCCAATTCATCTTTTTCTCAAAAAAATTAGCACCATTGAATAAAGTTAATTTGAAAATTGCAACGATCTCTCTTACACCCATGGCCCCGTCACGTGACTTTCACTTCACCTTAAGGAGAATCGACTATCAGACGAAGACCAACTTAAGGCCTCAATTTTTTGATATGGTCTACATGAACCTGTTTCGTATCTATTCCCGAAATCTGAGCAATTTTGATCGTATAGTTTATTTGCAATACAATTTAGAAGTAATGTACAGTAAAAAAAAGTTTGTAACCTGGTGAAAATATTTCTCTGACAATTTGTCTCGAAATTTCTAAACGGACCGTGATTTTCATCAATTTTCCGAGACTTTTCTGCTATATGTTAAATATCTCTGCCATTTCTTTTCCGAAAAATTCTGGATACCTCTGATTTTTGCTGGTAAAGTTCGATAAGAGAAAATACGAGTTGTCTCTAAGATCTACTCATTATGTTACTCGGACGATTTTATCGGATAGTGTGGGTTTAGCGAATTTCAAAGAACTTACGAGTTGACTCTAAGATCTGCTCTTTCTGGTATTCGTAAGAAGAGTAAACTTTCCTGTTCGTGTTTGTACGAACATGAACGTACGTAAACAGTTAAACGTAAAGTAAATAGTAATCAATAATTTATGTATACTTTGTATGAGAAATTCAGCGAAGATTTGACTTTTTCAGAAAATAGTTTCTGAATATAGAACAGAAACAGGCTTAGAATGTCGACAAAGTTTTCGAAGAAGTTGGCAGGGAAAATCAGAGATTTTTACAACAATTAGACACATTTAGATTCACTAAAATCTTTGACTTTCTCTAAAAAGTGCGAAAAGTGATAGAAATTTAGAGGGCTTTTCAGAGAAATTTTCCGAGACTTTCAGAAATATTCGGAGAAATATTTTCACCAGGGTATTTTTAACAAAAAATTATCGTCCACAAACGTCCACTATAATCCTATATCCGTGTAATAGGATCCGAGTAATCCTATATCTATATCCGTGTAAATATTATTTGCACTCTAGCTATTATCATTTCTGAGATATTTGCCTACAAAATTTGACATAAATTAATTATTATAAACCGATGTTCTCTATTAAACTTTACAAAATATTGAAAAATAAATAAATAAATAAATAAATTCATACCTCACAACCGACGTCTGTTTTTTCTTATCATTTCAGCTCAAGTGCTACCGGGAATTCTCGTTTTGCTTATCGGCTATTTGGGATGCAGCATCGTCCTTGTACTTATCGTTTGGTTCGTAGCCGTCACGTTCATAACAGCTGCGTATGCGGGTGCAATGGCTAACATAGTCGATATAGCACCAAACTTCGCTGGTAAGTTCGCAAAATCGTAATTATTGGAATAAAAAAAATGTGGGCTGACGATTAACTTATCCTATCGACTGGTGCAGGCCCGGTACTAGCCTTCGCTCAGACTATTCACATGACCGCCAGTTTCTTATCGCCAATAGCAGCTGGTCTGTTCACCCAGGAAAGCGTGAGTACAATCGCAAGTGTTTTATATACAATCGAAAAAGAATAGTTTATTTTTATTTTTATTTTTTTAAAAATCTTATATTAATCTGGGTAAAAAGGGGTTAATATTGCCCACCCAGGGAAAAGATGCCCTGTTAAAAAAAGTTGCAAATTTAATGCACAGGGCTCGAAGTTTTTATGCAAAAACTCGTACATTAAAGTTAATGTACAATTATGATGAAAAATTAATAGATTTTTACAGTGACATTAAAGTAAATGATTAAAAGTAAAGTATTTCCACACGGAGAAAAATAGTCCTGTTTTTTTAACAAAATGTACCTCGTTAATAATTTATTTTTGTAGTAGCAAAAATATTTGGCAATCATTTGGCTACAGCAAAATATTTGTTGCCAAAGCAAAATATTTACTGCCACAGCAAAATATTTTGTCGTCCCTACGTTAACCAGCTAAATCAGTTATGGTAACAAAATGCTTCTTGTCCCAACAATTTTTTTTTCGCCGTGCAAAGTCTTTAATATACTGTACGTTAATTCCTCTCTCGAACTTAGGTGGCGTCAGACATAACGAAGGACTACCTTGACCGGTAGTTTATTTAACTTTTTTTTATTTCTCTCAACAGCAAACGCTGGACGCTTGGAGAAGTGTATTCGGTCTGACGGCCTGTATAGCCTGCGGCACATACGTAATTTATCAAATATTCGGCACCGCTGACATACAGACGTGGAATTATCCGGATCAAAAGTATCAGCAGTCCGTTGAAGAGGACTCCGCACCGTTGAACGAGTCGCCACGAAAGAATGGCATAATCTTGCCAAGAAAATCGAGCCAGTCCGACGAGGCGTAACGTCAGTTAAATTCTCAAACTTTAACTCAAGAGCCAACCGACTCGAGATACGCGCCCACATTCGAGAGTAGTTTCATAGTCTCTCCGCGATAAGTTTCCATAGTTTAAACGAGATACGAACGACACGGCACTTTAGACGTTAACGGTATGTTGATAGTTAATGTAAAGAGAGTATTTTTGTTAAACGGGCATCTCAGGAAATCGTTAGTCGCTTCGAGAGTAATTCCTAATTTCCGAACGGTTGTTCTTTTTTTTCTCACGAAACCGTTGTTAAAAGAGAAATTAAAAAAAAAAAGAGAGAAAAGCACAAGAATTCGCGCGCGATTCGTGGATTTGCTTCTCTGTGCAATTCTGTGATCGAATTTTATGTTACGGGAACATATTTAATTAATCACTAGTTAGTTAACACGGATCTCATAGGAGTATTTGATAATTATCGTATTCGTGATAATTAGATTCGTATATAGTTCGAGGTAAAGCAAATGATGACGCAAATTACCCGAAAATTATTATATCAAAAGTGAAATTAATTCACACAATTAATGCCCATAAATGCGTTCACACAATTAATACCTATAAGCGCGATGAAGCGATGACATAAGTTTCTCTTCGTCGTTTTTTTTTGTATTTTTTTTTCTTGGATTCCCGAAAAGAATCCGAGTTTCCTTGATTCTATTTTGTAATCACGAGAACAAAAAAAAATATTCGTTTCGCGCGAATCGTTGTAGAACTTGTACACAATATTGTTATCAGTGCCTTGCAATATTCGAGATCTCACGGCAGCGTGGATCATAACAACTAGCTCATCGTAAATTATTATTCTCCGAATAGAATTCCGAGTCTGAATTTCGCTCCGTCAGTTGTGGATCCGATCGTTACAGAGTTTATCGAGTTGTCGGACAGTACTTATCATAGTTAAAAAAATTAAAAATTAAACAAATATAAAAAATATATATATAAAAAAAATCACTACAATTCCAAGTTCCGTGCCTCGTGTTAACCATTGCCATTGGTGTGATCGCTGACGTCGCCACGAGGCCGTGGATCTTTCGGCCGATCAAAATTCGTCGTTCATAAATTAATATGTAAATTAATATGTAGCTGTTTTTTTTTTTTTTTTTTTTAAGAATCGAATTGCAATTCTGTATTGTGAAAGAAGTGTGTAAAAATTTCTATTCTCACTGACGTTGTCCCGCTCTACGATTCCTCGAGAGGAATAACAATATTGTCGAGATATGTAGCGTAACAAACACACATTGTCCATCGTCATCGAATCGCTACCGACACACACGTCGCACGTTATGCGTGTATAATATAAATAATTCCGTTAGTACACGAAAGCGCGTAACCGACGAATCGTCGTCTGCTCATCCGAGTATTGTAATTTTAAATATTTTTATACTAATTCTCATGCAAACGAATCTCGATTACATAATCTTCATTTGTTTTACGTAATTAGTACGTTGGTACGCATATAATAATGCACATGAATCCGTCGACCTAATTTCCTTGTCTTACATCATTCAATGTGAGTTGACCGTATGTGGAAACGAAGCTGCTCCGATCGTGATCTGAAAGAAAAAGCAAAGTTCTCGAAATTTCACATCGCAATTGTCAACCAATCGCTTGTATTAGATAATAATCGGGAGAAAGTAATTTTTGTTTTATTTTTCGGGGGTAAGCCTTGAGCTTAACTCATCTCTGATCAGAGATGGACTTACCGATCTACTTATCGAACAATTTCGCTCAACATTGATTGACGTAAAGGTCAACATCGTCGACTTGTATGTATTCCCACATTTCTCCCAGATACAAAATATGTACTTTAAGAATGTACTTATATACATACATACATATATATATATATAAATATATATATATATTATAAATATGTCGATACTGTATAACTACTCAAAAATTGCGGGTGAATGCACGTATATAATTTTCTTAAAAAAATAAAAAAAACTGTCTATTCATTTTTCCGCAACCCTAGCGTGCCAGATTCCGTTAATGAAAAGCCATTCGTGAAAGCGTTATCGAAATTCCGTATTGGGCTTCGGAAAAACTGCGCCGCAATGTGCTAAAATCTTGATTGTGCATCGCCTCGGAGGAACGCGTTCCGCGATCGCAAACAGATGATACGAGAATAGGTGGGTCGCCATTCGTAAATTACAGATGCGAACGCTTCTCTGCCAAGATAATCAAAGATTTATTGTGTCGTGCGTCAATGGGGACCAACATGAAGATTCAGCGTAGCTCATCGAAACAAAATGAGACACCCTCGTCGTCGGCCCCGTTAAGGATGCACCACACATACTTTCCCAATCAAACGTTTAATTCGATCAAAATTTCAGTACTTCGCGATATGCAAAAAATCTGAAAAAAAATCAGCCGTATTGACGATGTCAAGTCCTTTCATTTTGCGTAATATAATTACGCAAAATGAAAGGTCAAAATGCCAAAAAGTTATCAACTAATTATTAAAAAAATAAATGTTTAAAAGAAATCAGAAAACTTTCATTTTCTTATTTTAAATGAATACGTTGATTTTTGAGAATTCATGGGATTTTTTCAGATTTTTCTTAGATTTCCATTTTCTTTTTTTAATTTGCTAAATCGATGCAGAGGCACGAATTTCGGATATGTTTTCCTAGCACGATTCCAAAGTACACACAAAAAGTTCTGAGGCAATTGCGCCAATAGTTGCGTAGTTGTGGCCTTAAAAAAAAATTTTAAACGCAAGATTCCAAAACGTAAGAACATTCTGAAATAATTCATGTTGGCTTCTAGAAAGTCAATGAATTAATCTCAAAAGAGAATAAAAAAAGGATTACCGATTGTTTTTTTGAGTCATTTTTTTTAGCAATTTGTTAACTTTTTGACTTTATTATTATGCAAAATCAATGTTCTTGCCACCTTTAATAGAGTTGACTTCTTTCAGATTTTTATCCCAACAGAAAGCGTTCAAATTCTCACAGAATCTCACTTTTGGCTAAAAATGTACGTGTGAACGATCCTTAAAGTCTCCCGCCGATTCGAATTCTCATGTAAACAAATCAGCAACATTGTGCGAGGTCGTATTGTTATCTTATCCAGCAGGAATCGGCGACGCGGCGTAGATCGCGGTAGATAATTCAGCCGCGATAGCTAAGTGGCGACTACGATAGTACTCAAAAAACCAAGCCACCGAATCCGAAGTGAATTCCGTAGCGATTGCCAAAGCGAACTCTGAACCTTTAAGCGCAAAAAAAAAAACAAAAAAAATAGGAACTGTACGCCAAATCGTTGCTTCCCTCGATCAAAGATATCATCGTTCCACATCAGTATCACCGATTGACGTGGAAACGCGAGATAAACCTCGGCCAATAATCCCCTTGCTTACACAAGGATTCTCATCGCAGACTTTATAAAGGTTGTCGTTCCGCCTCATAGCTCACTGTTTAGTTTCTGTTTGGCTCGCGGCGAGTCTGTTGTTCCTCACGATTGCCGAAAGCGTCACGTGAGCTCGATTGCCGAGCTCTTTCGTCTTCGTCGCGTTTAATCTTACTCGGGCGCGCGGTGTTCCTGCGATTGCGAGTTCGCGATGAGGTGAGTTTTTCCAGTTCGTCTCCGGTTGTTTTCAGTGTCTATCGTAAATAAGATAAAGGACCCAGTTTCTGACACAGACCCAGTTTGTGACAGGGTTAGGGGAGAGCGGGGCAAAATGGCAGACCGGGGAAAAACGGGATAATGAGACAAAACGCAATTCTCCAATAACTTAGGGATGGTGGCGGGTGAGTGGGGCAAAACGGGTTTGAAAATCCGGATGTATCGTTGGAACAAAATGGGGCATTCAACAATTATTGGAAAATTGAGTTTTGCCCTCACTGTTCCGTTTTGCACCATTTTGCCCCAGTCGCCTCTGCCACAAGGATTCTACCTCTGCCTGTAGCATAGTCGGCTCCCCCCACCATTTGATATGCAGCCAATGGGTAGCGCGCGTTCGGGGGATCACAAACTGCGACTCTTGGTCCTCCTTGTTTATCCATACGATTTTACACGCTTAAAGTGAGAGAGCTGCGCAGACGTGTCATAAACTGGGTCCTTTACCTTAAGGCAGTCCTTGCGAATGGTGTTCACTTCGCATAAGTTTCGGAGAAATAAGAGAGCATTCCAAACACTTCTGGACGGTATAAAAATCTGAAAAAAATCAAGCATATTAAAGGTGCGGAAAAGATTAATTTTGCATAATAATAATTCCAAACTGTTATTAACAAATTGATGAAAAATAAACTTCTTCGAGAAATTTCCCAAAAACCTAACTTTTTTAAAAATGAAAATGATTCGTTCAATTTTCTGAATACGTATACATTTTTTCAGATTTTTCAATTCACTTTGAATTTTTTTCTTTTTATATGGGAAAAATGTGTAGAAAGTCACAAAATTCAAAATGAATTCAAAAATCTGAAAAAATGCATACGTATTCAGAAAAATGAACGAATTATCATTTTAAAAAAATGTAGGTTTTCGAGAAATTTGTTGAACAATTCTATTTTTCATGAATTTGTTAATAACATTTTGGAATTATTATTATGAAAAATTAATCTTTTCAGCACCTTTAATATGCTTGATTTTTTCATATTTTAATACCATCATGAAGTGTTTGGAATTTTCTCTCATTTTTCTGAAACTTATGCGAACCCTAGCATGTCAAGCGACCATCGAAGGACCCAAAAAACGACTGGTCGTTCTGTGACACTTTTCGTCCAGAATAACGACCGAAATAAAGACCAATTGTTAGGTTGAGAATGGGTAGTTTTTTCATCAATGACCGCAAAATGACGACAAATACGATCGATGTTTGAATTACTGAAAAAGTTCTAGATTGGGTCGTTTCGTCGGCGTTAATCAGAAAGTAACCGGAAAGACGACCATGTTGAGAGGTTTTGTTTGGGTCGTTCTTCGGGTCTTTTATGAAAAACGACTTATCTGAGTCCTCGTCAACAGTCCCTTTGCAAGTAGTTTTTCATAAACGACCTGAAGAACGACCCAAAGAAAAACTCTCAACATGGTTGTTTTCCCGGTTACTTACTGATCAACGCCAGCAAAACGACCCAACCTAGAGCTTTTTCAGTAATTCATACATCGATCGTATTTGTGGTCATTTTGTGGTCACTGATGAAAAAACGACCCATTCTCAATCTAACAATTGGTCTTTATTTCGGTCGTTATTCCGGTCGAAAAGTGTCACAGAAAGACCAGTCATTTTTTGGTTCTTTTGATAGTCGTCAAAGACGGTCGCTTGACTTGCTCGGGAAGTGAACACCATTCGCAAGAACTACCTTAAGATCGTTTCGGAAATTGATTCGTCGAATCTCGCTCGTCAGGCTCTTGGTGGCAGCGACGCTGCTTCTGTTCGCCATTCTGATAGTATCGGACATCGCCTCGGCGAAAAAATCCAACAGAGGAGAATCCGAAAAGAAGAAACGCAGCGCAGCCGTTGAGGAAACTAATTATCGCGAAAAGTGAGTTGTTGCAATTGTTCCTTTCTCTAATCTACAAAGCAAACCTTGATTCGCGTGGCAAAAGATGGAGATGTAAATTGGTTTGTTTCGCCACGACAGAGACCGCTCGACCGACCATGAGAAGAGAAACAAACACGGGAAGAGCGGCGAGAAATCACGCGACAGGAAGCGCCGCCCGATGGACGAGGTCGATGCCGATCTTTCGAGGTCCGAGGCCACTTCGAGAAGCGACGGACGCTCGGAGGACGACGAGAAATTTGAAAAGAAATCACGATCTCCCGGACGAAAGAACGAAGAGGCGCGGAGCGGAAGGATGAGACGCGATCGCGAGGAGAAATCATGGGAGAGTCGAAAGGCGGACAAGCAAACCAAACGATCGGACTCCAAAACGTCACGAGCGGAAAAAAAATCGCGCAAGTCCGTCAGCGAACGGACTGTGGATGATTCATGCGAGTCTCGCGACGACTGCGATTCTTCGGATTCGAAAATTTCCTCTTCGGGCCAGAACTCGAAGAGGAAATTGGAGGCGGAGGCGAGAAAGAAGAAAGGTACCGAAAAGCGCGGAAGATCGGTGAAAGACGACGAAGCGGAAAGCGAGTCCGAAGAGAGCGCGGAGCGGAATCAGGCGAAGAAGAACTTTGAGAAAAAGCGTGTCTGTCGAAGATCTGAGAAGTCCGGTAAAAAATCGAAGGACGAAGAGAGCGAATCGGAAGAGAGTGGGGAGGGAGCTGAGAGTAAAACGGACCGACGATCGACGTGCTCGAGGAAATCGAAGCGCGACAGCGAGTCGGAAAAATTGAGTTGCAAAAAAGTCGAGAAGGGAAAAAAATTGGAAAGGAGCTGTAAAAAAAATTACGTCGATGACTCGAGCAGATCGAGGGAAAAGATCGATGAATCTTCGGGGTTTGACGAGACGTTGGAGACCGAAGAAGCGGAGGACGAAGACGGGCAAAATAGTGAGTCACAGGAAGAAGAGAATCTCGCGACAGGTCGTTCAACTGAGATCGGCGACGAATCGGTTGAAGATTCGATAGACATCGATTGCAGTGTTTGAGAGATTTTTTTTACTATTTATTGAATCTTATAAACCGTTGATCGTTCTGTGAGACCAAGTGGCCTTAACAAGTCAAGCGACCACGACCAAAAAAACGACCGGTCGTTTTGTGCCGTTTTGACGACCATAAAACAACCAATAAAACGACCATTTTGCCGGTTGAGATTTGGTCGTCTTTTGCTTTAACGACCCAAAAACGACCGAGGTAACGTCTGCTCAAACACGCTGATCGTTTTTTCGGTCGTTAAAGGATATACGACCAAGCTTAAACCTAAAAACTCGTCGTTGTTTTGGTCGCGCGATGGTCGCCAAAACGGCACAAAACAACCGGTCGTTTTTTAAGTCATTTCGCGGTCGATTGCAAGGGTCGTTTGACCTGCGAGGGGAAGTGCACGATCGGTCGGCCATTGCGTCCCCGAATCAGGACTGTCGATGATGTAATGTAATACAATAATGAACAGGGATTCAATGTTGCATTTACGAAATAAAAATGTTTTTTAATTCATGTACACCGTTCGAAAACTCGTGGTTTGCTGGCTTGTAAACTGCACTGAGAAAAACTTACATAGTAAATAGTTCCCAGGGGGGACGTCTACATTTTACAGTCACGACAATGACCAAAAATTATAGTTGTAACTACAATTATAGTTTAATCAATTGAGTATATACTATCACAAACTATCTATATAGACGAAATACCATCCTTTTTCTCAGTGTATTGTTCTCACATCGTATCCTATACTCAATCTATCCCGTGTCTGTCCATATCTGCTCCTGTGGAGATGCCGCTAGGTTCGGTAGTTACTTCAAATACGGTTGGCTGAAAATCGAGAGGCGATTGTTAATCCAGAAGAAAAAGCTTCCGATGAGAATAAATAAAACGCACTGCCTTGAAATGCCGAAAATCGAATTATCCATCCAGTGCCACCGTTTTTAACACTCGAAACGTAAGTGACTCTGACCATATTGGTAGTGGCTCTGAAGGGTAGGTATTTGCTAGAGACGACTAAATAATTGCTATTACAATTTTTATTTAATATCAAGGGTGGATGCTTCGATTTAAGATAAGGAAAACATTTATTTACCACCGGGCAGTAAGTTTCTTCTCGTCCATCGTCTTTGTTCAACTCTCTGACAACCAAGTAATCCGTAGGACAAATGTCGTTGGTTCCGAGATCGAAGATATTAAACACCAGAGCTACTTGATATCCTATCAAGTAATATTTTTATCGATCTGCGTGACTTTTGAATGCTTTTTTATCATCCTACAATTGCTTTGTCTAGTTTTTGTCTTCACACATTGGAATCATCAGAGTAAATTTTTTAGTCGTAAATGGGGACTGGAACGCGTGACCACGTGATCACTAGTCGACGCACTTACGCACTCGGCTATGCTACACTGTAAAAAAAATTGTAAATTTAATGTACAGAACTGGACGTTTTTATGCAAAAACTGGTACATTAAATTTAATGTATAATTGTGATGACAAATGAATATACTTTTTCATTGAAATTAAAGTAAATTATTAAAAATAAAGTATTCCCAATGTTTTTAATACACTGAACTTCATCTAATATATCTAATATCTAATATTCAATATCTAACAATTGTGCATGAAATTTAATATACCAGTTTTTGCATAAAAACTTCTAGTCCGGTACATTAAATTTCATACGATCTTTTTTACAGTGTAACCATGAAGATTTTCTTTTTGAATCTTATATAAAAACTACATGTCCACGGCATCTCCATCTACTATTAACTTACCAATTGCTTTAAATCGTTAAAGTTTAATTATTTAATTTTTTTATTCGTACTACCTACCTACCTTTACAATAATTAGTCCCATCTCAATACGACATATAAAATATCCTACTAGGTAGTATTTTTTTGCTATCCTGTAACATATATTTCATTCAGTCTAGGTGAAACCAAGTGGCGTGCACAAAAGATCGGCCATTTGATCGCCGAATCAGGACTCCCGATGGAGTACCGTAATACAATAATGAAAAGAGATTCAATGTTGCACTTATGAAGTAAAAATATTTTTTTTATTCATGTACATTGTTCGAAATATCGTCGTTCGTTAACTTAAAAACTATTATTCGCACCTATACTTAATCTATCCTGTATTCTATTCTAACGGGCATACGCCGCCAGTTATGGTAGTTGCCTTCGACAGGTTCGGCTGAAAATAGTGCGGCGATTTTGATTTTTTGTTTGTTTATTAATCCAGAAGAAATGGCTTCAATCTGAAGAGAATTAATAATACTCACTGCCTTGTATTGCCGCGAATCGAATTACCCATCCAGTGCCACCGTTGTTAACACTCGAAACGTAAGTGACTCTGACTGTATTGGTCGTGGCTCTGAAGGGTGCAGGTATTTGCTAGAGATGAGTAAAAAATTGCTATTATAATTTTTGTTCAATATCAAGAGTGGATGCTTTGATTTAAGACGAGGAAAACATTTATTTACCCCCGGGCAGTAAGTTTCTTCACGTCCATCGTCTTTGTTCAGCTCTTTAACAACCAAGTAATCCGTAGGACAAATGTCGCTGGTTCCGAGATCGAAGAAATCGAACACCAGAGCTACTTGATATCCTCGAGGTACGCTTATTTCCCACTCACACGAGCTGCCGTTCCGATAATTGTTCGGATACATCGGTGATGTGAATATACCCTCGTAATTGAAAAGTTTGCCACCGCAGCCGCGACCTGGTGAAATCGTCGCAATTTATCATGGCGTTATTGTATGATCAGTGTGGTTAGCATTCGTTTATTGATAAATAAAGATGTTTTCATTGAGCTTCGGGTTACCTACCCTTATCGGTCGTAGTATAAAGTATGTCGTAACTCTCGGCACCGAAACTCATGGCGCTCGATTTAGCGTGTAAACTTAGCACGTTACCGGAAGAGAAAATTGGACTGGGCTCCGTCAAGCCGCAGAGAGTGTGAAGAACCGGACCCTTAAAGTCACCGTCGTGTACCTAAGTGAAAGAAAAATCACACATGATGCGGAACATGAATGTAAGCGAGCAATTACGCTACAATATCTAAAGTGGTAAAATTCTGATAAATTTTTTCATGTTTCAATTGATAGTTCGAATCTAAAGTCACACTAATATGTACAACAAAATTAAAGTAGATACCAACCTGAACGAAATTTACAGAGCAATTGCCATGGTCGTAGAAACGGAAATGCTTGAAGTACAGGGAAATCGTACGATTCGTAGGTGCCGTTATCGTTGTCCAACATTCACCAACGTCTTGATGCATTATCCTACCCTGCTCAGCGGTGTAATTGCGATTGCACGATGCCTGGGCGACATCGAACGTGAATTTTCTTGGTTTCGGCAAATGGTCCGCCGTTGATCGCAAGGCTACGTGGATCTCGTTGGAATTACTGTAAAGTGTTGTTGATATCAGCTGTATAAATTACTTTTGACAAATAATTCGAATCAGCTTAAAAAAGTTGGTAGGGTGTCGTTTATACTAAACTCATTTCGGCCAAAACGTAATCATAGAAAACCCATAGGTGAATTTCAATATTAGCTACAGGAATCGTAGTTTCTTGTAGAACCAATGTACAACTCAACTAATTAATTGGGCTCGGCTAATGAATCGAATAATTTAAGAAGCAAACTGAATCTTCTACCGCAGGTGCAAATTTTTGCATAGTAACGTCACTTCCTGTGGAAAACTCACTTTTCGACCGGAAGTGATGTATTCCCTAGAAGACGTGACCTCTGGTTTGAAAATCTCAGTTTTGGAACGGAAGTGACGTAAGTCCGCTAGGTGACATCTCTTCCCTTCGAAAATTGAGCTTTTCAAACCGGAAGTTACGTTTTCCGTAGATGACATAACTTCTGGTAAAAATATGACAAAGATAAATTCGCTACAAAAGAGCATTGTAATGCCTTGATTTATATACATGCTGTTTCATCAACCTATTTACTTTTCGGCGGAAATGAGTTTACCGTAAGTGATGCTTTACCGAAAATATGAATTCAGTGACTGTTTTCTTTGAATCGCGAGTACCTGTAATAGTCGATTGCGCTCGCTTGCCCGCAATATTTGTACGACGAAGAACGATGATATCTTCCCTGAAATCATACAAATTATCAGTGAACAGTCAATAACATCAAAGATGATTCTGTTTAAAAAAAAAGTTGTGGTATACGCGATTATGAAGGGTTAGAAAGTTTACCCTTGAGTAGCTGCGCTGTCGAGTTTTTTTTCCATTGAATATAAAGTCTTCGCCGAAATCTTGAAGAATATACTTTCCAAGCTGTAATCATGTTAGACGTTATAAACTGACATTCGGTCGGACATTACTGACTGATTCATATTATTAATAAAAAAATACGTATCAGAAAAATATGTTTTGTCAATTAAAAAATACGAGAAGCAAGATCGAAGAATTGCCAAAAATCGCTTTTATATATCTTACGAATTGAAAACGCTTATAATTTTACGAATTGAAAACGCTTATAATCTTACGAATTGAAAACGCTTATAATCTTACGAATTGAAAATGCTTCTAATTTCACGAATTGAAAACGCTTCTAATCTTATGAATTGAAAATGCTTCTAATTTTACGAATTGAAAACGCTAATCAATCGGTTGATCAATCTAAAATCATGAATCACCTCGTCGCTCATTTCAAGATAATCCCCATCACATTTGTCCGTGTCTTCCATATCCAAGGACTCCAAGTGAAGCCGGAGTGTTGAATACTGATCAAGGTTCTTGAAGATCCATCGGCACTGTATTCCCGGAGTAAAATCTGCTGGGTATCCCGGTGATTTGACGATTTCCGTCTTGTTGCCGATTTCATAAATATTTTTACCGCATGGAGCTGAAACGTTACATTTAAAATACATTTCTTTTCATCAGTGGTCTTTTCGTACATGACTTTGCAAAAAAAAAAGACTCCTCGTACAATCTATCGGGTTCAGCATGGCCGACACTCCTTCGCCTTCGAGGGTGCTGTCGGTGAAGAGTCTGATCCAGAGAACGTTCAACGACGACGTTACCGGATGTGGCACGACGTTGCCGCAGTACTGGCCGATTATTTCCCCGAAGGGACCTCCATCGCGAACCTCCAGAAAATCGCCGCTGCATCGTCCGTCGGCGTGTGTACTATTCGTCGAGTTCTTCAGATCGATTTGATTTATCGTAAATCTGACGTTCTTTCCCGGTTTCACTGTCACCGTCCAGTGGCAATCCTCAAGAGGCTCGTACAACGCCCCTCTCTGCGTCGAGAATATTTTGGATTCTTGCAGATCGATTTTTCCGCCGCATCCACTCGCCACACTATTGGCGAAAATGATCTACGTAAAAAAATATATTTCTTAAAGTTTTTGTAAATTTATAATTAATCGTGTTACAAAAAAATCGTGGTCTCCGTACCGCGGCTTTCATGCCTCCGTATTCGTTGCTACCGTCAGATTCAAACATTACGGTCATCACCCTACCGGCGCTCTTCACAGGAGGCGGCAATGGATCCGTCGCGTTTCCGCAGAGTTTGGCCAACTGCGTTCCTCCCTCCAGCGTCTCACCCTCGACGACCACGACTTTATCCCAGTGGCATCTTTGGAAAGAAATTATTATTTCAGTATATTGATTCTGTAATGTATCCACGATGATACAAGACGATCAGATTTTGGACGAACGAGGATGCCATGACCAGACGAAGGATGGAAGAAGTCGACAGTCGGTCTAAGATCTTGAGAGCGAGCGGATGTGTCTTTTGTATCTTGCGTTATTAATGATTTGATGTATCTTCAATTTTATAATAAAACAAGTTAACTAACTTATTGAGATCCTGACATCCCCCCCCCTTACAATTCTGCACCTCGATCAAAAACTTAATTACAACAATCCCTTACAACAGTGTAAATCAGCAATGTTAGCAAGAGCCTCTCACTTTAGAAGCATTACTTTCAAAAATCGCAAACTTCACACCAAACAGCTAACTAAAATTTATAAAAGCATATGCAGACCAATCATCGAATATGGCCATCCAGTTTTTCTCAACTGCAAGGAGACCGTTTAAAAAAAATGAAAACGGCTGAAACTTGCGCACTAAGACGTCTGATGCGTATTCGCCACCCGAACAATCCTCTGCACAACCCGCCAAATACACTGCTATACTCAACAACAGGAATAATCACAATAGTTCAAAGATCCAAGGTGCTCACTAAAAAATTTGCCGTAAACCAGATCAATAATATTAAGCCACTATGTACACGACCGCTTCAACATGTTACACGCAGACACAAATTTCCCACACACACAATTTACCAACAACTAGAATTAATGGCCAACGAAAGAATCACGATATAAAATCGACAAATCTTTTAATCGTAATGTAAGGAAGGGAAAAAAAATTAGGAGGTCCTTCCAAATACCAAAGACAATCCCGGGCTGAAGGACTCAGGTCGATGGCTCTTTGCCAAAGTGTATAATAAACATAGGAATAAAACTAATATAAGGAGACACTTGTATAAAAATGTTAAGCACTGGCAATAAATCTCTTTTACTACTACTACTGATTCTACTAGAGCATTCGTCCATTCGTTAGAAAAATAGTGTCGTATCCTTAGTTTTACCTCGAACTCCACTCCAGGTGGAACTTTTCGAAACGCAAGACAACGCTCTTGCCTTCCGGTGCTCTGATGACCCAGGTGCAATTCAAACGTCCAAAGTATTCGCCAGTTTTCTTTGACGGTGGGCTTATCTGCGTCGGTTCCGTTATCTCGCCGCCGCATTCTGCAAGATGTCAGATGAAGGGTTACGAAACTCTTCGTAACGATTGAATTGCTTTTCATAATTAAAACCGACAGCGTTAGGTGCGCGGTCGGTGTGTGGCTTCGGCGGTCTCCCGAGTCAAGCGGCTTTGCTTGCGTCCAGTAGGTGGATGGGTGACCGCTTAGCCCCACACTGGCTTGCACATCGAATGTTGAGCGGCAGGCCAGTTTTTTAACTCCCGACTGCCCGCTAGGGCAAAAAGACGGGAGTTATGCGTTTCACGGCTATCGCGGGACTTTGCGCGTTTCCTTGGTATCCAGTGTTCTCCGAATCCACAAAAAATCTCTTGACAACATTTGGCAAGTAGTTTCTTTGAATCGTGGTCTGTGTCTTTTTTCAGGTTTTGTTACGATGCGATGCGATTTCACAGAGATAAAGACTTCGGAAAAAATAGTGTTTGTTCATGTCGAAATTTCAACGAGATATGCCGCCATCTTTTGCCTTTTCACCGTGTATCGCAGCTAATTTCACAGTGGCTCAATGCACGATCTCCCGAACCGCTTCAAACGCTTCAAACGCTTCCAAACGCTTCAAGTGCACGCACCAAGTCCCTATGTGACACGGCCGGAGACGTCTCCCGACTTTTATTATTATTATTATTATTATTAGTATTATTATTATTATTATTATTATAGCAGCAAATATCGATGGACAAGATAATAGAGGGAGCTTCCGTGAAAATTAATATTTTATCGTTAATTATTTCAATCTTTTTGTAAGATTTTTTTATCACTTTATTTTTTCTATTTTTTTTATATACGTTTTTTTAAAGTCGTTTTTATTTTTTTTATGTACTTTTTTCAGTCATTCAGTCATATTCCGCAGTCGGGAGTTTTTTAAAAATTTTAATTTTCTGAGTTCTTGATGTTAAAACATCGAGGAATCAGAAAAATATAGGGTCGTCTGTACCGACACGGGTTTTCCGCAGTTTCCCCGTGTCCTCGGCAAATGCGGTACAGTGTAGCTAAGTCGGCTGCGGTCGCACTGGAAGTTAGATAGCTCAGTGAAGTGCGGGTAGGGAGTGATAGGGGGAAAGGGACGGGTTACGTAAAAAAACCCGAGAGGGTATGCGATGGAACATACAAAAATAAAAATATATACGGAAATCAATGTTGGAAGGGCTTTTGATAATTGATTGCTCTACTCACCATTCAAAAAGTATTTTAATTTGAAACCTCGCTTCTGGATATAACGATCGGTCCGAAATAGAATGCTCATTTTCCTGACAGCATTGGTGGTGGGCGGTATACGATTACCACACCATACGTCTTCGTGATCGTAATAAGTGTGTCTCGAGATCGTGACATTGTCGAACTTGCAGTCTCCTGGTCCTGATACAGATGAAAATGAAAACATTGCTTGCCGAAAAAAATATTACAAAATTTAATACACCGCATAGAAAAATCTCAAGACACTTACTTTCCTCCAGCTCAAAGTCCAAAAATTCTACCCAAATTTCTTTCTTCGATGGTGCTGTGATCGTGTAGTTGCATACCGTATTAAATGGATATTCGTCCGGATAAAACGGGGATGAGATGTATTGAACTTGACCCGTTGCCTCGAATATACCACCGCAATTTTGTTCCCATATCGCTCGAAAACCGTCGCTCTGTACGGCGTTATTCGAACGGAAGAGCATTTTCACGCGATTCGAGGTCGAGTTGTACGGCGTCGGGGTGTTTCGACCACAATACTTCGGACCATCCTTCCATGCACCGATTCCATGATTGTCGTACACCCACTCGGACATCTGCAAATTCGGGTATGAATATTGGTTCTATTTTTATAGGAGAAATTTGGTAACCGCCGCTGGCCAATTACCTGAACAAAATCGTTGGCACAGTCGTTGCTCGTTTCAATGCTGAATCTGTCCACAAACACCAATCCGACCCTGTACCCAGGGTCTGGAGTGATTTCCCAAGTGCACTCAGCATTGTTAGGATAAGACTTCGGGAAACTGGAAAACGAATTCGCAATTCCGGTCATTTTTTGTTTCCAGACACTCTGGATCGTCCGATAATCTCGATTCGGACGAAACATAGTAGCAAACATTTCGTTACCCTGGAGAAGTGATCTGTTTGTTGGAGCCCTGGAAAACACCGCCGCAACTTCCGCTCGGGGAATTGATTTGAAATTGAAACTCTCCGGGCGCCTCTGCGGCCCAGTACTCTATCCACAACTCATTCCTCGAGCTCGTTATGTTGTGCGGTTTTATGTTACCGCAGAATTTGCCAATTTCCGGACTCATTGCTCTACCGTTCCTATATTTTTTTTTACAAATATTATATTGAACACAATGCCGTGATATACATATTTTTATAATATGTGAGAGAATTACTAAACACAATGCCGTGATATAATAGTATATTATGCCACAAGGGAGGAAAGTGCGTCTTTTCACCTAGTGTTCACACTCATTTCTGTCCTCGCTTCGTTTAGGCATCAAACTTCAGTTTGATGCCCGAGCGAAGCGAGGACAGAAATTTACACGACGTGAAAAGGCATTTCCTCCCTTGTAGCATACGTGATTTTTTTCGACTATGCTAAAATTGACCATATTTTTGTGAGCTATTTTTCTTCGCTAGGGCGGAAAAGTACAAATTTTCCACTCGATTATTTTTCCTCGCGCTGGCCAATAATCGGCAACTTTCCACCCGTGTTGCAGGCATGAAATATGGTCATTTTTGCGTAGTCGGGAAAAATAGTACATTACTCCACGAGGGCGAAAAAGTGTTTCGCACGAGGGATGTACGAAATTTTTCATCACAAGGTGCGAAAATGGCGGTTTTACGCACGCGAAGCGGGCGGAAAAGTGGCCATTTCCGCACCGAGTGATGAAAAATATTTTTATAATCTATGAGACAATTACTTGACGGTGATGTATCCCTTGTCGCAACTTCCCAAATTCATCCGATCGAACGTCATGAATACAACTGCATTGGGATCATCAAATTTCACATGCCAGGCGCAATTCCTCGGATAAGCCACATTTAACGGAGAACTTATTGTGTGCGAAGGACCAGTGAGGATACCTCCACAGGCCGTCCACTTGTAGTGCATATCAAAGTTCACATTACCGCGCAGTGAACCATTCATCGCCTGCCGAATAAAGAAAAACAAATCAATGTTTTGTAAAAAAAAAAATCTTGGAATTGGGAAGCTTTTCAATATAATCCCTCACCTTGATGACACTGTATGTCGCTGGAGACCTAGCCACGTACGGTTCATTCGTTATATTCTTACCGCATACTTCGCCATATACATGCTCGCCATCTATAAATTAAAACGTCACAATCATCAAACTCGTTATTTGGTACTCGTATCGTTATCTTGGACAGAAAAAAATATCGTTCGTCGACCAACCGACCGTTCATTTGTATGTATTTTTGTTTCTGTAATCGGGTTTTGCATACTCGCGAACGATCGAAATTGCCAAGATTTCCGGAAACTGTGATAGTCAACGTAGTTCCGGTTCGGTTGTGTGGATCAAACATCGTTTCCGGTAGTCTGAGCTTCCACTCGCAGTAATAGGATACAGCGTCGTAAGGCCTAAAGGGTGGAAGCAAAGCACCCTCGACATCATTGACAACACCACCACAAGCTGAAACAAATATTGCATTTACGTAAATCAACGACTGTTTGATCGCAGCCTTCTAGTGTGAAGACCTGTTTAGCAGAACTTATAAGTAAAAACTGTCCTCTGGGCCGGGATCCTGAAGTCTTACTGAGAGTTTTACTAGTAACGCTAAAGAAACTTTAACGTTAAGGCCATGTGAAAGATTTACCACGTGACATATGAGTGCGAGAGAGATAGATGCAGTTTTCGAATCAATGCCATTTAAAACTGGTTGACGCTTCGGATAAAACGGAAGCATCATCGGACGCGGTATTAAATTGTATATCCGTCAATGCTTTGCTTTTCCCAAACATTCTATGGTCTCTGAATCGCATTTATTACAGATTTTGGTTACCGACTGAGTCGTTTCATATGTCCTTAAGGGGCTGCTGGACCTTCCTGATTTACCGACGAAAATAGGCGATTTCTTAGCTTTCACTATTCATCGTTACTATGCGACGCGTATGCTTCAAATCTTGCAGGACTGTATTAATAACATAAACGATTCGGCATGCGCTCGAATTTCGGTCGAAATCTTCCGAAAAATAAAGAAAATCGAATATTATAAACTGTCGCGGAAACCAACATGACCGCTGAAATGTTTACAGCATCTGTTCTGTTGGATATAAAAAATTCTAGATCTTGCATACGTCAAAAGGGCGTGCATGCCGATTCTGTGATAGTCTCCGAATATTCCAAAACGGTCGGAAAGATGCTCACTTAAAAAATAATCACGCGTAGTGTAAACTGCGATCATTTAGTCTATCGACTTGCGACGGATAATCAGAGCCGATGAACACGACACGAATGTAGGGCACGATGCAGAGCCACCTATACGTCAATCATGACACTACGTTCAGGCACTTTCGCAAACTATAATATTCGGTTTTCTTAATTCCTGGTAAGTTTTCAATCAAAATTCGACTGCACATCGAAACGTTTATGTCAATATCATAATCCTGCATGATTTGACGCATATGTGTAGCAGATTAACAATGCTAAGACGGAACTGAAAAATTGTCTAGGTCCGTCGGTAAAACAGGTAAAGCAAGTTAAAAAAGGAAAAAAACAGCTCCAGCAGCCCCTTAACGTGACGGTAGTCTAAGAGATAACCGTAAAAGACTCGGCAGTTGGCACCACTGCGAGTTAGATGCAGTGACGTCGCATAGAAACATGTTGACACAAACTGACAACAGAGGTTATACAGGTAAATAATATATAATAGTTTATTAAAATACAATTTTAATAAACTATTATATTATATATTACTTAACTGTATAACCTCTGTTGTCTGCCAAGTCTTTTACGGTTATCTCTTAGACTACCATAGCGTTAACGTTAAAGTTACTTTAGCGTTAGTAGCCTAGCTAGTAACGCTTCAGGATCCCGGCCCAGAAACCGTCACGCATTGATTGCACAAAGTTGTCCTTGCTACTTTTTTATTAAATTTTTTAAATGCTGACAAAACAAATAACTTACGCGCCGGTGCAACAGCAGTAAATCTCGCCTTCAATCCGCGACGAGCCGAGTTGAACCAAAAATGTATTTTCATTATATTCGTCGTGCTGAATAACACTTCTGGATAAGGACTCTTCCGAATAATCCTGATGACTGATCGACTACTTCTGTCGTTGTAAAACTAAAGAATAAAGAGATATTCATTTACTACATTCGTTAATTCTTCGGGCACATATACACTCAGGTATGTCTAATGCTCAATGGGAGAAGGACAAGTTAAGTATCTTACAACAAGAAAACTTCCCAAGGCCCCTTCAGGCTCGTCGTCGGTGACGTCCAGATCCAGAATCTCTAACTTCACGTGACTTCCTTCCGTCACTTCGATCAACCATTCGCAATGTCTATCGATTACGAAAATTCAAGGAACATTCGTTAAATAACATTGGATCCTTCACGATTAAAAATTATAATACCAAAATAGGTATTTTTTGTTTTATGCAAATATTTGTGACGAATGCCGATGAAACTCACCGGGAACGCTTGGGCGGATTTGGATAGCCGATAGATTGGAATTCTCCTGATACGCCAGAAAGTGAACCTCCGCACGCTGGAAATTAAAGACATTTTGATTTTTTTATTCAAACAAGTCATTTATTCCTATAGTTATGTATATGGCAAGGGCTTAGAAAGGGAGTTCTTGACGAGTGTGAAAATGCTGCAGAGTGCGGTAATTTCACACGAGTCAGAACTCCCTTTTCTACGCCCTTGCCATTCACATAATTTTTTCTAACACTAGCAGTTATCGCGCGTATTCCAAATTTCGATAGTTACAAGACCTTCACAAATTTTTATTATGCTAAAATAATGGAATGATTATTAAATTATGAAATTAATTACTGATTGCGCTATTAATTACAGGCGCGTAATTATTAAATTAGTATCAGAGACAGGCCTGGACAGAGCCTCTGATAGGTATATTTATATATCTATCTTAATGAATAAATTTTTTATCCAGACGGTGTCACTGATTTTTTGAAGAGGGAAAAATTCACGCTTTCCGGTCCCGTGAAGTGTGCGTAGAAAGGCACTTTTCCGATCTAGTGCGGGAAAAAATACCATATTGCGTTTGTACGCATGCGCAGTATTTTTCCCGCACGCGATGCGAAAAAGTGACTTTCTGCGCACACTTCACAGGAACGGAAAGCGAGATTTTACATGTATTAGGAAAAATGTTTTCCGAGTCTCAGTCACCTTCTTTACTGGCCGTGAAGTTCAAGCTGAATCCTCGATAATTGAGGCCCGTTCTGTTGTCACTGGTGAACGCAATTATCGCTTCGTTCGAAGAAGTCTCGATTGGAGGGGGCTTAGTGGTTCCACACCAACGTCCCAATGGGTTTACTGTATGGTATAAAATCATTACTTTTTTTCAACAAGTTCGCGAGCAAAAAATACTGTTGGCGCACAGAAATGTTGGTTAAAACTCGTGAAAAAAATGTTTGCCATAGCGTCTTCGTTGTTTGCTTGTGTTCTCATTACCCATTCTCATTAATTCGCTGGTACTGGCATTGGCGACTTGTCGTTCATTGATTACTACGTTATCGGTATTTTCGCAGCTTCTCAGACCCGGCAGGTGAAGATCGGTGAACTCTAGTTTCAAGGTGTGATCGACCGGGCCAATTATCCACCAACCGCACTCCTGATCGGTCGGATAAGTGTTCGGATAATGGGGCGATCTTATGACACCAGTTTTGCTTCTTATAATTCCACCGCATATATCTGTCATCGTGGAAAACATAGAGAAACGTTTACATCGGCGGTTTCAAATTGAAGGCATCCTCTACACAACAACAGGTTTTCACTAACCTCCAGTGGTAATTGTCGCCTTGAACCCGTTCTTTGGATCAGCCATTTCAGTGTAAAAGTGAATGTAAATCATATTACCGGTCGTCGTCATGCTGCTAGGTGCAGTTGATCCACAATATGTGCCCAATAATTGTGAATGCTCTGTACCCCCGTCTCTCACCTCCACATACTCCGACGTGCAGCTACGGAAACAAAAACGGTACATCGTGAATACTTTCCGTTACAAAAATTATAAAATCATATCCAAACGGCGTGTTTACACTGTAAAAATAAATTGTAAATTGAATGTACTGGATCTTAAAATTTGCTAACGTTAATCATATTAATTAAACATTAATGTACTTTGCTTGTAAAATAAAAATACCAGATATTAAAATTACAAATCTTTTGCTTGAAATTTACAAAAATGTTAATGAAAAATACAAATTTTACTGTAAAATTGCAACGCACAGGTGTTTGAAATTTCAGAAATGGTTTATGTAAAAAAGCTTCCAATACTGTTAATTAATTTTCAAACAACCGTTTTTTACAGTGTATGTATCGTATGTTGATCGACTTGCTTTGGACTTGACGTCAGGTCGAATCGTTCGAGGAAATGAAGCGACAGTCTCTCGCCAGCTGGTGCCAGATACGTCCAGAAACATTCCGTGTACGGTGGTGGTATGTTCGGATAATTCGGAGTCATGAACAATGTTTGAAGACCACTCTCTCCTTTGGACAATGTAAACGAACCACCGCAAGCCATGCTCTTTTCTCTGTACGTCATCTTGAAGTTTATCTGATTTTGTAAACCCACAGCTTTCAGATAAAGTTTGTTCCCTGTCGTTTCGAGAGTGCCCGGTAACGTGTTCGAACTGCATATTTTACCGACACCGAGAAGCGGAGACTCAGGCCCGGCACCATTTTTCAACTGCAATTGATAACATCGATGTTTACACACGTGATATTACGACAATCATTGAATCAACGAGTAAAGTTCCTTGTGATTGTTCCTCTTACCAAAACGTAATTGCTGTCGCAAGCACCTCCTTCACTGACAACGGCAGAGAAGTCCGTAAAGTCCACCTCGATGGTTCTACCGGTCTTCACAGTGATGTTCCATTCGCAGACGTAGCGATAGGTAATAGGATTAAGCATACTCTTCGTTTTGTTGAAGTCTATCACGCCGTTTGGACCACTCAGTTCACCACCGCATTCTGATCGCGATAGAAAATCGACAATATTGCTATTAAACAACCGCTTTGGACACATTGAGGCGAAACTTTGATACATGTTTTACTGTTCCGTAGACCGAAGCTTCTTTTAACTCCTACGGCAGTATATCAGGTGAACACAGAAAAAGTTGACGCGAAGACTACTCGACACGAAGGCACGGAAACATATGACCACGAATAGGCTGTACACCAAGGAAAATCTACACCGAGAGAGTATACACACAACCAACTGAACACCCCAACAACTAAACACTCGACAACTGAACCAAGTTCAGACTACTTCAGGTCACTGAGTCAAATGCTCATGTCTTATTATGACAATATAAGAGACCCTAGGGCCTAGATCCCTGTCACATATTTCGTTAACGATATGCTTATGCTACGATAAAGTCACGCGAACGGTAACCTTACGGCAACGCGAATATCAATCCGATGTCAGTGACAGACTAAAGAAAATACATTTTCCTCGCTTGCGCTTCGCAAACAACTCAGAAATGTATTTTCTTTAGTCTATCAGTGACATCCGATTGACATTCGCGTTGCCGTAAGGTTACCATTAGCGTAACTTTATCGTATCATTAGTGAAAGCTGTGACGGGGATCTAGGCCCAGGTCGCAACGCAATACCAAGAGCGCGTAATTCGAGCATAATCATTATCATGACACTTTAGGTATAGATTCTCCTCAAAGGTAGTATTGCCTATATATTCTTGTAGTAATCAATCATGGGGATATCACTCGAGAATAGCTCCCGGAAGTATACGGTCATTTGTGTGCAGTTGTCGAGTGTTCAGTCGGTAGTGTGTTCACTCTCTTCGGTGTAGAATTGACTTGGTGTACAGCATATTCATGGTCATATGGTTCAGTGCACTGAGAAAAAAGGACATAGTAAAAGCAATAATACTGACTTTTTACCATAAAAAATAGTTCCCATGGGGAACGTCTATATTTTATAGTTACGACTCTGACAAAAAAATCATTGCAACCACAATTATGATTTGACCAATTGCATATGCACTATCAGAAACTACCTATGTAGACGTTCCCCATGGGAACTATTCGATACAGTAGGAAATACTGTCCTTTTTCCCAGTGTGCCCGCATTCACGGTGTACAGTCTTCGTGGCGAGTTGTCTTCGTGTCTACTTTGTCTGTGTGCACTTGATATACTGCCAACTTCTACTTCCTTGCCATTAGAATGATTGGTATGGGTTTCAGCCTTATTCCACGAAACAGTTCACAATTTCAAAGTGTCACTTTCACCTCATTGACATCTGCACCGATATCGAACGTGACGAACCTCGTCTAACCGTTGCCCGAAAACCGGTTCCATTGATGTAAAAATCTGATTTGAACTTGACGGTCATGACACTTTTTCCTACGATATCCCGGAAGGTTTCGTTTCTCCAGCAAGCTTTTCGCAACATCTGAGAATCATCGAGGGTCGCAGACAATCCGTTTCCGTTGTACACGGATACGTAGTCGCTCGCGCAGTTCCAAGCTTCTTCGAGATCCATAACTGTAAATCGCAGAACGAAATGATAGCCCGGCGGTGAGGTGAAGAGCCACGTGCAATCCAGATTGTGATCGTAACCGTCGGGGTATCCGGGTGACTTGATTACCACCGTCCTGTTGTCTGTCGAAGTCATGTCGTACTCGACGACGCAATCCGAAACTGCAAGTTCCATTCAACGATAAACTTCAAAACCCGATCTTTCGAGCTATGAAAAAAAGCCAATGTCGTAGAACTGCGAACTCACATCTCGTCACGGTATTGCCGGTCTCGGTCTGATCTCTCGGCACTTGGTACCAGTGAAGATGGAACCAATTGCCCTCTCGGAAGAAATTACCGGTGAATTTGATGAAGGCCACGTTGCTCGAGGAAGTTATTGATTCTCCGGGCGGTGACAAGCCGCAGGCATTCGACAGTTCCGGAGCATCGGAATCATAGCCGTCGTATATCTGCGAGAATCATTGATCAACATTTATTGAAGGTAAATCAGAACCAATAAAAAGGCGATTGAATGAAAAATAATTAACCGTTACGCTGGACGAACAGTCACCGAAATTTTCCATATGAACGTCGTCATATTCCACTCGAATGGCCATACCGAACCCTACAGTTATCCGCCAAGTGGTGTCGCCGTCTTGTTTCCAGGGATACGGATACAGCGGCGAAGCGATCTCGCCGTTCATACCGGTCAATTCGTTGCCATGAACGAAGGTGTACTCAGCCAGAAAGCCCCTGGCAGTTCCGCTCTCGTCGGACCTGAACTTGATCCACAATTGCTTCGAGGATTCGATCGGCGCCGGTGTTGCGTCGGTACAGTAGATACCGATCAGATTGCCGATGCCCGAATCCTCGCGTATCTCGAGATAGTCACGATCGCAGTTCGGACTGTTTTCCACATCGAAAGCGGTGAAGGTCAAGCTTATGCGATTTCCGGGTGATGTCTTCAGCAACCACACGCACTCGGCGTTGGTGGGATAACTGTCCGGATAGGTGGGAGATGCGATGGTACCGGAAGCGGAGAGATGTTCGCCACCACAGGCTGAAATTCGAATAGAGTACAATTTCGATCGACTTTTATCACCTTAAGGGGCTGCTGGAGCTGATGTTTTTCCTTTTTTAACTTGCTTTACCTGTTTTACCGACGGACCCAGACAATTTTTCAGTTCCGACTTAGCATTGTTAATCTGCTACACATATGCGTCAAATCATGCAGAATTCTGATATTGACATAAACGCTTCGGTGTGTAGTCGAATTTTGATTGAAAACTTACCAGGAATTAAGAAAACCCAATATTATAGTTTGTGAAAGTGCGTGAACGTAGTGTCACGATTGACATATAGGTGGCTCTGTATCGTGCCCTACGCTACATTCGTGTCGTGTTCATCGGCTCTGATCACCCGTCGCAAGTCGATAGACTAAATGATCGCAGCTTACACTATGCGTGATTATCTTTTGAGTGAGCACCTTTCCGACGGTTGTTGGAATATTGGGAGAATTTCACAGAATTGGCATGCACGCCCTTTCGACGTATGCAAGATCTAGAATTTTTTATATCCAACAGAACAGATGCTGTAAATATTTCAGCGGTCATGTTGGTTTCCGCGACAGTTTATAATATTCGATTTTCTTTATTTTTCGGAAGATTTCGACCGAAATTCGAACGCACGCCGAATCGTTTATGTTATTAATGCAGTCCTGCAAGATTTGAAGCATACGCGTCGCATAGTAACGATGAATAGTGAAAACTACGAAATCGCCTATTTTCGTCGGTAAAACAGGAAGGTCCAGCAGCCCCTTAACTGCAAATCGAAATCGGATCGGAAGAACCCACCTGAATCGAGTACGGAGTACGTAGCTCCAAATCCGTCGGTCGCCGTCCCGTATTCTGCGAAGAGATGAATCGTCAACGCATTACCGGTACTGGTTATAGGCGGTGGAGTTTTGTTGCTGCACCACGTGCCGCGAACCGGTCCATCGGTTCCGTCGCCCTCGTAAACGCGCACGTAGTGTGAATTGCAGTCGTCGTCCCAACTGTAAGAATTTGCGAGGTCCATGTGGAAGAAGTTCAGGGTCACATGGTCCGCTGTAACGATAAAATGGTATCATAAACGCTGAATAGTTCACACATGGTTTTTATCGAGCAGGACGTTTTCCGTTACCTGCATCTTCGGCGACAACGATCCAAGTACAATTAACCCCGAAGTCGGCCATGTGAAGAAGCGAACTAGTCTCCAGTATGCCAGAGCCATTCGTCAAGAGACGCGCTCCGCACGCTTTCATGAACTTGGCGTGGAAACCCTTTGAAGTTACGAGACTGTCACTCCTCATGACGACCAGCATCGAATCTCCCGTTGATACAATCGGAGGTGGTAGATCGCTTTTGCAGAATGTTCCGAGGACCATCGCGTCACGCGTCGCTCCATCGAAGACCTAAAATTTCGAGTTTCAGTTGGCAACAGAACTTTCAAAAACATAAAGCGCGAGAGAAGAATCTTTCGATCGGTCGTACCTTGACGTAATCGTCGGTACAATTGGTCGTGTCTTCTATATCGAAATCCGTGAATGTGACATTTATGACGTGACTCTTGTCCACCTGGATGAGCCACTCGCAGTTCGCGTTGTTCGGATAGTTGAGCGGGTAGTTTTTCGAGTGAATGATACCTTCGTTAGCCCGGAAGTTTCCACCGCAGGTCAATCCAACGCTTTTGTATTCGGCTTTGAAGCCCCGTCCAGCGAACGAAAAGTCCGACTTGAACTTAACGAATAGTTTGTTCGTTGGACTCGTGTATTTGACTATACCGTCGGTGTGACACAATTCCGTGAGTCGAGGAGCATTCGCGTCGGCACCGCCGTACAATGTAACTTTGTCGTATGTACAACCCGACATTTTCTCGGTGTTTACATCGAGCAGAGTTATCTCCACGCTGTTTCCATGATCGACCTCGATGAGCCATTCGCACTCTATGTTCTCCGGATAGGCATTCGGATAACCAGGCGAAGTGATGGTACCCGAGGGTCTGGTCAGCTGCCCACCGCAACCCACCGAAGCCCACTCGAGACGAAATCCAGCCGAGGCAAAGTACTGATCGGTCACGAAATGCACGAACACTTGGTGCTGCGTCGAAGATATACGGGCGGGAAGAGCGCTGGAACCGCAAAGCGTCGCAAGCTCCGTATTGGGTTCGTCGTTGTCGCCCTCCTTGATCGCGACGTAATCGTAGGAACAACCCTTCGACAGGGAAGGACCCTCCAGCTCGAAGTGGGAAAATGTCAAGTTAATTGTATTGCCCATCGAGGCTTCGATGGTCCAGGTACAGTTCAAGGAACCCTGATACTTGTTGGGGAAGTTCGGCGACTCGATTACACCGTAGAAGCCATGGATTTTGGTGACGCAGTCTAGTCATGAGAACAATAATTTAATTGTATTGGGAATTTGGTGGGGAGGAGCGGGGCAAAATGGGACAGTGGGGCAAAACGGGACAGTGAGGGCAAACTCGATTTTCCAATGATTCTTGGATGCCCTATTGTGCCCCAATGATACATCAGGATTTTCAAGCCCGTTTTTCCCCACGGACGACCATTGCCACCATTCAAAAATTATTGGAAAATCGCGTGTTGTCTCATTATCCCGTTTTGCCCCACTGTGCCATTTTGCCCAGCTGTGCCATTATGCCCCGCTGTGCCATTTAGCCCCGCTATGCCATTTTGCCCCGCTCTCCCCTACCGGGCGGGACAGATTATTGGTAAGCTTGTAAGAATCGACTGCTCGCGCACTTACTCGTTTCATATCTGAGCCGGAAACCACGTCCGGCGTTCGAGTAATCACTTCTGAATCTAATGGTCGCTAGATTGCTGTCGACATCGATGAAAGCTGGAAAATTCGTGCCGCAGTATCGGGTGCCGGCTCGTCTGTACTCCTCCACACCGGTAGTTACCTCGATGAAATCGTAACGGCATTTTCCGTGATCCTCGAGATCGAAATCGACGAATATGAGACGCAAGTGGCTACCCGAAGTGACGGCGATCTTCCACACGCAGTTGGTGAGACGCGCGTAAGGCTGAGGATAGTTCGGGGAAGTTATTTCACCTTTGTATCCGGTGAGAGTTCCTCCGCAACCTGGTGACAAATTTGATATTCGATGTTGGTCAAAAATTTCTATTAGCGCAAATTACAAAGGGTTTTTTTTTTTTTTTGTACCGAAAGTAGAGCTATCCCACTTGATGCTGAAACCACCCATTTGTCTCGACGAATCCGATACAAATTTAAGATGCAATTGATTCGTCAAACTCTTGATGGCTCGCGGTATAGTTGAGCCACAGTATTTTCCAATCAGTGGCGAATCTTCGTATCCACCATTTCTGTAATTGTTCGAAGGACATTAGTTATCGATGCGTGTGCGCGATTTTGAAATGTTTGAAAATTGCCTGTGGTAGCTCTATCTTGCGTAATTGTTTAACTATCGTTCTAAAGTTGCACATACATATATTACTATGATCAAATTACTATCTTCAATACCTTTGGTATTGAATTTGCCTAAAATGTATACAAGCGATCAGATTTTATGGTATAGTGATTTTTTGGAAAAGTTACTAAAACCGGTCTAATTCGAGTAAAAATGAAGGTATCGACCTGAAACATGGCTGATGAATGGACCAACATTGTACAATGTTCGGCATTACATTTGACGAAAACGGATCCAACCGTTTAAAATTTATAATCTTGAAATTTTTGAATTTTCCGAATAATTCGGACTTTAAATCCGACACGAGTTTATGCATCAAATGTTGCTCCAGGAGTAAAATAATTTGGAGATTCGTCATCAGTCGCGAAGAATCCATAAGACATGGCTTCCAAACGACGTACTATGCGAATTTCAGATGACTATTTTCGGCAATAATTTTTGTCGTAACTTTTGACCGTTTCAATTTTATGAGATACAGAATTTTTTTAATGTTACGGAAAAAGCTACAAAGTAACTTGCACATGATCTCCTCATTTCTTACAATTTTGCCCATAGATTCTTATATGTCGAAGCCAAAAATTATTATGCGAACTTTCAAATAGATAAAGCTATGGGCAAAATTGTAAGAAATTAGGGTACTGCAATAAGCGAACCTACCTAATTTCTAAATAATCGAAATTGCAGCTGTTCAATCTCTCCAGATCGAATTTCTCGATTTCGAGATTAATCTGTTGCTTGTTGGGAGCCGTTATCACCCAAACGCATTCTCTGTTGGCCGGATAACGCTCGGGATAATTGGGCGACGTTATTGTACCGGTTGGAGTGACATAACGTCCTCCGCAGACCTTCGACGCGTCGATGAAGAGATAGTGAGCAATGAAGCCCTCTGCAGTTACACCGCTGTCCGTATGGAAGACTATCGTCATGCTTTCCCCCTGGGTCATCAGCGTCGGAGGCTTCTGTGAACCGCAGTACCTTTTCGGACAAGCAAAAAAGAAAGGAAAATTGTCAAGTTTCGTTTCTTCCTTTGCAGGTAACCCTTCGGCACGGCGTTTATAATCACCTGCCCATCTCTTGGCTCTCGACGTTCGCGCCATCGTAAACTGCAACGTAATCACTGCTGCACCGTGCAAGGTCCTCGAGACTGAACGTCGTGAAGGTCAGTTGGACAATGTGTCCCTTCGGGGCTTTCAGGGTCCAAGTACAATCCTCGTCGTTTTCGTAGTTTGAACCCTCCGTGTGGCTTTGAATTATTCCAGTCGGGGCCTTTAAGAGACCACCGCATCCTTAAAAAAAACCATCATCTGTGCTGAGCCGTATTAAGAATTCAGACATGAGAAACGCGAATTAAAAACGGCAAGGCAACCTTAGTGGAACTGGTGCAACCACACTGAGAAAAACTCACATAGTAAACCCGAGTAGAAATTTTCGAGCGTAACATCGGGCCCTGATAGGGTCCTTATCCGGTCCTTATCAGGGCCCGATGTAACGCGGGAAAATTTCTACTCGGGAAATAGTTCCCATGGGGGACGTCTACATTTTATAGTTACGACAATGTTAATTAACCTTTAAGCAACTCTGTTTTGATGGACTCGAGTAATCCCCATGCAACTAAAAATCAAATAAATAGACTATACAACGATGGTTGCAAGGGTTACAGAAAAACGACGCCGAAATAAAGGTTATCTACGAGTCTATAGCAAGTTACAATTTTGAACATCATTTATGTCTCCCGTCTTCGCTAAAAGAATGCCTCACAAACAAGAATAACGCTTCAAAAACTATCGAATTCACCAAGAAAATTTGTGTATAGGGTAAAAGTGGTGAATATGGGCCACCTCGATTAACACGTAAATCAATGATATATGGACCGGGCCATATTCCCCACTTTTACTCTACGAAAATTGTAACTTTGTGTTCTCATACTATGTCCACAATGTAAATATGTGCGTCGCTAATAACTCCAGTGTTGATGCGACAATAAATATATAAAACAAAAAAAAATTGAACATTGTGCATTAGTCTATTGAAGTCTGCCGATGGTCAACTCAGTTCCTTTAGGGAACTTGTTGCGCAGCTACTTTTTGCATGACTCTGATTCGGCCGGATATTTAAAAAAAAATCCTTGACGATACTAACTGCGATTGACGGTTGTGTAGTTTGCCAAAAATCCACGATTGTGAATGCTCGCGTCGGTGACGAATTTCAAGTACATGAAATTGTGGGTAGAGTAGTAAGGCTGACTGGGCACATTTCCGGCATCTCCGCAGAGCGACCCGAGAACCGTCGAATTGTCGTTGTCACCGTCGTAAATGGTGAGACCATCGAAGTAACAAGAATCACCGATACCACCCTCGATCTCCATGTCGACGATGGTGAGGATGATACCCTTGCCGGGTGGCTGTGCAATCTCGTAAAGACATGTTCGTGAGGCGGGATAACTCTGCGGATAGAAGGGTGACTTTATGACACCCGATGGCTCGTGGAAATCGCCGCCGCACAAAGTTTCGTATTTCAATTGGAAGCCTTTGCGTTCGTTTGAAAAATCGCTCCTGAACACTATCAGAGCGACGTTGGAATCCAGCACGACAGACGCCGGTAAATCATCGCCGCAGTGCCTGCCACCTACCGGCGATTCCAGATCCGGTCCACTGAATAACTGAGATTGATTTGGAAAAAGAAAATCATATAATCACCGCCACCATATTCGATACATAGTCATTTCATGTACAGTACACGACCGCGTTTCTCCGATCCTCGGGAGCCAATCCAATTAAGCACGACCGCGTAAATTGGATACCCCACTAGCTGCCCAAGTACCTGCCCACGGTCCCTTTCCATACGCTAAAATTGTCGGAATTACAGCAGCGACGATTTCATTCGCAGGTAGCAAAAGGGAAGGAGTCGTTTGTTTCCCCACCAAGCAGGTAACGGACCTTGAGAAGGGGCCGAATTGGACTTACGCGGTCGTCATTTTCGGAAATTCGCGGTCGTTCGGAATTATGGGGTTGGGAGAAACGCGGTCGTGTACTGTACCGGATTTTACTCGAGCAGCCGAGCGGAAAGAAAATGGAACTGCAAAAATTCGTACCTGAACCGAATCAAATCTACACCGCCAGTGTTTCTCGAGGTCGAACGCCATCCAAGTCAAACGCATTCTTTCGCCCCTCGGTAGTTGTATCTTCCACTCGCAACTCATACGCGGTGGGTACTTCGAAGGATAACCGGGCGTCGATATTATTCCATGGTCGGTCGTGAATACGCCGCCACAACCAGGCGTACCTGAAGTCACGTAATAAATTGTTCAGATCAAAATCGTGGTACTCGGCACCCGAGTACAAATTTGCGAGCGTTACATCGGGCCCCGATAAGGTACTGAGAAGGCCTGATAAGGCCTTATCAGGACCCTATCAGGGCCCGATGTATAGCTCGAAAAATTTCTACTCGGGTAGTTGAGATTATGTTGGTAAAGAAAGGTCAACCTTCTATGGTGGAATAAGTTATCTGGAAACCCATGTCGCTGCCAGCGGCGTCCGAATGGAAATGAAGTTTTGCGAAAGCACCGGAAGTCAACAGTGGAGCTGGATGAGTATGATTGCAGTAGAGACCCAACTGGACATCTCTGTTGCCGATCGTCTCGTTGATCTGTGTTACAAACAGTTTCCTTTTTTGATTCCACCACTTGAATCAGGAAAAACTAGCTCCGCTATAAAATACAGCCATCCGACTCACCTCCAGATAGTCGTATTCGCAAGTCGGATGTTCTTCGATCATCACAGTGAAGAAATGAAATTGTATTCTTTTGCCGGGTCTAGTCATGACCTCCCATTCGCAGTCTCTGTTGTGGGGATATCGTCCGGGCGAACCTGGCGAACTTATGGTTCCGTGATCGCCGTGTAAGAAACCGCCGCATACGGGAGCCACGGAATCCCAATGAAGGGTGAAACCACGATGAGCCACGCTGCTGTCGCTTCGCAACCAGAGATAAACGGCGTTGTGAGTTGTCGTAAATGTTCCCCCATGAGGCAGACCTGAGCCGCAGAATCTTCCCATCGAGTGCGCTCCGGCGTTCGCCCCATCATGAATCTGTCGTGGTCGGGATGAGAAAAAGGTGAGTCGATACGAGTCATCAAAAAATATTGACAGAGTTGCAATAATTAAGTGTGCAATCTTACTTGCAAAAAGTCGTATCGACAATTGTGCGAAGGTTCGATGTCGAAATGCGTGAAATTGATACTGAGGACGCTGGTTCTGTTCGTGATTATAACGAACGCGCAGTTGAGGCCGTGTTCGTAGTTCTGCCCGTCCGGTGGATAGACCAAAGTGCCTTTTGGATTTCTGAAGAGACCACCGCACGATTGTCTCTGGGTCTGGCATCTGGGACCAGAAAAGTTGCTGGTACACTCACACGTGACCGTTCGCGAATCCATTGATTTGCAAACTCCGTCGTTCTGACAGGGATTCGGCGTGCACGGATTGACCTGACTCTCGCATTGAGTTCCTGATAAATAAAAAAACAATAGAAAAGTTTGCATACCATTTATCCCAGTTACCATTTATCGTGCCGCTCATTAATACCTGGATGATCTGAATAGAACTACTGTAGGCGAACAGACCAGGCATTGATGAAAAGCAATGTCCCAGATAAACGAGCGCCACGAAAAGTAACAGTTGGCGCAAGAATTACGACTTTTTGTGGCGCTTGTCTATCAGGGTACCATTTCCTCGAATATTAAACAACCCCTAGCAAGTTGATCTACCGAAAAACGGACACGTACGTTCGGGAAAGAAACGGACCGTAAAAATACCCTGAAACGGACCCTAACGTTTTTGATTAGCGCTTCCTCCGTTTTCGGTCGCGAAAGCCGTAAGAGGACCGAACCGTTTCCAACAAAAATTTCATTCCGTCCGTTTCCGGTTGCGAGAACCGCAAACGGACCGAACCGTTTCCAATAAAAATTCATTCCGTCCATTTCCGGTTGCGAGAACCGCAACCGGACCGAACGAGCAGAATGATCTTTTTAAATTTTTTTCGCAACAAAACAAAACTTCTTAGTTCTTTTGTTTCTCCGTAAAGAACTTTTGGTTGGGTATGTACGTGTAATACATCCTTAATAAAAGGAACCAGCGGAGAAGCATAATGTCGCAATTTAAATTGACTCCTTTTTTGGCTCTGAAAAAAACGGACCTCGTCGAATTGCGTAAAAAAAAGTTGAATTTTTGTTAAAATTAATTCGGTCCTTTTGCGGTTTTTGCAACAGAAAAGAGCGCTAAACCAAAAACCAAAAACCAAAAAGATAAGTTTCGTTTATCCATTTTATGCGGTCCGTTTCGTTCCCTAACGTACAGTTCCGTTTTCGGTCCGTTTTACGGTTCTTCCCAAAAAAAAAAAAAACAGACGCTCGCACAACTTGCTAGGGACGTTGTATGTGTTTTCATAATCTCACCGGTAAATCCCGGATTGCATCTGCATCTGAACAGAGCACCGTTGGGTTCGCAGGTGCCATGAACGCAGGGATTGCTTGAACACGGACTGATCGTATCGGCTCCGGGCTGACAACCCTGAGGACCCATGCCGTTACCGTGATAGCCAACCGGACAATTGCATTGAACGAATAGATTCGTGTAGCCAGGATTCTCCACGCATGTCGCGAGTGGATGACAACCACCGTTGTTTATCCTGCACGAACCGACGTACGTGCAAGTTACACCGTTGCCCTCGTAGCCGGGTGGACAGGAGGCACAGACGCGAGAACCCATGGTGTTTATGCACTGGACTCTCGGTATGGTGCTGCAACCACCATTGTCCACCGAACACTCGTCAATGTCGCTGCAGTAATAGCCATTTCCGGTGTAACCGGCGGGACAACCGCCACACGCGTATCCCCCAGCGACGTTGACGCATGGAACCACAGGGTTCATCGAACATGGAGGATGCTTTCCCGCGCACTCGTCCACATCTTTCCGGCATGCCGGGTCCGAACCTTCCGATGTCCATCCCTGTAGAACAGATTTGAATATTAAAAAAAAATTCTTCGTCTATGGTTTGAAAATCTATACCACCAGGTTTGAAAATCTCTATTTTTTTTTTACCGGAAATTACGTTTTTCCGTATGATCTCACCTACGGTCGAAAATCGAGATTTTCAAACCGGAAATTATGTTGTACCCCATAAAATCAACGGTTGTGACTTTTTTACCCAGTGTCATCACTTCCGGTAAAAAATGGTAAGAGCTAGAGTTTGCACAGACATTTTTGAAGAAAATAAAAACCGCGTACAAAAAACAACTATAGTTATTTTGTAGCAAGGGTGTAGAAAGGGAGTTCTTGATGAGTGGGAAAATTCCGCACGGTGCGGGATTCACACGAGTCAGAACTCCCTTTTCTGCGCCCATGCCATTCACATAATTGTTTCTAATAAATTCGCGAAAATCACGCTTTCCGTTCACGTGAAATGTGCGTAGAAAGACACTTTTCTGTACTAGTGCGGAAAAAATACCATATTGCGTTTGTACGCATGCGCAGTATTTTTCCAGCACGCGATTCGAAAAAGTCCCTTTCTGCGCACACTACACAGGAACGGACAGCGGGATTTTACGTGCATGCGTTAAGAAAAATATTTTTTAATAAAATTATGCCGAAACATTGACTATTAACCACAGATGCTGTGTGTGAAATTCCAGCTTAATCGGCCAATCTGATTCACACACACACACACACACACACACATACGGACAATTTTTCTCAGTATGCTTATTCGAATTTTTGGACCATTCTGAACGCGTTTTCATAAAAATCTCGAAAAGCTTCCTCCATGAGGAAGCACAATTAAGATTTTTATAAAATACTCGTAATGCAAAGCTTTTCAGAAAGTACCTGGTCGCAAATGCAGGTATACCCAAGCGTGCTTCCCTTCTTCGGCACGCAAGTTCCATATCCGCATAATTCATGCGAGTCCTGAGCATCGCAGCCACTGGTTTTGGACATGCAATGAATTCCGAACGAGCCGGGAGCGCAGTCGCAGCTGTAAATCAACGATTGTCCGAGATATTATGGCGGTCAAAAGTTTAAACAACCTCACACTTACGAGTCTTACGCGATTCCGTCACTTACCGATAAGAACCCGGTAAGTTTCTACACGTTGCTCCATTCTGACAGCCCAAATCCGTATTCGCTAATATCGCGCATTCGTCAACGTCGACTGCGCACATTGGACCCTGTGGATGAAAGACGTTTATCGATTGTCCTAAAAATCTACAGCAATTCTTTCTGTATTATCGCTCGTATGTTTTTTTTTTTTTTGCCACATCTGACCTCCCAAGTCGGCGGACACAGGCATTGAAATCCATCGTAGAGTCGGATACACGTACCGCCGTGCTGACAGGGCGCACTAGCGCACTCGTTCGTTCTCAGCTTAACTCTCATTACACGCAGCATACGTTCCACTCTTTGCACCTTTGGAAACAAAGAATATCAGACTTGTCGTCGATGCTACACTGAGGAAAAAAAATGGTTGAATTAAGCAAATGCGCGGTGACACGCGTTCAAAGGTGTAATCGGTTGGTATACCAAAAATGTTTATTGCAATCGACAAATTTTGAATAAATTGAAGGAAATAATCGTTTAACAAAACAATGCTTTATTTGTACCAAACATATAACAGGTTTGAACGTATGTCACCGCGACTTTTGGTTAATCCAACCAATTGTTTTTTTAGCACCCTGAAAAAAATGTATTTGACGTCCACCGTTTATTAAGATTAAGTAAAATATTTATTTGATGGGCTGAAGGACTCAGGTCGATAGCCCTTTGCCAAAGTGTATAATAGACATAGGAATAAAACTAATATAAGGAGACACTTGTATGAAAATGTTAAGCACTGGCAATAAATCTCTTTTACTACTACTATTTATTTGATTAAAATAAATATTTATTTAAATTAAATAAATATTTTACTTAATCTTAATAAACGGTGGCCGTCAAATAATTTTTTTTTCAGGGTGGGAGTATGACCGTCGCGACTGGATGGCTGCAAGTTTCGATCGACTACTTACCCGGGTAGTTAATCGTGTCACGGAAACACTTCCGGCCAGACCATTAATCGTGGAATTTGACGTAGTATTAATTCCCGATTGAAGGGCATTCAATCTGCGTTCTAAACCGTGCGGCCCTTCGACCTTAGTGATAAGTCGGTTCATTAACGTCGTTAGATCGTGCAAATATCCGTCCTCCCAATTTTGCACGAATCGGGCTGCTTTTTGGGCCTGACAATAATTATAGCATATTATTTTATTTGCTGCGATTCGGGATATTTACGGCCTTATATACGCGACAAATTTCAAAAATGTTCATTTTTTAGTTATTTTTAATTCCATTAGCCTGAACGATTAGGAATATTTTAAACTTTACACAATTGAAAAATTCCAAAAATTGTTAACGTTGCAGCATTTGGAGCGTAAAAACTTTTATTTTCTTGGAAGCAGGCAGGTAGCGGCGGTAACCGGCCGCGCTATACGGAGAAAGGTGCGCTAGATCGGCAACTAGCCGTTTTTCCCCGATTCACTTTTTTGAACCTTGTGAAAGTTCTAACTTTTGAACAAAGAATCAAATCGCTTTGAAATTTTTACAACATATTCTTAGTATCATCGCCTATCGTGTGAACCACAGAAACAAACATTTTTATGGAACAAAAAAGTATAAAAAATAAAATACCGACAGAAAATTGAGTGAAAAAATTTTAAGTTTCGAATTGTTATTATAATAATAAAAAAAAATTATATTGTTGGTTCACGCTGAAGATACATTCATTATGTAATTATAAATATGTTAATTTTTTTTCAGACACCCACATCGATGCCGAGAACTTTTACCATCAACGCGCGCAAAAAAAAATACATTGCTTTATTATGTAATATCTCCGCCATTTGTTAATATTTCTGATTTTTTTTACATACACTTAACCATGTGCATAAATTATCTGTAAAAAAATGTTGTCAATATATGCGTAATTTTTTTTTTAATCGCATCTAGAAAAGTACCTTCGAAAATCGGCGAAATCGCGTATATAAGGCCTTAATAATAATAATAATTAAGAGATTTTTAATTCGTCTGCCTTTCACTACTTACATTTTCCGAAACTTCGATCAGATTTATGTCGTTGATGTTTACGTTGCTCTTACCAGATGTCAGAAGAGTGATGTTCCGATCTTTGGCACTCGCGATCACGAGATTACCGTTCCGTGTCTCCAAGATTGGCCTGCGAGCAATTCGTTTATATGATCGATATCCGTAACATGTTCAATGCACTATAAACAAGTTAGAAAGAAAAAGATTCTTTGAATTCTCAAACTCGTTACCGTTCTTCCAACCATGCGGTGCAGACACCGAGCAACAAAAATATGGGCAACAATGACCGGATGGCCATTTTGCTCCGTGCTTCGTGATTCGCCTATTCCTAATTAACAATAATTAACAATGACTCTGAAACGGCAGTTAAAAAAACGTATCTCTTGAATACTCGAGAAAAGTGCTCGTAGCGAGAGCGCTCTTCTACTAGGACTGATCGAAAGTTCTCTCCGAAAGAATTATTGAGCTGTTAGTGGGCGTGTTTCGGGAATTTATCGACATCCACCCAATATCAAATTACTACGATTACTCTTGGCGATTAGAGACACGGTGACCTAAACCGTCTGCTCGAGGTATCAAAAGCATAACAAATTATATACTCTCAGTTATTTGCTACTCTTTTTAAATCAATAATCTTGTAACTTTCTTATAAGGAAGCTATGTTTTTGTGAAAAATGTAATTTTGGCGATTTTAATGTCAGCGTACTAGAAATGCTCGAAAACGTAAAAAAATGTGATTTTTAGTTGGCGTTTGCGTGACAGACTTGCATCGTTTAGAATGACTATAACTCGAAAACGGCTTGAGATAGCATGTTGAAATTTCGTACGGTAGTAGATTGATCACGTCTCTTCCTTCGGTGACATTTGGATAAAGATCGTATAAAATCTCGTTTCTAAATTTTACAAGATTTCGAATTTTTTAAAAATATCTGTGGTAGCTCTAACTTGCGTAAATGTTAAGCTATCGTCCAAAAACTGCACACGAATATAATATTTTGATCAAAGATCTTTGGTATTGAGTTTGGCCAAAATCTACCCAAGGGATCAGATGTTATGGAATTTGTATTTTTTAATAAGTACTAATAACCGCTTAATTCCAGTAAACATGGAGGTATCGAGCTTAAATTTGGCACAGGAATGGCCCAACATTGTACAATGTTTTGTATTAAATTTGTCAAAAATTGATCAAACCGTTTAAGTTTTATGGGATTTTTAACATTTTGAATTTTTGGAAAAAAAAATTGTTTACGCATGACACAAGTTTCTGATTCAAATCTTACATAAAGAGTAAAATGAGTTATATTTTTGTAATCAGTGGTGAATAAAAGATTAAAAAATTGCTTTAAAACGACGAAATCCGCAAATTCCAGTTTGCGATTTCCTATACAGAAGAACCCCGATTAACCGCGGTTGGATTAACGGTGCGTCTTACGAATGGAAAAAATATATCCAAAGCTTTACATTCTAGTTCATACTATTTAACAATTAAGTGCAAGTTGTACCAAATGTCATTGCAACTAGTCAAAATAAAGGTGTATCATTAGCCATTGTTGACTTACATACTTTCGCTGTCTAATTCGGATTAACCGGGATTTCAATAATCCGAGGACTTCGGTCCCAGTTAATCGGTGTTCTACTGTAATAAATTCTAGTGTATATTTTGACGTTTTTTTGCATTTTTATGATGTAGACATTTTTTATGTTACGAAAATAGAAGCAAATTAATTTGCACATGGATTTCTACACTTAACTCAAGAATACAATTAAAAAGTGTTGAAAATAAAAAAATTCATGTAGCTTTCGTATAATGGTCCTTAATTTTTATACGATTTCCGGTTAAACAAAAACTTAGATTTTTGAACGGATAATTACTTTTATTCTCAATGACCTCATTTCGTTATGACATTTTTACATATGAGGACACTTCGCAGTTCACTGTATGTATTTAATTAATAAATGCTACCAGTTTTTTTTTCCTTATCCGTCTTCATCTTCCCAAATAAAGATCCTCCGCCCACTTTCGAAAATGTGACCTACCTGCTGAACAATTAACGCACAGATCCTCCGCCAGGCATTTTGTGAGGCAGTTTGGCGCCTGTGGCAAAGACGTCACCTAGCATTACGGCTCACCTAGATTCCGCCAGCAGGTACCGTTCATGCGGCATCCATTGGTCCAGAACGCGTACAATATAATACGCTGTGAGGAATTTTCTTCATCAACAGCTGACCCACACTCTCGTGAACGCCTATGTAATGCCGTTCACAATTGTTCGCTCCGTATTTTTATAGGCAACAATTGGACTCTGCGCTGTTTAGAACTTTTTCTCCTGCTACTAAAGTAGATTTATGTTTCAAACATTTTTCATACCCCATCATTTCTAGGAACGACATTCGAACCCGTCGAAGAGGACGTACGTAACGACGTACACGGAGAAAAAAAAAATTGTTGGCACAACAAGAATTTTGTTACCATAACTGATTTACCTGGTTAACATAGGGACAATAAAATATTTTGCTGTGGCAAAAAATATTTTGCCGTGGCAAAAAATATTTTGCCGTGGCAGCAAATATTTTGCCGTGGCAGCAAATATTTTGCCGTGGCAGAAAATATTTTGCCGTGGCAGAAAATATTTTGCTGTGGCAGAAAATATTTTGCTGTGGCAGCAAATATTTTGCTGTGGCAGCAAATATTTTGCTGTGGCAGCAAATATTTTGCTGTGGCAGCAAATATTTTGCTGTGGCAGCAAATATTTTGCTGTGGCAGCAAATATTTTGCTGTGGCAGCAAATATTTTGCTGTGGCAGCAAATATTTTGCTGTGGCAGCAAATATTTTGCTGTGGCAGCAAATATTTTGCTGTGGCAGCAAATATTTTGCTGTGGCAGCAAATATTTTGCTGTGGCAGCAAATATTTTGCTGTGGCAGCAAATATTTTGCTGTGGCAGCAAATATTTTGCTGTGGCAGCAAATATTTTGCTGTGGCAGCAAATATTTTGCTGTGGCAGCAAATATTTTGCTGTGGCAGCAAATATTTTGCTGTGGCAGCAAATATTTTGCTGTGGCAGCAAATATTTTGCTGTGGCAGCAAATATTTTGCTGTGGCAGCAAATATTTTGCTGTGGCAGCAAATATTTTGCTGTGGCAGCAAATATTTTGCTGTGGCAGCAAATATTTTGCTGTGGCAGCAAATATTTTGCTGTGGCAGCAAATATTTTGCTGTGGCAGCAAATATTTTGCTGTGGCAGCAAATATTTTGCTGTGGCAGCAAATATTTTGCTGTGGCAGCAAATATTTTGCTGTGGCAGCAAATATTTTGCTGTGGCAGCAAATATTTTGCTGTGGCAGCAAATATTTTGCTGTGGCAGCAAATATTTTGCTGTGGCAGCAAATATTTTGCTGTGGTAACAAAAAATTTTCTGTAGCAGCCAAATATTTTTGCTGCCACAACAATCAATTATTAACGATCTACATTTTGTTAGAGAAACAGAACTATTCTTCTCCATGTACTAGATCACAACTGGCTCTTACCGAAGTGCACCATGTAAAATTGTTTGGAGATACTGGAAGTCGGTTTTACAGAGAAAAACTCTTCCCTCTCAATCCTGCGACATCTCCGAACGGGTTTGTCGATGTTCGCCGGCACGAATACCTTCCAGGAATAAAAAAAAATGTACGAAAAAAAAGAATTGCGGGTTATGGACAGTAAATATACCAACGGCAAACGTTTGCGAAGTCAGATATAGCGAGTGGAGTGCGAATGAGCCCGTTCCGTCGTGGCCGCACTACGACGCGGCGCGTCAAATGCGTTTCAATGCTAATCACACACACCCTGATATGCACGACTGTGCCTATAATTTTCGTAGTGGAATACACAGTAAAAAATTTTTGTACAGCAATTTATTGTCCATAAACGTGCACATTTTTTATTTGTTTATTATCCGACCGCACCATCCGGCTCTAGTTTTTGAAAAGTACTAACTAAAATTGTTAATCACACGGGAAATAAACGAACAGGTTTGCATATTCAATTCTCAACGAACATGTTTGTGACTTATTTGCCAACATTGTTTTTACGAAAGTTCGTATTCAGATTTTACGAAATTATTTTTTTCGTAATTATTGTATTGTAATTATTTCATCGTAGGAAGTACTTTACTGCGTGCCTAAACTTTCAGCCGCTTCCAAACGGCGAGGCCTATTTTTTTTGTGCAAATTATTTACGGTACGGGCGACCGTTATGGCGAGAGCTTCGGACTTGCGTATGGAACTGCTGCAAGTGTCGTTTGCAAGATGGAGCATATACAGCAACTTGTTCGTAGGAGACTTGTCCGGGAAACTAATAAATGAACAATACAATAAAATACTCTTTAGGTCAACGCGCATTTCCCCGCGAACCGGAGCCTTGCACAACAAATTTAACCGCCTCACATAGAAAAATAATTAATTTTAGGGGCACCTGCACACATTTCAATTGATTAAAATAAATATTTAAAACAAAAAAAAATATTTATTTGCGTGGCACCCGTCAAATAAGTTATTTTTCTGGCTGCAAGCTCAAACACCGTGGCGTTGCATCAGTTTTGGCTGCCGATCGGATTCGTCGCCACCCGAGAATACAGCGATCGAATAGTCGGCAGTTTCGCCGTCGCTTTTCGTTACGCACGGTAAATAACGCATCGACGGCCGCTGCGATTCGAAGGGTCGTGTCTGGCGAAAAGATTCCTTACCTACCGCGCCAAAGCATTTGCCCGTGGAGTTTCAATCGATCGGGCGAAACTTTGAACCGCCGAAGTATAGAATAGTTATCAACAGATTAAGCCGTCGAACAGCGACCACCCTTTCTATCGCCTCGATCAATACTGTATTTACCAGGGCGGACATGAATTTCTTTCTTCATTTTTATTTTTTCAAGCTTGCACCCTTCGCCATTGAAAATTCATTGGTGCGAATTTGAGAAGGCGAAGAAAAATTGAACGAACAAAAGTGACGAAAAACCTGCCTGACACTGCTTTATCAACAGACAGAGCGTTTCTTGCGTGTCTGCCGAAGATATTTCTTACTTACCGTGCCAAGGCATTTTCCGATGGAGTTTCAATCGATCGGGCATAACTGCCTACAGTCGAAGTGCACACTGTAAAAAAAATCGTTTGAAAATTAATGAACGGTATTGGAAGCTTTTTTACATAAACTGATTCTGAAATTTCAAACACATATGCGTTGCAATATTACAGTAAAATTTGTATTTTTAAAGGAAATATTTTGTAAATTTCAGGCGAAAGATTTGAAATTTTTATATATCGTATTTTTATTTTATAATAAAAATACATTAATGTTCAATTAATGTAAGTAATGTAAGCAAATTTAAATTTATTTTTACAGTGCAGAATAGTTATCAACAAAAAAAGCAGTCGCAACAACGACTACCCTTTCTATAACCCCGATCGATACCGTATTTAGCAGTGCAGACATGAATTTCTATCTTCATTAAAATTTTTTCAAGCTTGCACCCTTCGCCATTGAAAAATCATTGGTGCGAAGTTGACCGAACAAAAGTGACGAAAAACCTGCCTGAAACTGCTTTATCAACAGACAGAGCGTTTCTTGCGACTCTGCCGAAGAAATTTCTTACTTACCGCTCCAAAGCATTTTCCGATGGAATTTCAATCGATCGGGCGAAACCGCCCACAGTCGAAATACAGAATAGTTATCAACAGAAAAAGCAGTCGCAACAGCGACCACCCTTTCTATCGCCCCGATCAATACTGTATTTAGCAGGGCGGACAAGAATTTCTTTCATCATTTTTATTTTTTCAAGCTTGCACCCTTCGCCATTGAAAATTCATTGGTGCGAAGTTCCACGAACAAAAGTGACGAAAAACCTGCCTGACACTGCTTTATCATGAAATGGAAGTTAGCAACGTTGCTCCAATAGTATCATTGCCAGATGTTACCTTTCTCAAATAATTTATTTTCCGGCGAAATAATTTTTAAAAATGTTATTCCATTATATTATATGATTATTATTATATATATGTAATTTTAATTATTATAAATATATTTTTATTATTATATTAATGTATGACATTATATTATATTATCGGCTCGCATGGAAAGCAGCTTTCTGCGAAACATGACAGCTGTCAATAATTTCGTTGGAGCAACGTTGCTAAGTTCTAATGCCCTGCTTTATCAACAGACAGAGCGTTTCTTGCGTCTCTGTCGAAGAAATTCCTTACTTACCGCTCCAAGGCATTTTCCCATGGAATTTCAATCGATCGGGCGAAACTGCCCATAGTCGAAATACAGAATAGTTATCAACAGAAAAAGCAGTCGTAACAGCGACCACCCTTTCTATCGCCCCGATCAATACTGTATTCAGCAGTGCGGGCATGAATTTATTTCTTTATTTAAATTTTTTCAAGCCTGCACCCTTCGCCATTGAAAATTCATTGGTACGAAGTTGACCGAACAAAAGTGACGAAAAACCTGCCTGAAACTGCTTTATCAACAGACACAGCGTTGCTCGCGTGTCTCGGGTCTCCTGCCTCCGTCCCGGTGGCAGTAGTAGCGCTGCGGAACGTCCGGACTGGCCGGCTGACCGGGTACGCTGTCTCCACTATCCGATATAAAAGTAATAACATATTAATCGTAGAACAATCGTCAATATTATCGTATCTAGATGTATAATTTGAAGTAAATGCACCGCTTTTACGCATGATTATCTGTCGCGACAACGCGGTTCGTCCCGGTTTCCATGTGCGACGAGGCTCGATTCTGAGCTTGCCACTATAGCGGAGATACAGCTCCGACAACGCGGATAACGCCCCAACCCCTGCAGGACTATTCGCCAGGGGTTGCTCGAACGTCCCAGACGAATTAACCAAAGTTTCCGACAATCCTCGACGCTTTGGTTATCAGAATTTGACATTGCCGCGCGACCCAAGTGTCCCTCTGTTCGGATTAGCTAAAAACCATCAGAAATCTTAAATATTGTATCTGTTCGACCCGTTGACCACTCAAGAAGCCTCCGTTACTCCTGAATCCTGTGCTGCGCGCTGTAATCAGTTAATATTCAACGATATTGTTGCTAGCAATTGTAATCGAACTCTCACTTGTCGGTAGTTCACTTCTTTTTTTATCACCTATGTTAGTTGGTTATAAATTATTTTTTTTACATCTGCTCGTTACGATTATTGAAGCGTTGGTGTAGAATTGTAGGTAGTCGGTAGTTTCAAATAAAATAAAATATGTATGCATTATAATAAAACTGTTATCATTTTTTGCGTGTCCTTATTTGCCACGCGAATGCGTTAACTCTGGTGACTTCGTTGACGAAAGGGGAATTTACAGTAACAATACTCACCGGGCTGTAACACAGACGTATGTAATAAATTGTGCTCATACGAGTTTCCGGTCATTGACATAATCACTCACGCTCAAGCAAAGATCAACAATGTAGTTATCGGTTAACTTGCGTTTACGTTTAATTTTCTTTGTAAACAATTCTCGGTGTAAGTTTGCAATAGTACACAATAAACGGCTTGTATCTGCCTTGCAAAATATTTATATATATTTTTTTTAATTAAATACAAATGCGTGTTTTTTTAGATTAATTATTTTATACGTAATGCACAATACGCGTAGCTTGGATCTTTTACGGGGGAAAACATTTTGTGATTTTCGTCTTCTTTTTTGACGACGTATTGTTGACATTTTTTCGATTTATTTTTGTTAATTATCGGAGCGTTCGTGTAGAATTGCAGATAGTCGGTAGTGACGGAAAATAAAATATATATGCATATAGTACAATGCAACTGTTATCATTTTTGCGTATCCTTATTTGTTACGCGTATGCGTCAACGTTAGTGACTTCGTTGACCAACGGGGAATTTACAGTAACAATACTCACTCGGTCGTACTATGGATGTATGTAATAAATTCTGCTCATACAAGTTTCCGGACCATTGACAGAGTCACTCGCGTTCGCTGGCATACGCTATACCTAAGCAAACATAAATATGTAGTTACCGCTTCACTCGCGTTTACTTTTAATTTTCTTTGTAAACAATTGTCAGTGTAATTTTGCAATAATACACAATAAACGGCTTATCTATATCTATATCTACCTTCAAAAAATATATATATATGTATTTTTTTTATTAAATATGAATACGTGTTTTTTCGATTAATTAATGTATACTTAATGTATACTTAATGTACACTTAATGTATTAATGTATACTCTGTGCATTAGTGTATACTTAATGCACAACCCGCGTGGCTTGGCTCTTTTAGAGCGGAAAGGAATCTGTGATTTTCTTCTTTTTTGTGATGTAATGTTGAAATTTAAAAAATATCGGTTGCCATCAAAGATACCGTGAAGTTTTTAATTGCAACCGTTCATGGACACCGGGCTACCACGTTTCCCCCCACAGAGTAAAAAATAATTTCGTAAAATCGGAATACGAATTCAAAATAATTTTTAAATTCGTAAAAATTATTATTTCAAATATATAATACACTCGTTTGATCAGGTTTAAATACACAAACATGTCCTTTTATTTCCCGCGCCATTAACAATTTTTGGTATGACTTTCGTTTGTAGAGCCGGATGGAGCGATTGAAAAGTACACTCTACATTTTTTTATTTTTATTAATTAACGGTATTGGAAGGTCGTTTACATAAACTGTTTCTGAAATTCCAAGCACATGTGCGTTGGATTTTTACAGTAAAATTTTTATCTTTAATGCAAATTTTTGTAAATTTCATGCAAAAGATTTGTAATTATAATATCTGGTATTACAACGTTACAAAAAAGTACATTAATATTAAATTAATGTAAGTAATGAAAACAAATTTCGAGTTCCGGTACATTAAATTTACAATATATTTTTAGTGTATCATTCAAAAAATTGTGGACGTTTTTGGACAATAAGTTTTTGAAAAAAGTACAAACTTCTTTTAATATGCAAGTTCGCTCTTCACCGCTCGATCATTCTTCATCTCGTTCTCTCTCACATGCGAGCTCATTCACCTCAGTCCCCGCCGCTCGACTCCCACTTTTCTCCAGGCTCCCTCCCGCTGAGCCCGTGTTATACGTACGCGTTCCACTCGCCGTGGTGCCGTAATGTGGTACAATCTTCGAGACGCAGGTACCGTTCGTCAACCTTCTTCGTCTCGGCTCAAAGTGCTTCTGCCGATCTGTTTGAAATATCACTCGACGTTTTTTTTTTCTTTTTCTTTCTTTTCCTGCCTTCGACTTCTTTAGCACTCTGTTTTCTCTCCAAAGGCACCAGGGTTTTTTTTCGCCGAGATATAAGTACCGTGGCCGAAAGAGGCAAAAATTATTTTTGACCGCCACTAAACGAGGGGAAAAAAAATTTCGGAAGAAAACAAATATTTACTCAATGGTTAGTCCTTTCGGGGACGTCTTGGCTCGACGCCACGTGCGTATCGATTATTCCCTCTTGCGTGCGTCTTCTGAAACATCGCGACTTTATTATGTTCGAATCACGCACCTGGGATATTATTTTTTGTTCGCGCTGACCAACGGATCTCCGATATCTTCCGAGGGACCGTTAAACGAGAAGTTTCGAGGCAAACGAACACGTCAAGTTGCATAACGTCGCCAGTTTTTCGGCCCGTCTGGCCGGTTGTCTCCGCCCGAGCAATAAAATTCACTGCCAGCGTCTCCTCGAACCGACATCCCAACGCACGGAGAAAAATGGTTTAGCCGCTGTAACAAAATGAGTTTTGCTGACAATGACCTCGTTTCCGCAGCAAAATCATTAGCAAAGTCAATAAAAAATTACTATGTAGAAGCAATTGGTTTTGTTATCACGACAAAACTCTCTTGCTACTGCACCCAGAAAAAAGTTTATTCCGATCAAAGAAAATTTATTAAGGACGAAGAGAAATGTTTATTTGCTTCATAACCTAACAAAGCGTTTTTTAGGTTCTAATATATTTATTTGTTTGATAGTATTATTCTTATGATTTAATCATGTTTATTTGGATCTAATAAACAGATATTAGATTTATATGAAATTATTATTATTATTATTATTATTATTAGTATTATTTTATATAAAATTATTTATTTCGTGACAGACTTGCTACTTTTGAGCGTACGGGAATAATGTTATATATGAATGGTGCGGAAACGAATTTTTTGTTGAATAAGTCATTTTCACTATCAACGAAGCATCAACAAGCAATGTTTTATTATTAAACAAGCATACAAATCCGTTATCGATGCACGATTATACTAATCATTAGTTATACTTATAACATAAATCTTGAAGTTGGTTCTTTGATGACTCATTCCACAACCACAATTCGATCGAGGTACACCGCTTGAAGTAAACAAACTTTCATAAAGACAAACCGATGAGTTGCCTCTCTATTACAATGTAGCGGTTTACCTTAAGGAATAAATATAGTCTTGTACTATCAGCGACAGATGTTTTCAGACGACTGAAGTGTTGACAACTCTGTAATACTGATGTATTAAACTCCGAAAGGTATTACCTTTCGCAGTTTATACATCCATATACAGCAAATTTCAAGAGCTCGGAATTCCACTCCATTTTTTTATTTTTACTCGAATACAAAAGAACTGTTTTTTTGCGCGCCGAACGTCTCGAGCTCGTCGTAGTTGGCACATATATGCGCCCCAGTCTGTCATATAACACATTTTTTTGTTAAGGCAACAGGCTGTTTTGTTGCGGTAGCAAATCGCTCCAAGCGAAAAATGTTACTATGGTTACAAACTGGTTTTGTTATCTCGATACTAACAAACTAAATTTGCTACTTTAATTAAAAAATTTGTTACGGTAAATTAACAATTTGTTACGGTAACAAAAAATTGTTGTACCAACAATTTTTTTTTTTGCTCCGTGCGCTCCGACTCGCTTCAACCCGAACGACTTCGACCCGCACCCAGAAAAAAAGTTTATTGACTATCAATAAGATCGCATATAAGAACAGTTTGTATTTGAATTTATTATAATTTTATTTGACTCGCCGATATTTTTACTTTATTCGAGTAATATGCGGTATTCATCTTAAATTTTTTTAAATTATTTAAAGCATAGCTGTGCTAATTTTTATACCGTAACAAAATAGTTTATTGGACGATTAGGAATCGCTAAACGAAAACAGCACCTTCAATAGATATTTATTTCCCTCAATAAACTGTATATTTACTTACGCGACGTTGAATATTTATCTATTACCGTTTCATAAATAGTTTATTTGGCACTAAGCAACATCCGCTGCATTGCGTCGCAAAGCACGGCGTTCGGACAACCGCCGGAGAACCTTCCGAGCGATAGTTCTCGGGTGTTGCAAAATTTTTGCAAAATGTGGTATTAATCGAATATCTAAATATCGAATAAAAGAATACGAACGATTTGACGGAACATAATGTTCAAAAAAATAAAAATAAAACTGAACATGAATAATTTATTTATTCAATTTAATGAAATAAAATTGGATAAATCTGAATGTACGATTAAATAAATTAATGTATTATATTTCAATAAAAATCCATTAAGCCCTAAAATCTATTAAAATCTATAAAATCTATTATTACATAATGTTCAAAAAAGAAAATTAAAACTCAACATGAATAATTTATTTATTCAATTTAATGAAATAAAATTGGATCAAACTGAATGTACGATTAGAAAAATTAATCTATTAGATTTAAATGAAAAATCTTTTAAGCCCATGTTCAAATAAGCAATTTTATTTGCATCAAATACATTTTACCTGGTTTTAATAACCTTTGTTTCTGGGTGCGAGACGGAAAAAAAACAAAACAAAAACTTGGAAAAGCGAGAAGATCGACGCATCGGAGGGAGGATGTCGAGTCTCGTTCAACAGAGAAAGTTGGCCGGAAGTGACGACCTTGAGTCTGTCGTGATACTCGGCGAAGGGGCTAATCAAATATTATCACCTGTGCGTCCATAGTTTATGCAAGGCAAATGTTTGATCGAGATAGCTCGAAAAATAAAAATGCACACGAGGTGTTCTCGTAGGTGCGGTCGTGGCGACTCTGTCGCCTTTTGCCAATTTGCCGACGAGAGAGTCGCGAATAAAAAAAGCTCCAAGGCAATATAGGTTGGTGCAGGCAGCAGTGGAGACAGAACACGTAGTACGGACGACTACTAAGTCTCCGCCACGAAACATAAAATTCGTGATTGTGCAATCACCTAACAAGGCATCGAAGTCCGTGTTCTCAAACGCGTCTCCTCAAAATACGAAAAAATTGCCACCTGTACGGAAAAGCGATGCGTTTTCAAAATGAGTTTCTGGCGAGAACGTCCCTGGTAAACAAAAAGAACAGATTCCGGGACCGGCCATTTTTTTTTTTTTTTTTTTTTGCATGGACAAGAAAAATTCTCCGACTCCCACCTCGTAAGCCCTTCGAGTGCGGACGTGCGTTTGGCCACGTTAACGAAGCTGCGACCGGCGAAACCGACGATGACGTTCATAGACTTCAACGGTAGTTCATGGCCGTGGCTCTTCTCTCGTTATATTCGCCCTCGTATTCTTACCACCCTCTCAAACAAGCATCTGTGACACCCACCGAGAAAGCCACAAAGTGGTCGGACATTCGCTGAGAAACGAAATCTATGAAATCTTAACGAAGGAAATTGGTGACATTTTTTTTTTGCATCGTTCCTTAATTTTTTTTTATGTTCGCCATAAATGGCCATAAAGTACATGTAATGTTCGCCATAAATGGCCATAAAGTAGAAAAGAGGAAACCCGTGATCGAGGGTACCGTGATGGCAACAATTTCGTATTGGTGTAAATCTGGGTGATATGGCAATGATTTTTTAAACAATGAGCCAACAAGGCCTAGAGAAGCATAGGGAAATCACACAAAACATGTCTTAGTCTATTTTGTGTTGCCTCCATGAACTACAGAAAGACAATAATTTTGAAAAAAACAGAAACCGGTTTTTTCCGGGCTATATCACTCGGAAATTTTGGGGGATATGGCGTCGTGGCATATCGTACTGACGAATTTTCGGTGCAATCATATTGTATCCACATATACTAAAAACTGTGCAAACGGCAGCGCCATTCGTTTGTTACGTTAAACGCGTGTCCATATCACCCGCGTGGCCATATCACCTGCCTGCCCATATCACCCGCGTAACCATATCACCTGCGTGACCATATCATCCGCGTGACCACACCACCCGTGTGACCATATCACCCGAGTGGTCATATCCCCCGCGTGGCCATATCACCCACGTGGCCATATCAGTCCGACTTACCCTCCGCGAACATAAGGGAAACATTGGGAAATCTAATCGCAGTTCTGCAAATCAAAGAATTGCGACAGACTCAAGCACGGATGAAGAGTCGTTCATCTTGCTTACGAAATGGGGACAGTATCGCACAGGTGCGGTGGGAGTCGAACCGAATGCAATGAAGATCCGGTCGTCGGTTATTTCATTTGTCTATTCAGCTCGCCCGCGCCTCCGGGTGATTCCGAAGGACCCCCAAGCGAATCTTGTGGTCATACCGGTTCGATATGAGAAAAAAAAAAACTGATGCCTGTCCGCACGTACGCATTTTCTTCGGAACTCCGGCCCGGTCGGTCTGCCCTCGTTCGAGCACAGACGCAACAGGCTCCGTCTTGGCCTTGAATGTGCGGGATCACGCGAGTGATTGGCTCTTTTCGGCTGTCTGTTTATAAATATATTTTGTTAACGCTTTCGTAAACAGCATGCTCCATTAAAGTCAACGTCACAAAAATAGCTTCTTTTTGTTGACTCTCGGCTGGACTAAGTCGGCTGTGGAGGAAGATTTGGGCCCACTTTGATCTATGGATCTATGGATCAATGGTACGAACCATGTGAGTTTCACGCAGGGTGGAGAATATTTTATAAAACAAAAATACATGCGAGAATGCATTAAATAATTTATACAGTTAATGAAACTGAGAAAAATATTTTTTATACGCAAATTGATCGAGTATTATTCCGTCGATCGCAATATTAATCCCGACTCTTACAATCGCTGCACTCTGAGAGAAGGATCGCGGATAAAGTACCAAGTAATATGGTAAATTTCAATCAGACAACATTTATGCACCGGCGCCGCCACTAGCGATATGTGAAGTTCTCACAGAGGCCATAGCAATTTTTACCCGACCCATATGGTAATTTTTTTGTGGCAAAACTTTTCATATGTGCATTAATTTCGTGGATTTAACTGAGAACTTCGGGAATTACCATTGGAAATTCCGTGGATAATAGCTGAGAATTACGTCAATGGAAGTTTTTAAATGTAGTAAAGGTGTATTTATTGACAACAACAAACTAGTCCATACAATCTTCGATACATCTCTCTATATAGTTGTTAAGTCGCTTTATTTGATGTTACCAATGCACAATCGACCGGAGTCCTTCAGCCCAAATTTTTAAATAATGTATTTATGGATAAAAAAAATTTCATTGACATAATTTTCCGGTATATTCTATTAAAACTAAAACAAACGTTTCGCGACCGCGACGCCACCGTTTACAATATTTCCCAGTAAGAACTTATATCGCAGCAAAAATTACGGGATATTCGGGTAATATCTGCGATAACGAAAATTACTAGCAGGATGTTGTTAAGTTTAATGCGAATGTTTGCCAGGAAGTTGATGCAGTTCCCAATCCTGAAGGTTCCGTCGATTTTTACCAGACTTATGGCAATTTCCATCAGATCCTTCTCTCAGTGTAGTCTTCGAATCGTGTTCCAGAACAGTTAGCCTATAAGCGGGAATTTGTTTAGCAACACCGAGTTAATAATAATATATTCTATACATCGTCAACTATCGTAAAAGCGCTACACATCGTCACAAAAAAAATAAATAAATAAATAAAAATAAAACCTTATCCGCTCATGAGCAAGTTTCCTGGAAACCACGGACAAATTACAATTAACTCAGGTGCGGTTGGCCGACGCTGCTGTTGGTCGACAGCAGGTTCACAGCCGATGATCGGATCTCGACTAATGCATCGCCAAAACCAAAACCCAGCACCGACTAAACTATCGATTGATAACCACTCTAAGGTTGGGTTCAATAGTTCGCAAAGCACTGCTCACCAGAGTTGAGCCGGCGTTGACGTATCGTCGCAATGATACGCGTTCGGTGATGTCAAGTGAGGTTCGCTCACGAGGTCGAACAACTTTTGCCGAGCCAATGTTCAATACAAACTATTTATAAAAAACGATTTTTTTTCCTTTGCGCGATTGCGTGGGTGTCGAAATTTTGAACGATCGAAACATTGGACGGCCGATATTTCGGAATAGAAAAATACGAACGTTCAAATGTATAACGGCCAGTCTTCTAAGAGTCCTCAAGTACAAAAGTACAAAAAGTTTGTACTTTTGACAATAATTTATTGTCCACAAGGGTCCACAATTTTTTATTTGTTAATTTTCCGATCGCAACCATCCGGTTCCAGTTTTACATATAAAAGTACAAACTAAAATTGTTAATGACATGGGGAATAAAAGGACAGTTTTGTATATTCAAGCCTGAACAAATGAGTTCAGCACTTATTTAAGAAAATTATTTTTACGAAATTCCGTATTCCGATTTTACAAAATTATTTTTTACTGTGTAGTAAATGGAAGTTGATAGATAGATTCGATAGATGTTTATTGGGCCCTGGGATAAATCCCCTAAGGACCAAAGCGAACGTTGAGCAGTACAGAGCAGTGTGAACTTAAATCTAAATTAACATATCGCACCCTCAGAACAACAGTGTAACATCTTATATGGTAATCCCATACGAGATGTTACACTGTTGTTCTAGGGGTGCGATATAATGAAAATGAATAATGATATAGAAGTGGATTCTTCATCAAGCTGTACAGGGCTTAATCTTAAACCTAAACCTATATTAGTTTCTTTTTCTCACCCCCTTCGAGTGACATGAGGTGCAAGAAAAGACGCTGTTTGCACGTCTCCAGAGTACGAGCGCCCGTGACAGTAGTAGGAAGCCCGTTGCAGAGGTACATCCCCGACACCCCGAAGGACTTGCGAGATTTAATAGTTCGCACGTACAGTGTTTGAAGGGAATCAATCCGCCCCCACCCCGTCGCAGGCCCACTCTGTTGCGTGGGCCTGCCAGAGAAATTAAGGTAGTCCTTGCGAATGGTGTTCACTTCGCATAAGTTTCAGAGAAATGAGAGAGAATTCCAAACACATCTCGATGGTATTAAAATCTGAAAAAAATCGTAAATACGAAATGAAATTATATCGGGAACAAATTTATCAATATATTGCGATATTGCAAGTGAACCTTAGAATTTACCAAAATTTAAACAGTAAAAACTTCCAGTCCTGTATATCTGAAATGGCCGATATTAAGATTGTTCATAATTTCGAATGCATTACAGGAAAAAATTAATAAGTCTGAAGTTCGAACTATCGAAAAACCAAAAAGTCGAACAGTCAAAATATCCAAAGATCAGAAAAACGAACGTTCAGAATACCGACAATTTACGAATGGCTCCCAAATTTTACATCAACCTTTCGCTATACCTTTATTATTATACTATAATTAACAATATTATTATATTATATTAAAATGCCCGTATCTACATTTTAGTCAATCGAAATCTGTATTCTCAACATCCTTCTGAAAAATATGTAGACTATTAAAAATATTAGCTCGACTTATCCATCTATCGAAAATGCAATTTTCGAACTACTAATTTTTGAATATTTTAATCTTCGCAATGATGGAATTTTATAAAATTGGCCGACCTACAGTTCGGTCGTTGACCCGTTTAACCTACCCAGCGTAAGTTTCATCAAGATTATTAGCTAAAGTACGAATAAAACCATAAAACAATAAAACTTCGATCATTTTAGCTTTTCACTAGCAATTCCGAGACTGGCAGCTTTTATGTAGTAGTGGAAAAAAAATCTTCCAGGTGAGCATAGCCGAGTCCATAAGAGCGATTAATACCGGGGTCACGAATTCGACCTCCCCCCTGCCCCTTATCGACCAAACGATTCAATCTGATGTTCTAATGTGTCAACATAAAAAGCTAAAAACCGATTGTATAACGATTAAAATGCATTTAAAAATCGCGTCGTTCGATAATAATATTTTTGGATTGCTTATTGATATTTGTTATTCAACGTTGCTTGGATATCGGGTTGGAGTCGGATCGACTTTCTAACCCAGTCGGTTATACTTGGTCCAACGTAAGCCCGGCTCTAAAACTGCAACCTGGGTCGGAACAAAAAAAAACTGTGGGGAAGCAAAGCTATTAAAATAAAATCTTATCCGCTAATGACAAGTTCTCCGGAAACCGCGGACAAATTACAATTAAACGAACCGCAACATTCGTGTAGCTCGTCGTATAAATAATTAATGCGGCAAATTAATTATTTTCCAATAGCCGACGACACTCAATCGTTGTCATTCAAGTCGTAATGTTTTACTTAGTATAAAATAAGTAAATCCGGGAAAAAAATAATGTCGCGACGCCACACCTCGCCCGCGCCACATAAATAAAAATATAGGTGGAGACCAATTATTAATTTTCCGTTAGTTATCACAATATCGCTGGCGCTTCCTCGTTGGTTCTTTATTTTACTCTCCGGGGACGATAAATCGGATGAAGTGGATTTTTATAAGTTTATCGGTTGGCTAGCTCGATTCGGATATCGGACATGGGACACCCGCTACGTCCGTACAATCTCCTTACTGGGTAGATTCAAGCCTCAAGACACGCACGTCTGTCGTTCTCGAGGTCCCTAGAGAGAAAGAGGTTGATTTTTTTTGGCGATACTGACGATATTACCATAAAAATAATTCCCAAAGGGGACGTCTACATTTTATAGTTACGACTATGATAAAATAGTATATTTCGATACTAGAGGCCAAAACGAGCGATTTGCGCACTGCGAGTGTGAAGCAGCACGAAGCCGAGGCGAAGTGCTGCTTCACACGAGCAGTGCGCAAGAAGCGAGATGGCCTCGTGTATCGAACCATATTTTTCTTTACGAAGGCAATGCAAAATCCAAGTTGTGCACCATTCACAGGCATGCCCAATGGCGCATGCCTGTGGCGCCTCGGTCGCCTCGATGTTACCATAGCAACCGCTTGGTAACAGTGCGCAAAATACTTTGCGCACTGGTGAAGGCATTTTGCGCACCGGTGAAAGTATTTTGCGCATCGCATTTGCGTATCGTGCGGGAATCAGCCATTTTGTATGTCTGTGAATGGTGCGCAAACAAGGATTTTGCATGCATGAGTAAAGAAAAATCATTATTGCAACTGCAATTATGGTTTAACCAATTGAATATATCAGAAACTATCTATATAGACGTCACCCCTGAGAATTATTCGATATAGTAGAAAATACTATCCTTTTGCTTCCTCATAGAGGAAGCTTTTTCTCAGTGTATTTCACTTATTTTGGGCTGTGCATGCCGCCTAGTTTACAGGCTGCACTGAGAAAAAATTACATAGCAAAAGCAACAATACTGACTTTTTACCATAAAAAATAGTTTCCAGAAGGAACATCCACATTTTATAATTACGACAATGAAAGGAAAACATCGTCGCAACTACAATTATAGTTTGACCAATTGAATATATTACTTTCAGAAACTATCTATACAGACGTTTCCCGTGGGAACTACTCGATATCATAGGAAATATTATCCTTTTTCTCAGTGTGTCGCGTGACATTTCGATATACATCGCTCCTATTCAAATGTATTCTATTATCTTGCAACTATCGATTTACTGTCTGTATCGCATGAGCACTGCAATCGCGGCGCACAGAGCCCTCCGAATGACGACTCACTTTTTCGATTGCGTTCAGAGCCAGATATGCAATTCGTAGATGCAACCTCGTGAGAAATGACCGTTCAGTCGTCACCAAACTCGAGCTATAGCGTGAATGAAAATTACAGTAATAACGGACATCGTCAATGCACGAACACACCTGCTCGGATCAATGAGAGCGGAAGACCTCGTTAATTGATTCTTGTATTACTCAACAGAATTGGAAATCTGTCGCGTTTTGAATACAATGGTCGGTCGACGAAATTCAGATAATTACTTCCATGACACACTTTGCGCTCGAACTATTCCTCACGCTTATCCCTTTGACAGTCGATGCTCGTAATTAATATTCACTACATTTTGCTTCCTCGTAGAGGAAGTTTAGTTTTGGTAAAAAAAAAAGATAAGAAGATCCGAGATTTTAATGAAAACACGTTCAGAATGTTCCAAAACGTCGAAAAATCATATTTAGAAAAAATGTCTGGATGTATGTGCGTGCGTGCGTACGGGCGCGCGCGCGTGCGTGCGTACGTGCGTACGTGCGTGCGTGCGTGGGTGTGAGTCAGACGCGAAAAATTCAAACTGTATCAGCTTGTGACCGCCTCGATCGATCACGCTGAAATTTCACACACAGCATGTGTCGTTAATAGTCAATGTTTCTGCAAAATTTTATCCACAAATGTTCAGCGGTTTTTTTTTGTACGCCATTTTTTATTTGTTCGAAAATGTCTGTCCGCACGCTACGCTTACAATTCTTTAGCTATCTGACTAAAACGCGTACAGATGGAATATCATCACTCGATGATCCCATTAAAATTTCAAGAGAATCGATCTAACCGTTTAAATTTTATGACATTTTGAATTTTTTTAACTTCACGCATTTTTTTTCGAGACGCATTTTTCAGTATTAAATATTCATTTATGAATTTTAAAAAGTGGTAGATTCGTCATCAGCGCAGAAAAATACATGGATTACAGTCCTGGAGCGACGATTAACGAAAAAAGTTTATCAGTAATTTTTGTAGATAATTTTTCAGAAGTGAGTAATTTTGCGTATTTTCAAACATGGATTTCTTTGCTTCTCTATGGCATCGCGGAAATAGCCAGATGTCCATCGCGTTCTACGGCAAGAAATACACAAGATGATCGATATGACGGGGTTGAAAAAGCTAGATAAGGAGGTATTATTTAGATTTCTTGAGTAAAAATCGAACGAGAAAAAAAAGGAGCGCATAAATTCATGTATTTTTGTGCGCCGAGCACAGGTCCTGCAAAGTGAAGCGCGCGACATTGGTATATTTTTATGCGTTGAACCTGCATAGGCCAGCCGTTTTGCATAAAAGTCTAACACGACGTTGACGTTGAAAAAAGTTGAAAATTGAAATTTTCACACGGCTTCCTCATAAAAGTCGAAAATTGAAATTTTCATGACTCTTCTTCATAACAGTTGAAAATTGAAAATTGCATATCGCTGTCTCATAAAAGTTGAAAATTGAAATTTTCATGACGCTATAATATATAACTCAAGAACGGCTTTATCAATCGGGGTGAAATTTGGCACGCATGTAGAGCAGTTGGGTTTAATCGTATTAACAATTTACGTAATAATTCAGACATTTGTTCAAATTTTATGAGATTGTGAAATTTTCGAGATATTGGGGCTGAAACTTTCTGCAGAAGCAGCCTAACATCAAACAATTGTCGGTATTGCATTTGATAAGAATCGGTCGAGGAGCCTCGGTTTTGTGACATATTCAATTTTTCAAAAAAATATAATTTTCACGCTAGTTCATAATTTTTTGAGATATTTGCCAAAAAAATTTTACATAAATAAATTATTATGAACCCACGTTCCCTACTGAATTTGGCAAGAATCGATGAACCAGTTCAAATTTTATCAAATTTTGAATAAAAAAAAAATCCGCACCTCAGAACAAACGCACGTTTCCGTTTCAAATATAATTTTATTATTTTTTTAAGGTTCTCCGAACATGTACATATTAGGAAAAAAAATGGTTTTATTTCGACTAATCTTTGCTCAGAAAAAAAAAATCCGTATTCGCAGCGAATTTTTTCTGTTTTATTCTCCAAGTCGTAGGTCCTTATGACGTTCAGTGACGAATTCTTCAAATTCCTCTTCTTAATATTAAGCTTAAAAAATTTATTTTCGAATGCTTCGTCGGTCGTGCCAGTGATTAGCGACGCATTGTCGGTTCCTCCCAATCTAACAACGATATGCAATCTAACACGTGAGATTCTATGAATCATTTCGAAAGAAAATGTCACGTATGACCTCGTTGAATGAACAATTGATTGCACAATATCGGATATCGCAATTCAACGACGGTCGATAGTCGAAATATACATTGACGATTGGTCGGACGTCTGTGCCCTCGGGTTGACGATTTTTTAGAGTGATGCACAGTGGAGGGGGACACGAGCGGTTTTGTTGATGTGGTTTTATGGGGCGTCCCGGTGTCTATAAGTGGGACGTAGGCTCATGCATCCCGAGTATTTTCTTGTGAACTCACCGTCAGTCGAGATCGTTACCTGCGTGCCGGCAGGTCTTCCTCCGTCTCTCACGAGTCCTCTTTAAAATCACCTGGGATTTGGGAGTTTCTACCTCGTAGATTTTTTTTCTACAAAATCGTAAGTCATCAACGAATCTTCTTCGTTTTATTACAATATCTATTCGTCTCGTCGATCGCGTGTGCGCGCTGTGACAAATTTATCGGGTTTATAGAATGTTAAAATTTTTACATTTTAGTGTCAATCGAGATCGTCGAATATGGTTTAAAAATTAACGAGCCATTTCTATCTGGTACTTGTAAAATTATTCCTAAAATTATTTGTCCGGTTCTAGGCACGATGGGAAAATGTGTGTCTCACGGTGCGATTTAACTTTAAAAGTCACAAAGTATAACTTTATAAAATTCACATTGTTATATTGCTACTAATTTATTTTATTTTTTTTGTAAACACCATCAATATTTTTGTTTCTTTGCACTTCGTGAATTTGTTCCGCGTCTGTTCTGAAATAACCAAAAGCGCGACAATCGGGTTTAACACACACATGCGCCGGTTAAAGAATAAAAACATTTACCGGGTGATAGCTATTGTTGTAACAAGAAAGCGATAACCATGTGAGCATGGTCTAAGCCCTCGCTTCGCGGGAGTTGAACATCGAGACGCACAAGACGGGCAATTCTTCCGGTCGACATACTTTCTCGAGCACTTCGCTCAGTCATGCGAAATTTTTACCCGAGACATTCAGGTTAACGTAGATCGGTTGAACGCTAACCCGAGAAAACACAAGAATTATTCGAACGACAGTAATCATCGATCGTAAAAACTGCGTCGAGTCGAATTAACGCAAATCAAATAGAATCACAAAATTAAACATACGTGATTAAAAAAAAGTGAGCTCAAAAAAAAAAAATTTACGGATTTTTCGGGGATCGTAAGGTTAAAGTACCAGTGTCCGCACATCTAAGGGCGAAGTCCCAGTTCCCGTACATGCATGAAAAATCGTGTTTGCGTCTCTCTTGCACGCATGCTTTGCGCGGCCACTGGGACGTGTTCGGTCACTGGGACGTTTACCTAAATTCTCTTTTTTGCGCAAAAAAAAAAAATTAATCGCAGAAGGTAACGAGCATGTTCTTGACTAACCTCGGTCTCCGAATACCTCACCACTGTGATGTTGCATAAGTAATTATAAGCGTCACGTACGATAAGGCTAATCGTATTCCTATAAGTGTTCGCTCGTAGCCGTGGGTGAGAAATTTAACGACTTACGTACGGGAGACTCCAATTTCTTGTCCCTCAATATTTATCGGTGCAACGCGGTTGCGATTACGAGAACTTGGATTGTTGGAACTTGACCGAAGGAAAAGTCACTTTTAGCGAACATTATTATAAACGTTCCGCCGAAGTTACATTGGCACATGTTCTTCGTTTCGGTGAAGTTTCATTTCATACAAGGTAAATAAAAAAAAACCAACACACGTCAATAGTGTCCTGCGCACACTGAGAAAAAATTACATAGCAAAAGCAACTATATTGACTTTTTACCATAAAAAATAGCTCCCAAGGGGGACGTCTACATTTTATAATTACGACAATGACAAAAAATCATAGTTGCAACCATAATTATAGTTTGACCAATTGAATATAGATTATCGGAAACTATATATATAGACATTCCCCCTCGGGCCTATTCGTTATAGTAGGAAATACTATCCTTTTTCTCAGTGCACACTGATATTCGAAAAGTTTGGCGACGGTGTGTTTGGAAAAAAAATGTCTTATCTACGAGAAACAAAACAGTTGCAATGCATTAAGTATTTTGTCTTATCGCGGCGCTAGTTAATTATCCAATGTTCCGATGAGATAAACTGGCCTTAAAAGAAAAGCTGAAAACAAGCCGTTCGACTAACAAACATCACACTACGGCGAGTTTACGTAATCAGCCAGAAAGGACTAGCGTGCTGTCGAAGCAAGCAGCGTTCATGGGCCTTAAGCACTTTTTTTCACTGTAAAACGACGGTTCATTATATTATCCAAAAGACATGAGTGTGAAAGAGAGAAACGCGCCGGGACTCGAATTACGCGGGTAAGTGACCGAAAGGCCATGCTTGGATAAACATTAATCCGCAGAGTAAAAAAACGGAGCCATACACTGTAAAAAAAAAAAATTGTAAATTTAATGTACAGAACTGGAAGTTTTTATGCAAAAGCTGGTACATTAAATTTAATGTATAATTCTGATGAAAAATGAATATACTTTTTCATTGAAATTAAAGTAAATGATTAAAACTGAAGTACTTTCATAGTAAAATTAAGGAAAATTATTAAAAATAAAGTATTCCCAATGTTTTTAATACACTGAACTTTAATCTAATATACTGAACATTAATGTTTCATCACAATTGTGCATGAAATTTAATATACCAGTTTTTGCATAAAAACTTCCAGTCCAGTACATTAAATTTCACACGATTTTTTTTACAGTGTAACATTGCATTTTCATTCGTGAAGAAATGTTACCCATAAAAAATTATCCTCAAATCATTTTTTTTTACTCATACGAGCTCGCACGCGAGATTCGAACGGTCGGACATCTGTCAATCAAAGAAGTATATTCGCCAAGGTAACGGTCGATGACATTTCGTTGGGTAACTTGACCTATAAAATGTGATGCATCGTTGAAAAAAAAGTAAAAAAAAAGCGCCGGTTTTGGCTTCCGTCATAAACCTATGTGACCCGAAAGGAATAAACGACCTCGTTGGGGAACCTCAATTTTGAATAGAGAAACTTATCGGTTTCTCCTAGAGCGTTCGTATCACGGTGCCCTGAAGCCTCTTTGTCCACTGTTTCTTCGGTACCGATAATCGTTTGTCATTTTTCAATAATTCCCAAAAATCCCCCCCCCCCCCCAGGCTGCTGCATTCATCGATCGAAGCGGGACCTGTTACCGGCAACGCGACGTTAAATTCCTCAAAACACCGGGATTATTTCGTTGACCTGAATCGCGCCATTGACCTCGATCGCGAACCTGTTTATGCCTTCGGTGTAACCATCTCGTTTCGATCCGCGTGAGCTCTTCGGCTTTGTGTGTGTGTTCTTCCTACTCTTTCCTCTCGTTGCCGATGGCTCGAGGCTCCTCGATCTCGGGAGCGAGTCCCGTTCATTCTGGCCGGTCGAAGATCGCGGCACTTTTACTTCATCCCACTCGTTTCTTCGGCGAACACGTGGCGTATTCGATCTTAGAACAGAAAGTCGACGCGATGCGAGAATAAAAAGTGGACCGGCTTTCGAGAGACCGTTAATCAAATGCCGGAGCATCGCGTTATGTTATTCGTGTCATTGCCGTTAATCTTTTTAGCTTCGAGAAAATTCTTCGCTGAGGAACGAGCCTTTTTTTCCGCCGACGAGTATCGCGTCTGGTACTTCAGCAAACTTTCTGGAACTTCAAGAGTGAAAGTTCGTTTGGTAGTTTCTGATGTTTCTTATTGGTTGCAACTATGGGTCGTGAAGAGGAGCGGATAGAAAAAAAACTGGAGATAACGGCACGAGTCGGGTGTTAATCTACGCCGAAAAACCATGGGCCTCACAGATCACAGACTGTGAAAGGATGATACTTGTTATAGCTCATAACGAGAAGATCACCGGCCCGGGGACGAGCGTGTACCGTTTCGTGCCTTTCTCCTCACACCGTCCACTTTTTTCTACGTACACTTTTTTTTCCATCTCCATCAAGGCAATCCCCGTTACGAACTGCGAGGCTCATTGTTCCGTGCTTGGATCTGTTCGTCGTTCAGATCGAAGACCGGAAAATAGGTTTGATAAGATGAAACGACATTTGTTTGAATCAACCAAATCCGGCGGTTGCGGGTGGCGAAGGAAATATTTAGTTAAGTTGACTAAAAAGTTACATCAGCATTAAAAAAATCATTTCATTGTCCCAACTAATAATATATTTGATCGAACAGAATAGGCAATTATATTAAAAAACACCTTTGTTCGAAACAAATATCTAGTCAGGCAACGAAAAAAAAAGGTTTAGTCCAACTCAATCTTGAGTTGGGTCCCAGTACTGTTACTTACGTTACTTGTTGCTAATTAATTTCGTACATGGTTACATTGGGTTTTATATATTCAATTGTTATCAGTAAGGTAAACTGATTGTTATCAGTAAGGTCGTAGTTGTTGGCATTTTAACAAAATGCCTTCGTTATTGTAACAAATTTTTTATTACTGTAACAAAGGCCGTTTTGTTGCGATAGCAAAACGCTCCAAGCGAAAAATGTTGCTATAGTTACAAGCTGGTTTTTTTTATCCCGATACTAACAAACTAAATTTGTTACGGTAACAAAAATCTTGTACCAACAATTTTTTTTTTCTCCGTGTACGTTATTCAATAACCGGTGTAACATCCTTTTCAACAAATACACACGTATCGTGCGTTCGACGAGAAATTATTCTCACGTCTCGAAATTATGTGGGACATCGGCTTAGGTTGGAAGGATTTCTCGAAGTCTCGCGCAGACTCATCTCTTGTCTCGTTGGTCACGACTTTTCTTGTAACACGAGCGTGCAAACTTCGTATGCTATTCCATATCCGCCAGCGAAGGCCAGACCCCCGACGAAAGTATCTTATGGCCATGAGGAGATTGACGGATTGTAAAATAACGTCGAAACAGAAAACGAGTCTCTCTCACAAAAGACGAACTCATGAATTCCATCACATTGCAATACATTTGAACGAAAATAAAAACGAAAATGCTACGCAGCGAGTGCCATTCAAGACTGAATTTGTTGGGTTTGGATGACAACCGTGACAAAGCTTGCGAGGTAAAAAAAATTATTTCTGTTCTACGCTGTACACTGGACGGGGTTCTGCGTTCATGAATTATTGAAATTGAGTCAAGTGCACTTCGCACGACTTCTCGGATGCAAATTGCAAAATCGCGTTCCACTGACCGGTAATCAAAGCAATTTTATACGGAACAATTATCTCATGCGTTTTAATGGTGCCTTTTGTTTCCCTTAAAATTCCAAAGTTTTATCGAAATTGTTATCGACGCGTGCGTGTAAGAGAAGAGAGTTGAGTGTTCGCATTCTCTCCGACAGTAAAAAGTCATTGTTGTTTGCACTGTCGAGAAAGTGTCGAAACGAACAGAGTGAGCGCGATTGTGTTTAATCGGCTCGGCGACATTCCTCAGCGAAACACGTTTGATTAGGGAAAATAACTATCGGAGAAATCTGACGATTAACACGCAGCGATTATCAATGGACTATGGTACGTGGCTGACCAGCCTTCGAATCGTCGGACGCTATCACCTGGTCGTGTTCGGAACTTTTAGTTTACGAAGCGACATTGACACAATCGGCATGATTTGCATGGCGTATCGCATTTTGTCCCAAAACTTGGCCATGTTCGTTTGATTTTTTCAGACCTTTATTTATTTACGTAACTCACGCATGAAAAGTGCCAGTTTTCGTGTCTGCCGAGAGTGGCGTAATTACAGTCAAGTGTACTATAAATACCCGGCGCGTGCGCACATCGTGCCGATTTTATTTTACGCACGCTTCTCGTACTTTACGCACGCTTCTCGTACTTTACGCACGCTTCTTGTACTGTACGAACGCTTCTCGTTCTTTGCGCACGCTTCTCGTACTTTATGAACGTTTCTCGTACTTTACGAACGCTTCTCGTACTGCGCCACAATCAGCAGGCACGGAGTAGCACTTCGGCGGCATTCTTCACAAAAAATATTACGCGATACTATTGCAGGTTGGCAAACATCATACGCGGACTGCGAAGTAAGTCCTATAAAGTTCGCTTTATCGCACTTATATCGCAAATTACTATTATATTGATTAATTTCTCCTTACAACTTTACGTACCCTAGCAAGGCAAACCACCGTCTTTAACAACTATCTAAAGACCCAAAAAACGACGGGTCGTTCTGTGACACTTTTCGTCCGGAATAACGACCGAAAAAAATACGAATTGTTAGGTTGAGGATGAGGCGTTTTTCCATCAATGACCGCAAAATGATCTCAATAACGACCGATGTATGAATTACTGAAAAACCTCTAGGTTGGGTCGTTTCGCCGGCGTTGATCAGTAAGTAACCGGAAAGACGACCATGTTGAGAATTTTTCTTTGAGTCATTCTTCAGGTCGTTTATGAACAACTACTTGCAAAGAGACTGTTGACGAGGACTCTGATAAGTCGTTTTTCATAAAAGACCCGAAGAACGACTCAAAGAAAACCTCTCACCATGGTCGTCTTTCCGGTTACTTTTTGATTAACGCCGACGAAACGACTCAATCTAGAACTTTTTCAGTAATTCATACATTGGTCTTATTTGTCGTCATGTTGCGGTTATTGATAAAAAACGACCCATTCTCAACCTAACAGTTGGTCTTTATTTCGGTCGTTATTCCGGACGAAAAGTGTCACAGAACGACCAGTCATTTTTTGGTTCTTTCGATGGTCGCTTACCTTGCTAGGGTATTCATGTAAGCGCCAAGGAAGGAATAGCCTTGACCAAAGCATGAACCATAGTTATGACCATTATTGAGTCACCTCGTCGGACTAATTATACAAAAAAGCTGACTTGTCTCTCTGAAAAGAAGTCGCCGAAGACTTCCGTGATATTATCCGGTGCGAATTATGCGACCTCTAATTATGCAGTCTTCAGTTTAATTTTTTTAACACTAGTAATATTTCTTTGATACTTGACTGAAAATATCGGGGGGTTCTCGGGCTTCAATGACAGCTCACTCAGCTCACCGGCTCTATTCTCAATCGTCATCGATAACAATCAGATCGGCGTGGAACTTTGTCCGATGATCGAAACACTTTGTGCTTTCAGTACGGTAAAGAACATGAGTCCGAATATATTTGGAAACTCGGCGACCCTCTTCCTGGAGGCGTCGCAACAGAACGTCCCGCAGGACAAGACTCTGATAGAAGCCACCAAAAGCCCGAAGGCGCAAATCGAAAAACCAAAGAACCCGTCAGAGTACGAGTGGAGCATCGTATGGAGGAATGTCATCGCGTTCATCTATCTTCACGTTGGTTCGTTGTACGCCATGTATCTGGCATATTACGAGATGAAAGTGCTCACCGTTATTTGGTGTAAGTTGTGCCACGATTGTTACATCGCTTAAAGTAAGACAAGTGTTTTTTTCTCCCCAAATCAATGAACCCACCTTAAGGTGATTTTCCCGCCCACCTACCCCGCGCCCAGTAATAAAAACTGTACTGCATGCTGTTTTGAGGCCTCAGACTGTCGAGGAAAAAGAAAATTGTCTTTCCCTGTGTCTGCCGATTCCCTAGGGAAAGACAATTTTCTTTTTACCCCAACTGTCAACCATTTTTACATGACATTGATTCGAAAAAAATGCAGCTGTGTCTCTTGCACTCATATATCACGCGGTAGATATTTCACATCGCCTTAATGTACATTCATTTATGGAATTCAAATACAGATGTTTCTTATAACAACAGTGGCCGTTTTTGCCCCGGAAAAGAATGTCCTGACTTTTCCCGGACTTTTTACTGACCAGTTAAACATTTTTCCTTACCAAACTTCCAAGGACTTCTATTTTTTTACATTAACGATGCAAATGAAAATGGATAATTATTGTATTAATGTTTAATTCTATTTTTTTTTTTTTTTCAAAATGTTTTATGGACTTTTAATTTATTTGTAGAAGGTTCGGGTATTGGTCAAGGAATTTACTTTTTCCCTGATCAATTTTCAAATTTCCTGACTTTTCCCGGTTTCCCTGACCGCGGCCACCATGTACAACTTCTTAGATCTATCAAATACAATAGAAAAAAATAGTTCAAAAATTTAAAAAAGAATTATGGTCGGAGGCCTTAGGTCGATGGCCAATTGGTAATGTATATATGTGTTCTCACGTTAACCTACGTTCTGTCATCCTATGTTCAAAAAATTGTACCATCTGACATATTGACAATAAAACCACTATTATTACTACTAAAAAAAAATGCAATAAAAAAAACGATTAAAAAAATCATTGCTTTGATTACAGGTATTTCCATCGGCCTTTGCGCTGCTGTGGGAATCACCGCAGGAGCTCACAGATTATGGTGCCATCGGTCATACAAAGCGAAATGGCCGTTGCGCTTAATACTAATGATCTTCCAAACCGTTGCCTTCCAGGTAAAAAAAATTGATTTTTCGATGTTTTCCATTCTGAACAAGTTTTCATTGAAATCTTGAAAAATAAAAGGTTTTCACCAAAACAAAGCTTCCTATATGAGAAAGCAATAGGAGAAAGAAAAAATTATTTGGCTCAATCGCAAAATCGATCGATAATCCAATATTGTGGTGTTTCTTTATTTCCCAATGCAGAATCATATCTACGAGTGGGTAAGGGATCACAGAGTTCATCACAAGTTCACCGACACCGATGCCGATCCTCACAACGCGAAGAGGGGATTCTTCTTCTCCCACATAGGGTGGCTCATGCTGCGCAAGCATCCGGACGTCATAAATAAGGGCAAACTCGTTGACATGAGCGATCTGGAGAAAGATCCCCTGGTTGTTTGGCAGAGAAGGTACAATATCTTTTTTTTTCAATCGCCGATTAAGGGAACACCTCACAAAGCGACTTTTCTACTTTTGGACCAAAATATCACAAGTGTTATAAAGCAATGAATGAGGCTTTTTTTTTAAAGAATTTCTAATAATTTTTTCTCCACATGAATTCCGAGATACACGAGCTTAAAGTTGTGTCAATTGGCAATGCGCTGCCTATTGTGCCGCCCGAACAGCAACATTCATTAAAAAATATATATGTATTTCCAGACTACACTGAGAAAAAATTACATAGTAATAGCAACAATACTGACTTTTTACCATAAAAAAATAGTTCCCGAAGGGGACGTCTACATTTTATAGTTACGACTATGATAAAAAATCATGATTGCAACCGCAATTATGGTTTAACTAATTGAATATATGTCAGCAAATATCTATATAGACGTCCCCCCTGGGAATTATTCGATATAGTAGAAAATACCATCCTTTTTCTCAGTGTACTTTATTAGAATTTTCTTTCTAAAGTAATATTGCAACATTATTAGGTACTCATTAAAAAAATTAAATCGAGCTCATAGATTTTGGAAGGCATTACGAGTTGAAGGAGCTTCGAACTTGTATATGAATTGATATCCAGGCCTCGACCATTGCTAGCAAAATTCCCCACACCACACGCCACCATTAAGAAACGGCGATCATGTGATGTTTTACCTTAAACTACAAATCAATTACGATTACTACTGTTCAATGTATCTTTTGCTGTTTCTCTGTCAGGCTCTACGTCATTCTCATGCCGATATTCTGCTTCCTCATTCCCACCTGGGTGCCATGTTATTTCTGGAACGAGGGCGCGATGTTGGCTTGGTACTCGACGGTCTTTAGATACACGCTCTCTCTGAATTTGACGTGGCTCGTAAACTCTGCCGCTCACATATACGGAATCAAACCCTACGACGAGTAAGTACAACAGGCCTGTGCACTGATAAAAACGATACGGCTGAATCAATCAAAGATTCGGGCAGAAACTTTGAAATTAATATTTTGTTGGTACAGCTGAGAGAGTCCTTGCGAAACGTGTTCACTTCGCATATGTTTCAGAGAAATGAGAGGAAATTGCAAGCACTTTTGGATGGTACAAAAATCTGAAAAAATCAAGCATATTAAAGGTGCTGAAAAGATTAATTTTGCATAATAATAATTCCAAAATGTATTATTACGCTTGATTTTTTTGAGATTTTTGTACCATCCAGAAGTGTTTGCAATTCCCTCTCATTTCTCTGAAACACTACCTTAAAGATTGGTTAATTCGACAATTTTTTGGATGATCTCATCACAATACTTTTGAGGCATTAAAATATTTATCGGAACATCCTTTCCCGAATCCTTATTTGATGCAACCGCATTTATGTTATCAGTGTGCATTCAACGATCAACATCGCATCACGAATTCGATCGAATTTCGATTGATAGACACACGAAAATTTGAAAATATGAACATTTTACTGGTACTGCAAAAAGATTGGTTAGTTCGATAATTTTTTCAATAATCAAGGATAATTAACATATTTTTGAGCCATTAAAATATTTTTGAGCCATTAAAATATTTTTGAGCCATTAAAATATTTTTGATCCATTAAAATATTTTTGAGCCATTCAAATATTGATCAGAACGTCCCTGCCCGAATCTTCAGTTGACGCATTTTTTTAATACGTGTCAGCATTTTTTTTATACGTGCGCGATCATCGGTCAAAATCGCATCACAAATTCGATCGAACATCGATTGATCGAGGGACGAAAAATCAAAAGACAAGACAATTTTTGTTTTTCTCTTCCGTCACAGTTCCATCAGCCCGACTGACCACTTGGGCGTAGCGTTGGGCGCGATGGGAGAGGGATGGCACAATTATCACCACGTCTTCCCGTGGGATTACAAGGCGGCCGAGCTCGGCAATTACAAGGGAAACATATCGACGGCTTTCATCGACATGTTCGCCTGGATCGGCTGGGCGTACGATCTGAAGACGGTGCCGACGTCGATGATAGAGAAACGGGCGTCGAGAACCGGCGACGGCTCGAGAGTGCCGAGGAAGGACAGCAGTCGTCACGAGCACTCCCACGAGGGAGCGATTTGGGGCTGGGGCGACAGCGACATGTTGCCCGAAGACATGGCAGACGCTTATATTATTAACAAGGGTGATTAAAAAAAAATGTCCTCGAGTGGAGAATCCACACGCTCAATTGACTATTCAACTTTTCCTTGAGAATAGAAAAAAACAACCAGAAAAAAAATGCAATAACAAATACAAGCGAACTGAATCGGCTCCGAAGTGATTCGACTCGATGGACGAATTCCCGAGGCTGTCCTATACGCGAAAGAGTGTGAGAAAACAACAACACGAAACTGTTAAATGAAATGGGAAAAAAGTTGAGAAAAAAAAAACGTTATAATGAACTCTCGTAACATTGTTAGATCATTACACCGTCGTGCCACTTCTCGAGAAACTCTTGAGCCCCGCTCGTCGTAGTTATTAATTCTTTTTTGCACGAAGAAAAAAAATTATAAAAAATAAAGGGTTCTCGTGTGTTCTCTTTTAGTCTTCCGCAAGTGTAATTTCGGTACAAGTTTTACATTGCACAAATATAGTTTTAGTGATAGTGCATGACGAAGTTGGTGATATATATATATATATGTATATATATATATACTACGAAGGGAAAAAAATATGCTATATTGTCAGCGACGAAGATGTTATCGATTTTCTCGGGAACTCGAGCTACGACTGTGGCATTAAATTTTGGGAAATTCCGAAATAGTGTAGAAAAAAAAAGCTGAACCAAGCTCGCGAATCATGAGTGGCTCAAGCGCCCGATCACGCGTCTCGCATGGAGAAACATTTTTTTTTATATTATGTTGGACGATAGAGTATCTTGACACGCGTCGAGAGGACAGGCTATTTATATTGCGACGAAAAAAAAAGGAAGAAGAAAACAAAAAAACGTTATGTTCTCGTCGTTGGTTCGTGTACTGAATAAGTGACCGGTTGGACAAGGCCGGTCCCTTCTACTGAGCCTATATTAGCTGTAATCTTGTCCATTATAATCGCATTTCGTCTCTGCGATATCACAATATTTACATTGTATTTATGAATAAATTATTGTTATCACGCTATACCCGAAGCTACCCTATACCCATTTACAGAATTATTTATTCTTCGCGGTGAAAAAAGATTCTCATTGCTCTACAGAATGTGGAACAGAAATAAATACTGCGCTACAAAAAAAATTTTCCCATCCTGAATCAATCAATCGTTGCCACATCGATGAAAATTATTCGATGCGGTCGCTAAATCAAAGATTTTAATCAGAGTTGGGCAGCACTTGAAATACCGTGTACTTGTTTGGTACTTCAAGTGCTTTTTAGTACTTTGGGTACCTTTTAGTACTTTGGGTACCTTTTAGTACTGTGGGTACCTTTTAGTACTGTGGGTATCTTTTAGTACTGTGGGTACCTTTTAGTACTTTGGGTACCTTTTAGTACTGTGGGTACCTTTTAGTACTGTGGGTACCTTTTAGTACTGTGGGTACCTTTTAGTACTTTGGGTACCTTTTAGTGCTTCAAGTACTAAATATAAGTACTTTTTGAGTGCACGCACGTATTACGGATACTTGATGAGTAGCATGACATCCGGTTTCTATTAATATAGAATTATTTGTCTAAACTTTTCGATAAGTATAATTTCTACGAGAATCTTACAATGTAAGTTGCGGAGCATAGTCGCGATATACAGACGGTTGTATGTACTTGATGCGGCTATCGACGACTCGTGTGCTATGTTAACTATATAGCTACATCAACGAAATGTAAACACACCGCAAGACCAGTCATGAAATTCAAAACAAAACAGAAAAGAAATCATAATACGACACTATGCTTTTTTGTCTCGCTGAGAGTCGTGATGTCAGAATTATGTCTTGTTTTTTTAAGCTTAGATAACGCTTAACGCTACGATCCTAATTGCGAAAGGTATTTGCAAAGAGTACTTGAGAAGTACTTCAAGTACAAAAAGTACTTGATACTTTAAGTATATATCCCTCACCGAAAAGAACTACTAAGCGTCCGTTCGAGACTAGTGAGGGTTCAGCAGTGACTACTGCCATTGCAGAATTACTGCACATGTAATTACTACTTATAAGTAGAACTACCGAAAACTACAATCAGTACTGACTAGTGAACTACTGGACCTACAAGTAATACTCAGTAGTCGAAACTGCGAGAATTACCAGTAGTTAACTACTGGACATTCACAGTAGTTTCGAGTATTTAACTACTGAAAATGTATAGTAGTTTCGGGTAGTTAACTACTCAGTGGGCTAGCTCCAGCGAGTGGTGTTCATTTCGTCTAAATTCGAGAAATTCGGGCAAGAATTGCAAACACTTCCCGATGTTATAAAAATCTGAAAAAATTCATACTTATTATAGGCACTGAAAAGACTAACTACTCCAGGTTTCCAGTAGTTTTCAGCAGTCCGCCAATTTAGCACTGGGCAGTAGTTCAGTAGATCAGTAGCTGGGCAGTAGTATATTAATAGTTGATTACTGGATACTACCAGTAGTATTTTTCAGTAGTTCTTTTCGGTGAGGGATAAACAGTACTTGATACTACAAGTAATACTCAGTAGTCAAAATTACGGGAATTCCCAATAGTTAACTACGAGACATTCATAGTAGTTTCAAGTATTGAACTATTTAACATGTATAGTAGTTTCGGTAGTTAACTGCTCAGTGGTAGTTAACTGTTCCAGATTCCCAGTAGTTTTCAGTAGTTCGTCAATTTAGCACTGGACAGTAGTTCATTAGTTCAGTAGCTGGGCGGTAGTTTATTAGTAGTTGACTACTGGATACTACCAGTAGTATTTTTCAGTAGTTCTTTTCGGTGAGGGTAAATAGTTCTTGATACTACAAGTAACACTCAGTAGTCAAAACTGCGGGAATTCCCAGTAGTTAACTATTGGACATTCATAGTAGTTTCGAGTATTTAACTACTGAAAATGTATAGTAGTTTCAGGTAGTTAACGCCTGGATACCACCAGTAGTATTTTTCAGTAGTTCTTTTCACGAAGGTAAACAGTACTTGATACTTTAAATGTAATAAGTACTCTATACTTCGCGTACTTGTGATACTTTCTATTGGAATACTTTCTATTTGTGATGCTTTGTACTTGAAGTATTTTTTGGTACCAAAGTACCAAAGTTTTTGGTCAAAGTACGTGATGCGCTATGATCACAGCGAACACGTTGCCAATTAAAGGAAAAGTAGAATCTAAAAAAAGCGAAACCAGGAAGGTATTATTAAAATCAGAGCTGGTCTAAACCAGCTCTAATAATACCTTCCTAGAATCGCTTTTTTTATATTCTACTGTTCCTTTAGTTTGGCAACATGTTCGCTGTGATCATAGCGCATCCCGTCTCTGTCGATGTACAAATTTACGCAAGACTGACTGCACATTGTCGCGCAGTTATTAAGCCTGTAGAAACGTTTATAACTGTCCTTCGGCTTTTGAACGACGTGTGTACCTCGCGTTGCCCTCCCCACTCTGCATCCAGATAGCCGCGAGTCGGCAAATTATAGACACGCGAAGTGGAAACACCGTCGTCGAACACGACCGAAACTCCTACTTAAAAAAAAAATTCGCTCCTCCCACCCACGAGCTAATCGTTGAAAAATTATTTTCTCTGCGTATATTACGATAATGAAATGATCAAATAGGAGATTCAGTGAAAAAGGTTCTCCGCGAGGAAGCAAAATATAACACTATATATTAATCAGTACGATCGTCAAAGTATTTTTTCCGTACGCGCCGATAGAGAATGGGCTGAAAAAGAACAACAGTCGCATTATTTTAATTACCCAATTATGACAACCGCAACTATACTTCGTCACGACTCGAACATCCGACGAATTTTTCGAGCGCACACGATTACAGTCCCGATAGGGCAGCGTATCAAGCGGCCGGTGTGCGAACAGTAGAGTGAAATCAATGGACGCCTTCTTTTTTACATAAATTATTCATCAGCGTCGTTGACAATAGTTCATTGCGATTTCCGACTCGATCGTCGCTCACAAGATAATTCTAGGTAAGTCGGCCCGATACAGTTTAATATTTGACAAAAATAATTATTATTTCGCGTGCATTACATAATAGAAAAATATTGAGGTGAAGGCACCAATGCTCGGACGGTTAAGAGAGTACGTCAGACAACGACTTTTTTACTTTCGGAACTAAAAATCACAAGTGTTATAAATCAATCTGGGTGAACGTTCAAAATGACTGTTCAAACCGAAAGTTTAGTAGTCGGATGGGTGACCGATCAATTCGAAAGTTCAGTAGTTGGATGGGTGACCGTTCAAATCAAGAGGTGCAAAGTTGGATGGGTGAATGTTCAAGTTGAGAGTTCAATAGATAGATAGGTGACGGTTCAAATCGGGAATTTGGTAGATGAATGGATGACCGTTCAAATCAAGAGTTCAGGAGTTGAATCGGAGAATGTTCAAATCGGGAGTTCCATAGATAAACGACAGTTCAGTAGTTAGATGGGTGACCTTTCAATTCGAGATTTCAATAGTTGGATGGGTGACCGTTCAAATCAAGAGTTCGGTAGATGAATGGGTGACCGTTCAAATATCGAGTTCACCATTCAAACTGAGACTTTAGTAGTCGGATGGGTGATCGTACAAATCGAGAGTTCGGTAGTTGCATGGGTGAATGTTCAAATCGAAAGTTCAATAGATGGAAATGTGACCGTTCAAATGAAGAGTTCGGTAGATGAATGGGTGACCGTTCAAATAGGGAGTTCAGTAGATGGATGGGTGACCGTTTAAATCTAGAGATCAGTAGTTGGTTGGGTGAAAATGTTCAAATCGAGAGTTCAGTAAATGGATAGGTGATCGTTCAAATCGAGAGTTTGGTAGTTGGATGGGTGACCTTTCAATTCGAGAGTTAAATAGATGATTGGATGGCCGTAAAAACTAAGAGTTTGGTAGTTGAATGCGTGACCGATCAATTCCAGATTTCAGTAGATGTATGGGTGATCGTTCAAATCGAGAGCTCAATAGTTGGATGGGTGACCGTTCAAATCGCAAGTTTAGTAGATCGATGGACAGACGATTGTAGTTCTCTTATCAAATTACTAATTTAGAGATCTTGGGCAAACGGAGCGCTGCAGCGCCAACAAATTTCCGCTCGCGTGCGATAGCGCGCGTCATTGTCCCTAGTTACCTTAAATATGCCCATTACCACAGCGCAAACAGCTCCAGCAACGCTTATCGCACCGACGCAATTTAAAAAAATGTTAAACCTCGTGTAACTTTTTTTCCGTGCATCGACAAATATTTGTAGATACGATTACGAGTCTCAAATTGGATATCTAATTAAATTCGAAATAAATCCAATCTGCATAGGAGTGTTCGACTACTATGAAAAAAAATCAATTGAGTCAACAAAATGAGCGCTTACGGGTGGCGAAATAAATGTTTGGTTGATCGAACGAAATAATCATCGTAGTAAGTAAAGAAACATTGGATTCTACGGGCTGTTAGTTCGATCAACGAGGTATTCCTTTCGATCAACCAAACATTTCTTTCGCCACCCTTAAGCGCACATTCTGTTAATTCAATTAATTTTTTGTCACTCGGGCATGAATCGCGGCACTTTACATGGCAGTCTTGCGAGCCGAAAGTGGCCTATTGCAGGCCAGTCGTGAACCTGTGGTGAAATGACAGAGTCACGCATGCACAGTTCGCATTCCGTTCACTTTCGTCCCTTGGGATTTTGAGTCGCGCATGCGCAGTTCGCATTGCGTTCACTTTCGTCCCTTGGGAGTTTTCTTTCGACGTTTTCCACCCTGGACACATAAGCTCACTTTTCAGTATTCGTCTCGCGCGACTGCCATTCCAAGTGCCGCAGATTCATGCACTTGTGACAAAAAGTATGATGTGGAACGAGGGTCGAATTGGCGATTGAGACTCGTGTGATTACAGCCCTCGCTTCGCTCGGGCCGCAAACTTCACACTCGTCGCAATCGCCAACTTTCGACCCTTGTTGCACAATATACTATTGTTTTCTCTGTGTATACTTAAATATGCCCATTACCACCGTGCAATGAGCTCCGGCAAAACTTATCGCACCGATGCAATATTTTTAATTTGAAAAATGTTAAACCTTGTAGATTTTTTTCCGTGTATCAAACAATATTTGTAGATACGATTACAAGTCTCAAATTGGAGTTCTAATTAAATTCGAAATAAATCGAATCTGCATAGGAGAGTTCGAATACCATGAAAAAAAAAAAAAAAAAAAATGAATTGAGTCAACAAAAATGGGCGCTTACGGGTGGCGAAATAAATTTTTGGTTGATCGAACGAAGTAATTGTCGTAGTAAGTAAAGAAACATTTGATTCTACGGCCTGTTAGTTCGATCAACGAGGTATTCGTTAATCGAAACCTTTCGATCAACCAAACATTTGTTTCGCCACCTGTAAGTCCACATTTTGTTGATTCAATTGATTTTTTTTCTCTGTGTATACTTAGACATGCCCATTACCACAGTGCAATCAGCTCCGTCAAAGCCTATCGCATCGATGAAATATTAGTTTTTTTTAAACCCTACAATAACATCTTACGAATCTTTGGCGCCGGGTTCACGGCACCCTCCCATACTTAGTTGTACACGGTCAAGCCAACGTACTTCGCGCATTTCCAATTAGGCATTCAATTCGGCTCAATTACTCGTACGGGGAACATTTGAATGCCACTCGCGTAGTTGCGCACGTATGACTTGGTCAATTGAGTTCACCGTGGATCGGACACGCGGCATTTCTGTAGACAACTCACCGCTGTCTTCCGAGGTAATTGAAAAATAGCCGAGTGTGTCGCACACCCGAAGAGCGGGCAGGGAGAGCTCTGCATCAGATGGAAAGATTAAATGACACTATAGTGGAGAATGAGATGTAACGCATGAGGTGCACATATCGAGAAACTCGGTCCGATACCGAAGAGTGAGAAATTTGAAGGAGAGAAAGGATTAGCAGTGGAATTACGGCCAACCGGACAAATGGGCGTTCGCAGTCGTTGATCATGCCTCGGTTCTCGGTTATCCACCGGTGAAAGTGTCGGGAAAAATATACAAAGATCGAAGCCGCTATTTGGCCGATGCTTCGATCAGTACCGAACATTGGAACGCGCTGACGAAGTCCGAGCTCGGGAAGTGCGATTGATATTTCGTTCTTCGGTACCTCGCGCGAGCAGGTGTGTTTGTGGCGAATATTGATCGGGCATGCAAATCAGCCAGACTTTGTTACGATTTGTAACGGTCGCTGTTTTTTCTCGAGTACGAACGTTCGTGTATCAGTTTTTTTGACACAAGGGCGTCGGTGAAAAAAGTTGTGATCGGTGAAGTTATTTCTGGGAATCGTGAGGAGTACACTGTAAAAATAAATTGTAAATTTAATGTACTGGAAATTTAAATTTGATTACATTACTTACATTAATTGAACATGAATGTACTTTTATTGTAAAATTAAAATACGAGATATTAAAATTGCAAATCTTTTGCCTGAAATTTACAAAAATTCACATTAAAAATACAAATTTTACTGTAAAATTGCAACGCACATGTGTTTGAAATTTCAGAACGAGTTTATGTAAAAAAGCTTCGAATACCGTTCATTACTTTTCAAACGAAACTGTACAGTGTAGTTTTTTTGATCATTCATTGCGGTAACAGCTCAAGATTAGAAATAGTACGTGCAAATCGCACACTGCTGATGTCTTTTGTTTATAGAACGAATATGCGAGATATTAAGTTAGTTTTTGCGAATGGTGATCATTTCGCATCAGTTTCAGAGAAATGAGAGGGAATTCCAAACACTTCTCGATGGTATCAAAATCTGAAAAAAAATCGAGCATATTAAAGCTGCTGAAAAGATTCATTTTGCACAATAATAATTCCAAAATGTTATTAACGAATCGACGAAAAATAAAGTTGTTCAACAAATTTGCCGGAAACCTAACTTCTTTTTTATGAAAATGATTCGTTAATTTTTCTGAATACGTATGTATTTTGAATTTTGTTACTTTCTACACATTTTTCCCATATAAAAAGAAAAAAATTCAAAGTGAATTTAAAAATCTGAAAAAATTCATATGTATTCAGAAAAATGAACGAATCATTTTCATAAAAAAAGTTAGATTTCCGGCAGATTTGCGACCAATTTTATTTTCCATCAATTCGTTAGTAACATTTTGGAATTATTATTACGCAAAATTATCTTTTCAGTACCTTTAATATGCCCAATTTTTTCAGATTTTGATACCATCGAGAAATGTTTGGAATTCCCTCTCATTTGTCCGAAACTTTTGCGAAATGAACACAATTCGCAAGGACTACCTTCAAACAATTTAAGTTTGCATCGATAATGAAAAAATGTCGTAAAGTTCTTACGGTATTTTTTTTGTTTACGTTCCGAGCCCAAGGAGAGCAATTAATTTTGCATTCCTCGGTATCTCGTACGAACAGGTGTGTACCCATTTTTACAGTATTTATTTTTTCTACATTCCGAACTGAAGAAGTACTTTTGATAATTGTGAAAGTAAATCCTAAGAATCGCGAAAAATCGCGTAGTACATATCGAATATTGATCAGATATGTAAATCAATTAATTGTTCTTACGATTTGTAAAGTCGTTGTTTGTTCTTGTGTACGAAATTCGTGTAATATTTCATCGGCGTCGGTGAAAAAACCTCCGATCGGCAATGTAAATTCCGAGAATCGTCAGAAATCTCGTTATCGCGAATCGTAGTTCCTTATCTTTCATTGCGGTAACCGCGCTAAATCAGAGATCAGACGTGCGGAAAGCACACGGCTGATCGCTTTTGATTATGCAGAGAATATGCGAGATATTAAAACAGTTAAAGTTTGTATCGTTAATGGAAATAGTTCATCAAATTTTTACAGCATTTTAATTTTTTTATAGTATTTATTTTTTCTACATTCCAAACTGCGCCAGTGCATTTGATAATTGGGAAAGTAAATTCTGAGAAATGCGGAAAATCGCGTAGTTACTTATCGTTCATTGCGATAACATATCTAAATCGGGAAAAAATTTGCAGAGAGCCCACTGCTGATGTCTCGTGATTATGGATTGAATACGCGAGATATCAAATCAGTTAAAGTTTGTGTCGGCAATGAAAACAGATTGACGAATTTTTCACACCATTTTCGTGAGCAATTAGTTTATAATATTGTTCTACCGATAATAATCAAAAGGTCATCTTTTAGCGACGGGCATTAAATCTCGATCGATGTGAAATTTATCTTTCGAAAGAGCGGGTAATGTAAGTTGAAAATTGGCATTGACCATGTTTACGAAGGCGTGAAGTATAGGAAGGCCGACTTGACGTAATAAACAGGCCATTAAACTGGCCGGACGTCGGTGATTAAATAATTGTTAAATTATCGGTGTTAAATTAATAAACAAGTAAATAAATGAATAAATTGTGATCAATAATGAACTAAATTTATAATTCAATGACAGACCTTTTTTTGTATTTATCTTTGCCTATTTACAAGACACTGGTTGAATCGCACTGTATGTAGAATGTTTTCAAAAAAATGTAAATTTAATGCACGATCTGAAAGTTTTTTATGCAAACGCAGGTACATTCAATTTAACTTGCAATGGTGAAGAAAAATTAATTAACTATGACAATGAAATTAACGTAAATGATTGTATTTAAAGTACTTTTATAGTAAAATTGCAGTATTTGCTTTAATTTTACTATAAAAGTACTTTGAATACAATAATTTACGTTAGTTACCTTAAAAACTGTAGAAGTACTCTACTTTTACTTATTTAAGTAAACGTAAAGTATTTGTAAAGTTTTTAATATACTGTAAGTTAATTGTTCATCGCAATTCTTCATGAAATTTAATATAGCAGTTTACGCACCGGTACTTCCAGTACCGGTGCATCAAATTTCATACGATTTTTTTTTACTGTATATAGAATGTTTTAAAAAAATGTAAATTTAATGCACCGGACTGAAAGTTTTTTATGCAAAAGCAGGTACATTCAATTCAACTTGCAATTGTGATGAAAAATTAATTAACATTGACAGTGACATTAACGTAAATTATTGTATTTAAAGTACTTTTATAGTAAAATGCCAGTATTTACGTTAATTACGTTAAAAACTTTAGAAGTACTCTACTTTTACTTATTTAAGTAAAAGTAGAGTTTTTCTAAAGTTTTTAATATACTGTAAGTTAATATCGCAATTCTTCATGAAATTTAATATACCACTTTACGCATAAAAACTTCCAGTACCGGTGCATTAAATTTCATACGATTTTTTTTAGTGTATCTTCTTTCTCAGTTCCGAGCGAAGAATTTTGTACGTCATACTTAACTCCAGCATTATTCCCGAATTGACTTTCTCTTATTATTTCGACAGGTCGAATTTGGGCGCGAACACCGAGCAGTCAAGAACGCAGGCGCAGAACGGGCTAGGTATGAACGATAAGAAATCGCCGCGACTGCCCCGCTATTCGGGGCGACGCGATGCCAGTTCTTTGAAGCACTCACGGTCCGAGACGAGTCGACGTAAAGCTACATCTCGTCTTCTCGGTCTCGTATGCGGCATCTGCGTCATCCTCGCCATCGTTTGCTGCGGTCTCATAGCGCTGGTCGTCCTACTGACCGACAAGATCAGTTCCGGCGAGGATTGGCGCTGGGGTAAGAATTCGCAAATTTCACGAGTAATTCGATTCCGCGAGAGCCGGCGTTGTTCAGCTGATTCTCCCCGACCAGGCGCTGCACCGTGCCAACGAGGCCACGTTCCGCGCACGCGCACCACCGTCCAGATTCGCGAGGTGCGAATCCCGCGGGTGAATTCGAAAAATGGTGTCGGATTTATGTTTTTTCCCCGATGTCCTTTCGATAAATTTCATCGCGATAAAAAGCATGACCTTCTTCGCAACAATTGTATTGATCCGGAAAATTTAATGCCTCACGCACTGAAATAAACGGATAGTTAAATACAACATTTAAAAAAAAATGTTAATTCGTAGCGATACAGCATTTAAAAAAAATTTTATGCAACTTTTTCCCCTCATAGCATATGTTTTCGATAACTTTCATCGCGACAAAAGTATCCGGTTTTTCGCAAAAATGACATTGATTCGCGAAGTTTAATGCCTTATGTACTGAAATAAACGGATAGTTAAATTTTAGCGATACACTATTTGTTTATTTTTTTGTGCAACTTTGTTCCCTCATAGCATATGTTTTCGATAACTTTTATCGCGATAAAAACCATCCGGTTTTTCGTAAAAATCATAGTGATTCACCAAATTTAATGCCTCACGTACTGAAATAAACGGATAGTTAAATTTTAGCAATACAATATTTTTTATGTAACTTTTTTCCCTCAAAGCACATATTTTCAGTAAGTCTCATCGGGATGAAGTGCATCCCATTTTTCACACATGTGTTGTTGATTCACGATATTTAATGCCGCACGTACTTAAATAAACCGATAGTTAAATTTCAGCGATACAATATTTTTCATATTTTTATACTGACTACTATTTATATTTATATTCGAATAGCATTACGAATTACGATTATTGATACGTTCACTGCACGGTCCGTCTCTGGTTAAAGACAGATATTTACAGGTGCAATAATTATATTTACACGTGACAACAATTTTTATTTTCAGATCCAGACCGTCCTCAGGAGTGCGTGAAGATGTCGAGCAAAAGCGCTCCATCGGACTTGACATTCAGACTGCCGAAGGAAGTCAGACCCGTTCACTATGATCTGTTTCTCCACCCGGACCTGGAAAAGGGCACTTTTAAGGGCACCGTGACGATCACGATCGACATAGCGGACCAGAGAAGCCACATTGCTCTTCACCAGAAGGATCTCGACATCACCGCCGCATCGTTGAAGACCCACAATTCCGAAGAAAATTTCAATTCTGGCATCGACGTCCCGATAAAGGAATACTACACGGTCGAAAAACTCGAGGAATTTCTGGTCACGTTCAACGAAGACTTACACCCGGGATCGTACAATCTGACTCTCGAGTTCAAGGGTGCCTTGCAGCCTGACAAGATCGTCGGGTTTTATTCGAGCACTTACAAAGATGTCGACAATAGAACGAGGTGCGATTTTAGCACGGCAATTTTTCTGGTAAAATCTATGCTGCATCGAATAACAAACTAAATTTGTCAGGTACATCGCCACCTCGAAGTTCGAGCCAACCTACGCCAGACGAGCGTTTCCTTGCTTCGACGAGCCGGCCTTCAAAGCAAAATTTTCGGTCCGACTCGTCCATCCCACTGGGGACTGCTACGGAGCTCTGTCCAGCATGAACTTGGAGGTATCGTATTTTCTTTGTTAACTACACCCAGAAAAATAATTTATTTGAAGGACACACCCAATAAAATGTTTATTTTGTTTAAATAAATATTTATGATAAATGAAATAAATAAATACTTATTTGATATAAGTTAACATTTATTCATATATTTATTCATATATTTATTTCATTATATTTCACCCAAATAAATATTTATTTGCGGAGCTGCCGTCAAATAAATTATTTTTCTGAGTGCAGACTTTCTGCAAATGGGATTTTTTTTTGTTTACATGAACGTTTGAGTGACTTCGGTGATGTGATTGCCCTTAAACTGTGTTATTTTAATTATCAGAGCACGCTCGTGGATAAACCTGAACCGGGCCTGACGACCGTGACTTTCGCGAAAAGCGTGCCGATGTCCACATATCTGATTTGCTTCATCGTCAGTGACTTTGCTGGAATCACCGCGCCGGCGATAAATCTCGAGGGCAAAAGTTTTCCTATAACCGTATATACGGCGAGGGCTCAGAAGGAAAAGGCTGTTTTCGCTTTGGACATAGGAGTGAAGATCATAGAGTACTACATGAAATTGTTTAAGATCAACTATCCTCTACCGAAGCTCGGTGAGTCACGGTTGGATTCTTGCAGGGCACTGGCCCGCTATTTCTTTAAGGTGATGTGAAATATCGCCACCGCCACCAGTTTTTATTATAATATTATTTATTAATACCGCCACCAGTGAATTAAAAAATCTGAAAAATTCATACATATTCAGAAAAGTGAACGAATCATTTTCATAAAAAAAAGTTAGGTTTCCGGGAGATTTGTTGAACAATTTTATACTTCATAACACCTGGCACTAACTGTGTGTATAAACTCGACTTCGTTCCTTTAATAGCCGCGTTAATTTTTTTTCTTTTTAATCGATCTTGTTGTTTTGTATCAAAACCTTATGCTCGTTCTTATGTTAGCCTGATGCTAGTTTTTATGTTACACGAAGAAAAAAAAATTGTTGGAACAACAAGAATTTTGTTACCATAACTGATTTACCGGGTTAACATAGGGACAACAAAATATTTTGTTGTGGCTGCAAATATTTTGCTGTGGCACCAAATATTTTGCTGTAGCAGCCAAATATTTTTGCTGCCACAACAATAAATTGTTAACGATCTACATTTTGTTAGAGAAACAGAACTATTTTTCTCCGTGTAGCCTTATGCTAGTTTTTGTGTTAGCCTTATGCTAGTTTTTATGTTAGCCTTTGCATAAGATTTTGCTTTTCATATACGAACGATCGATCGAATCTTTAATTTTCCAACAGACATGGCCGCCATTCCCGACTTCGTCTCCGGAGCGATGGAAAATTGGGGCCTTGTAACATACCGAGAGGCAAGACTCTTTTACGATAAGGATACCAGCTCTACCTCGGACAAGGAAGGTGTCGTTCTCGTGATAAGCCACGAATTTGCACACATGTGGTTCGGCAATTTGGGTAAAAAAATAAAATTAATTTTTACATTTTATTCTCAAAGCTGGGAGATGAAAGAATAATTGTCAACTATTTTTTTTCGATCCAGTCACGATGGCCTGGTGGAACGATCTTTGGCTGAACGAGGGCTTCGCGACATTCATGCAGTACAAGAGCGCCGATGCGATACTTCCGGATTGGGGACTGGTCAGTGTTCCGACACAATCGGACTAACAAAGTTTTTTTCGGTTCTGATTAATCGAAAATGTTTTTTGTATCCTCGTCGGATAGATGGACAAATTCTTGACGCACAGTCTGCATCCTGTTTTGGTCATCGACTCGAAGCTTAGTTCTCATCCGATTGTCCAGACCGTCAATAATCCGGACGAGATTACGGCGCTCTTCGATGGAATTACTTACGATAAGGTCAATAAACCTACCACTAATTGCCAATCACTTACAAAGTGATCGGTCAATTTTTTATTACAAAAGAAAAAAAGGTACTTATTTGCTCAAATAAGAAATAAAAATGTAACTTTTTTTTTAGGGCGCATCGGTACTTCGAATGTTGGACAACTTTGTCGGTTCGGATATCTTCTACGCTGGAGTTACGGCTTACCTCAACCGATTTGCTTACAAAAACGCCGAGACCGCCGATTTCTTCGGCACATTGCAGAGCGCGATAACGAACAATATTAATGTTGCCTCTATCATGGACACGTGGACGAGACAAATGGGGTATCCTGTCGTTAAGGTCGTCAAGAACGGATTGAATTATACGCTGACACAGAAAAGATTCCTGGCTGACCCAGACGCGATATTCGATCCTGCCGAATCTAGTTACGGGTATGTACTTAAGGTCGTCCTTGCGAATAGTGTTCACTTCGTATGCGTTTCAGTGAAATGAGAGAGAATTGCAAACACTTCTGTATGGTATAAAAATCTGAAAAAAATCAAGTATATTAAAGGTGCTGAAAATATTAATTTTGCATAATAATAATTCCAAAATTTTATTAACAAATTGATGAAAAATAAAATTGTTCAATAAATTTCACGGAAACCTAACTTTTTTTAAAATGAAAGTTCATTTTTCTGAGTACGTATACATTTTTTTTATATGGGGAAACGTGTAGAAAGTCACAAAATTCGAAGTGAATTCAACATTATGAAAATATTTATACGTATTCTGAAAAACGGACGAACAATTTTTATTTTAAAAAAGTTATGTTTCCGGGAGATTTGTTTAACAATTTTATTTTTCTCTCATTTCTCTGAAACTTATAGGAAGTGAACACTATTCGCAAGGACTACCTTTAAAAAATCAAGATTTGTCGACTCTGAAGACGGTTTTAATTTGTCAAATTTTTATTTTTTATTTCATTTTACAGCTACAAATGGACCATTCCGATCACATACATTACGGATAAAAACACCTTCCCAACATTGATCTGGTTTGACAAAGATGCCCCCAAACGTAAGTCGACCAGTTAAACCGACGGAGTTTTACATGCAGGAAGCAAATCGAACTCGAGTCGATAAAAATTCTTGGCTGATTCTAGTGGAAGTGAAGCTCGACGAACCAGTGGAATGGATTAAGTTCAATCACAAACAAGTCGGTTACTACCGAGTAAATTACGCCGTCGAGGAATGGGAAAATCTCTTCGCCGTTTTGCGATCGCATCACAAGGTAAATTATTGACAAAAAATCAGTTGTACACTGAAAAAAAATATCAATGACTTAATTAAATTCGCTTGCGGCTTTCCAAAGAAAAAAATTGTTATTTCAATTCTTACAATTGCATGCACAATTGAAACAATAAAATATCACCACATCGGTCTTACCATCGCTGTTTCAATACCGTATGGAAGTCGAATTGAAAAAAAAAATTCTTTCGCAGCCCGCAAGCTAATTTTTTTTAGTGTAGAAAAAAAGAATGTATTGGCAATGCTAAACTTTTTTTTACGTCTATTATCTTATACTAAATTTTATACGTACGGATAATCATACACATTGACAAAAGGCCATCAAACCGAGTCCTTCAGTCACCAAACAATAATTTTCATAACCATACCAATTATTACTTGTACCAATTTAATGTCAAATATGAAATGAATTTTTTTTTCCAGAGATTCTCCGTCGCAGACAGAACTCATCTCTTGGAGGACGCCTTCAGTCTGGCGCAAGCCTCCGAGCTGGAATACAGCGTCGCCATGAACATGACCGCGTATCTTCGCTCAGAGAAGAGCGCAGTACCGTGGGGTGTTGCCGCATCGAAATTGTCGTCCATCGACAAGCTTCTGGCATCCACCGACGTCACACCGAAATACAGGGTACCTGTTTCGCCACCATATTATCTATCAACGATTTGGCTAAAGAATTATATGAGGACCGTCTCTCGCGACAGTCACGCGTTCTCTCGCGAGCTCGTCGTCGTGTTCTCTCGCGAACTTTCTTTCGTTCTCGCGCTCTCTTATGAGCTCACACGTTCAATAATGTTTATTTCGATCATAAAATTCTTTATTAATAATTCTCCCGATCGCGTCCGTTCGGAAAAGTAGTCAACTCAACTGACAGATAAACAAAACGTCCTCAAGTCCACTGAGAAAAAGCATCGCACCCAGAAAAACAATTTATTTGACGGCCACCGTTTATTAAGATTAAGTAAAATATTTATTTGTTTTAAATAAATATTAATTTAAATTAAGTAAATAGTTACTTAAATGAAATAAATATTAATTTAAATCAAATAAATATTTTACTTAATCTTAATAAACGGTGGCCGTCAAATAATTTTTTTTTCTGGGTGCGTATTTCCTTCTATACCAACAGTTCCCACGAGGAACGACTATATACATAGTTTCTCATAGTATATATTCAATTGGCAAAATTATAATTATGGTTGCAACCATAATTTTTTGTCATGGTCGTAATTATAAAATGTAGACGTTCCCTTGGGAAATATTTTTTACGGTAATAAGTCAGTATAGTTTTTATTACTATGTAAATTTTTCTCAGTGTCCTTTTCCAAAAACAAAAAAATTCACTCGTTTTCTCGCTTAGCTTCAGGGTCTCTGTTCGTTCAACAACAGTACCGCTCATTGCATTTTTTAATAATTTCCTCAGTTTACATTTTTTTTTCTTCTTTTCCTCACAAAGATCATTAGTTCAAATTTGTGAATTGTATTTCAGGAATACGTGCGAAATCTTGTGGACGGTGCTTACAACGACGTCACTTGGAAAGTCGATGATTTCGAGGATCACGACATGATGTAATTATCTGCTAAATCGATCTCGACGATTACGAGATTTTAATAATAGTAGTAATAGTCTCTAAAACTATTAGCTAACTATTTTTTTTACAACCGCAGGAGTCTGCGACGCTCGGTGCTCGAGTTAGCGTGCGCCGTTGGCCACCAAAAATGTCTGGACGAGGCCGGTAAAATCTTCAAGGCTTGGATCAACGACACCAACGACGTGAGACCTCCGCCGGACATCCGCTCGCTGGTTTACTATTACGGTAAGTGGGCGACTGATTTCCGAGCAAAGAAAGCAATGCAGGCTCGTCTCGTTCTAGATCTTGAATTACAAGAAGCTTCTCGGGTTTAATCGTTGTTAAAACTGCAGGAATGAGCCACGTCGGCGAAGAGGCCGAGTGGAACATAATGTTCCAGAGATTCGTGGACGAGGCGAACGCGGTCGAGAAACTCAAGCTGATGAGCGGATTGGCAGGCGTTCGGTCGAGCTGGATCCTCAAAAAGTAAGCAATCGTCAAAAATTTATTACCGCCCATTTCTCCTCACCCAACAGTACTTTATTTCACTCGGTGCGAAAATGTCGATTTTACGCACGCTTCGTGTAAAAACCCCACTTTCACAACGAGTGAAATAAAATTTTGATACGATACGATAGTGGTGCAAAAAACTTTTCTTAACTCGTGTGATTGCAAAACTCGCCTTCGGCTCGTGTTGCAAACTTACACTCGACAGAAAAAGTTTTTTCGCACTCGTATCAAAATATAGTATTTTTGTAACAAGTGCATTAAAGACTCCCACTTTTTATGCCTGTAGCGTGGCGAAAGCATGGGAAAAAATAACTAGTGTGGTCTGCGCATGCGGAGTATTTTTCTCTATTTACTAAAAAGCGCCACTTTCGCCACGCGTTACAGGTACGAAAAGTGAGACTTTTTGTGCACGTGTTCCAAAAATTTCTTACGTGGCTTCCGCAGCTTGGCAAGAATGCCTCGAACCACACAATTTGCCAAATTCTGCACGAACGCAGAGAAATCATGACTTCTTTTTACATTCTTCGCAGATACATCGCCATGTCCGTGGACGAGAAATACGTGAGAGGTCAAGACACCTTCAGCTGCCTGGCCGTAATATCGAGGAATCCAGTCGGCACACCGCTCGTGTGGGACTGGGTACGAGAAAACTGGGAATTCTTGGTGAAAAGATATACACTGAACGACCGATACCTCGGACGTTTGATACCCGGAATAACGAGCAGCTTCGCGACGGAGTTGAAACTGAAGGAGATGAAGGATTTCTTCAAAAAATATCCCGACGCCGGCTCCGGAAAAACAGCGAGAGCGACCGCCCTCGAGACCGTCGGCAACAACATAAAGTGGGTCCAGAGGAACAGCAAGAAACTGGAGAATTGGTTGGACTCGGTGTTAAAGAGTCAATGAGAGTCGAGACAATTAAAAAAATTTTCACGGCCCCGAATTACGTGATGACATGATCGCGAAGAAAAGCTCGACGCCCTTAGCGAAATTAAGACGAGCTTGTACGATAAACCCAACCGCAAAAAAAAGAAGACACGATGATGAAGATGATACAACAAAAGTGCCGCGCACTTGGAACTTTTGTAATTTTTCTAACGTTTCCATACTCATATAGTTTATGCAATGAAATATTGTACTGTTTGTAAACGCGCGATACGGCAATTATTATTTCTTTTTTAAGGTACAAATTTTTTTTTTTAAGGCGCAATAAAAGAACCGTTGTATAAAAAACAAAAAAAAATTGGAGTTGGTTGTTTGACCGGATGTTTATCGGATAGGCTTTATCCTGTAAATGGCCTGACGCCGGTTCTGCAAAAACGGACAAGACGACCGCCGTCGAGAAGGTCGGCAACAACATAAAGTGGGTCCAGAGGAACAGCAAGAAACTCGAGAATTGGTTGGCCTCGATGTCAAAGAATCAATGAAAGTCCGCCAATTGACAGAATTTTTATGGAGTCGAATTACGTGATTACATGATCACGGAAAAAAAACTTGACTCCTATAGCGAAATTGAGACGGGCTTGTACGATAATCCCAAACCCAAAGAAAAGAACGCGCGACGATGAAAATTATATAATAAAAGAGCCGCGCACTTGGAACTTTCGTTATTTTTCTAACGTTTCCATACTCAGATCGTTTATGCAATAGAATATTGTGCTATTTGTAAACGCGCGATACGGCAATTATTTTTTTTAAGGTGCAAAAGCGCCAGAAGATACCGTTATAAGAATTTAAAAAAAAAATGCGAATCCGTTGTTTCACCGAAAGAAATCGAGACCGGCCAGTGAATGGACAGTTAATCGGACGAAAAAGCCAGTGAATAGCGGTTTTTTATGCATGTGCTCTTATGGAAAGTGTCCATTCACTGGTCCTGGCTATTCATTGACTGCTTTATTCTATAAAATATGGTACTATTTGTAAACGCGCGATACGGCAATTATTTTTTTTAAGGTACAAAAGCGCCAAAAGATACCATTACACGATTTTTTTTTTAAGCACATCCGTTGTTTCACCGAAAGAAATCGGGCCGGCCAGTGAATGGACAGTTAATCAGACGAAAAAGCCAGTGAATAGACGTTTTTTATGCATGTGCTCTTATGGAAAGTGTCCATTTACTGGTCCTGTCTATTCATTGACTCGTTTACCCTAGTTTATGCTATAAAATATTGTACACTGCTGTTCATGAATGCCTGGATTTCCTTGCGTCTTTCTGGATGTCTTCCCGGATGTCTTCCCAGATGTCTTCCCGGATGTCTTCCCGGATGGCTTCCGGGAGGTCTTCCTGGATATCTTCCTTGGTATCTTCGACCCCATGAAGACATAGAGCAAGATATCCAGGAAGATAAAAAATCAGAATTTGTATACGAGCGATACGGCAATTATTTTTGTTAAGGTACAAAAGCGCCAAAAGATACCGTTATAATAATTTTAAAAAAATGCGAATCCGTTGTTTCACCGAAAGAAATCGAGACCGGCCAGTGAATGGCCATTTAATCACATGAAAAAGCCATTGAATAGACGTTTTTTATGCATGTGCTCTTGTGGAAAGTGTCCATTCACTGGTCCTGTCCATGCAATGACTCGTTTACCCTAGTTTATGCAATAAAATATTGTACCATTTGTACACACGCGATGGTAATTATTTGTTTTAAGGTACAAAAGCGTAATAAAGGTACCATCGTGAAAAACAAAAGAAAAAAATAAAAAACTTTGCGAATTTATTGTTTCACCGGATGGGCAAATAGGTAGCACCTGAGTTTACGAGAAAACGCTGCACGTCGTTAAAATTGAAAAAGCCACCGAACAACATGGGTCGTTTATTATCTACCTTCGTAGAGTTGACACTGGTAGATAATAAACCGTCGTCGCATCGGAGCCCGCGCTTTATCTTCCGGCAGTCGTAAATCAGTAGTGGAAGCGCATCGAGGTATGGTAATGGTGAAATACACGTTGCCCCTGAGGCCAACAGTCTCGTATTGGCCGACCCTGCGACGACAATTGAAAGTTGTATTGGCTCTCGGTTTCGTTCTAGTTGTCTCGTGTGTAGTAATCCTTGGAACTTCGGTGAGTCAATCGCTTATCGGCTAATTATCAGAAATTATAAGTAAACAAAATTCCTCGACGATTGTCCATAAACGAATAAGAAACATGTGGATAAATCGCAGTGTGTTCATAACTGTGTTCGTACAGAGTTCAATTTCACTCTGATATTTTTATTTTATTTTTCTTTTATTTTACCCTCCACTTCGTGGTTCGGAGCTTATCGAAGAAAATAATTTTCATTTCGAAAAGTGTGCGAGTCGTCTCCGTGTGTCACGTTAGTTCGAGTGCTCGAGCTACAAAAAAAATTATCAATAATTATTCACAATTAAACAAGAACAATGTGGATAAATCGCTCGGCGTTCATAATTGTCTCTGTACAAAGTTGAATTTCACTCCGGTGCTTTTTATTTTATTTTAGCTTCGGTGAGTCAAATACAGTCGCTTATGAGCTAATTATCAGAAATTATAAATAAAAAAAATCCTCGACGATTGTCCATAAACGAATAAGAAGCATGTGGATAAATCGCAGTGTGTTCATAACTATGTTCGTAACAAGTTGAATTTCACTCTGGTTTTTATTTTTATTTTTATTTTTTTTTATTTTACCTTCCACGTCGACGTTCGGAGTTTATCGGAGAAAAATATTTTCATTTCGAAAAGTGTGCGAGTCGTCTCCGTGTGTCACGTTAGTTCGAGTGCTGGAGTTACAAACAAATGATCAATAAACAAAATCCTCGACGATTGTTCATAATTAAACAAGAACAATATGAGTAAATCGCTCGGCGTTCATAATTGTCTCTGTACAAAGTTGGATTTCACTCCGGTGCTTTTTATTTTATATTACCTTCCGCGCCGAGATTCAGAGGTTATCGAAAGAAAATATTTTTATTTCGAAAATAAACAATTCGTCTGTCACTTAAGTTCGAGTACCCGTGTCCCAAAGAATTCCACACCTGCGAATTTTATATGAGAAAAAAAATTATTTTCGATATACGATTCTTAGTCGACCACTTGTCTACGCTTATCAATTTTTTGCTGGCAGCGGAACGTACTAATGAACGGTAAGGTAAGCGAGGCACGCACGTTATAGACGATACGTACCGACCAGGCAACAAAATATTAACCCTCAAATTCGTAAAAAAAAAAAATACTTTACTTTAGATATGGAAAATGACAACGACTTAATTTGAATTTATTTTCTTTTCCCATCGCCGTTGCCTGAGACGCGTTTAATTGAATGCAAAATAATGTTATACTTGTCGTTGCGTAGAGTGTGCGAAACAGTCAACGGACGCCGAAGTTATCTGACGCAACAGTAATAAGCCGATAAGTCGATAAGGAAATTGATAAGTCGTCAGATTCGCGTGCGATGTCGCTGTTTACAATATTATCTCATCGTTAAGGGAATCCCGTGGGAAGGTTCTTTTTTCGTTTTTTTTTTGAGGATTTTTTTTTGTGAATTAAATAAACATACAACTGCGAACTTGTTGCCACATATTTATTCATATTTTGAGCATACTTTACAATTTTTTCAGCCCGTAATCGTCGCCCATTGCTGACGTACGCATTTTTCTCAAAATTATATTTTTCAAACTGGTGACGATGATATCTCGAATGAATTCTTTTGAAATTTCATTGACTTATTCAGTACTCGTGTAGACACTTTGCAAACTAGGATAATTCCGATTCATTAAGCCGTTTTTTTTTCATGTTGTGACTTTCGACACATTGTTCCCATATAAAAAGAAAAAAATTCAAAGTGAATTTCCAAATCTGAAAAAATTCATACGTATTCAGAAAAATGAACGAATCATTTTCATAAAAAACGTTAGGTTCCGAGAGATTTGTCGAACAATTTTATTTTTAATCAATGTATTAATAACATTTTGGAATTGTTATTATGCAAAAATTAATCTTTTCAGCACCTTTAATATGCTTGATTTTTTTCAGATTTTTATACCATCCAGAAGTTTTTGCAATTCCCTCACATTTCTCCGAAACTTATGCTAAGTGGACACCATTCGCGAGGACTACCTTAATGCCGTTCGTGCAATACAGATTCGCTTCTCTCGTTTCAGAGGAGTCTGACAATCGCTAAATTGTACGAAGTCCAGGCGTGTCTGGCCGACATTTTCGACCTGGAGATGAAGTATATGAACAAGAGGCCGATTTTCGACGAGGAAGCGTGGCTGCGAGTGAACGATCTCGACGGTCACGTCTATTCGGCATATCTCGACATGCGTCCCGAAGTGATAGATCGGTATTCGCACCTACCGGACGAGATACCCTGGGCGGTAGTCAGAATAATAGCGATATTGCCGACGAGGATCGATGAAAAACGCGTCGATTGTATTTACAAACATGGAAACGGTAGCGAGCGTTACGTGTACAAAAGAAGACCGGTCACCTCGATGAAACCGATCGAGGAAAACTGGGGCCTCAAGTATTCGGCTTTTTTCGTCATCTGCGACCTCACCGTACCCGAAAATTTCAACTACGATTTTATCTTCAACGAGAATCAGCTTCCGGAATCCGTGGCGATCGCTCTTTATAACACCGAGGCGGTGGAATCGGAGGGGCATACGGGATTCGTCAATATTAGGTATCCCGCGAACGGGATGAGCATGCTCTACGAGCAAACCGACAAGTTCATGGCCGTTTGCGTGCCGGGTAAGAACGTTGTGATTTTTTAGGCACTCATTTCATTTTGCTTTCTTATAAGAAGGTTTGTTATGGTGAAAAAAAATCCAGATTTTAATGAAAACGTATTCAGAATGTTCCAAAACATCGGAAAATCGCATGTAAAAAAAATGTCGGGATGTATGTGTGTGAATCAGACGCGAAAAATTCAAATCGCTACATCTCGGGAATGCCTCAACCGATCAAGCTGAAATTTTGCACACGTTTGGTCAAAATTTCATTGAAAAATGTTCAGTTGTTTTTTTTTGTACGCGATTTTTAATTTCTTCGAAAATGTCTGTACGCTCTCTAGCGCTCACAATTTTTTAGCTATCGGGCTAAACACGCGTACACAGATGGAATATGATCGCCCGATGATCCCATTAAAATTTCACGAAAATCGGTCGAACCATTTTAAAATTAAGCCATTTTGAATTTTTCGAATTTCATCATTTTTTTTTTAAACGCATTTTGTTCCGTATCGAAAATTCATCTATGAATAAAATGAGTGTCAGATTCGTGATCAGCGTGAAAAAAGACATGGCATTGCAGTTCCGGAGCTACGAAAAAGTTTACCAGGCATTTTTATAGTCAAAATTGCAAAAATTAGTGATTTTGGGTATTATTAAACAACGATTTCTTTGCTTTCCGATGGTATCGCGGAAAAACCCATGTGCCTATCGTGATCTACAGCAAGACATACACAAGGCGATGGATATGACGGGGTTAAAAAACTTGATAAAAAAAGTATCACTTGGATTTGTTGAGTAAAAATCGAATGTGGAAAAAAAAAAATTGAGGAGCGCATACTTCCATATTTTTACGCACTGAACCTGAATCGGCCAGCCGATTTGCATAAAAGTCTAAGACGTTGACGTTGAAACAAGTTGAAAATTGTAATTTCCATAACGCTTCTTCATAAAACTGAAAATTGAAATTTTCATAGTGCTTCCGCATAATGTTCCTTTATTCGCGAAGTTTCCTCTATGAGGAAGCCAACAATACAGACAATGCTTTCTCATAGAAGAGGCTTCGCGAATAAAGGAACATTATGAGAAAGCGATAAAAAAATTTCAATTTACAACTTTTTTATTTCTTGCGCAAAAATCCTTAAGGCACAGCGTAAGGATTTGCTCCAAAAAAACAGGTCGGTTTCGGATAACGGAAGTCAATCGATCCTCGACTGATCGTAAACAATTTCTTTTTCATCTCGCATTTGAACTCGTACGCATGAGTCCCCGTAACATTGCGATAAATCTCCCTCGCAGTGCTTCATCACTCGTTCAATCGTCCTCTCGACCTGGTCGAGTTCGTCGAGTATCACCTGCTGCTTGGTGCGAGTCACTTCACATTCTACAATTCGTCGGTTTCGTCGGACGTCGACCGTGTTCTCCGGTATTACTCGGAGCGCGGTGTCGCCACGGTGCTCCAGTGGAAGCTTCCGTCGAATTACGTATTCGAGAAGACCCTCAGATACGAGGGAATGTTCGCGGGATTGAACGATTGTCTCTACAGAAACGCGTTCCACGAGAGTTACAAGTACATAGCGAATTTTGGAGTCGACGAGTTCGTCGTGCCGAGGATGCACAACGATTTCAGGGAGATGATGGCCCACCTCGATCCGCCGCTGGAGAACGACGCTACCAATCGGCACGCGTCCTTCCTGTTCAAAAATGTCTTCTTCTACACGATGTACGAGGACGAACGCGAGAACAAGGATCCCAGTGAGTCCGTTGTACCGCATCACGTAAACGCAACAGTACGTGCACTGTAAAAAATGTATGCATGAAAATTAATGCGCCGGTATTGGAAGCTTTTATGCATAAACTACTCGAGTAGACATTTTCAAGCGTTACATCGGGCCCTGATAGGGTCCTGATAAGGCCTTAACAGGCCCTTGTCGGGCGTCCTCAGGACCTTATCAGGTCCCGATGTAACGCGCGAAAATTTCTACTCGGGTAGTATATTAAATTTAATACGCAAATTAGGGTGGTCATTAAATTAAACATTTTTGAATTTTTTGGGGACTACGCCGTATTATCATGAGGTATAAAATAAAAATGCGATGTGCGAAGGGTCCTCGAAATTAATACATTTTTAGAGGTCGCTACCGGCTATTTAATTTTAAAAAATAAAAAATTCGGAACATCTAAACTTAAAGTCAAAATGAAATATTCGAGATTTTCTTGGAGCCACCTCGCACTTCCAAAGTATAACGAATAAGAAAAAAAACTCTGCGAACTCCATATGAAATCGAAGTATATTTAGATGTTGCTACCAAGTGTTAAAAAACGAAGTTTTCGACAAATATAGCTAATATTTAAAAAGAAGTTGTAGAAGGTGAAAATACACCATGGAAAAATAACCGAATATTTCATTTGAAAAGATATATTTGTTGTAACAAAAGTTACATTAAAAAAACCGAAGATTTGTCGTTTCTGGTAAAGTTTCTGGTAAACGAGATTGCTCTTTGTCAGCTGTTCAAGAAGATTAGGTAAACAAAGTGTTTTGTTAATTCGTCGACAGAGATATTTTATACTTTTTGACCACGGCAGGAATTTGTCGACTCCCTTTACCAGAAACGACAAATCTTCGGTTTTTTTATTTAACTTTTGTTACAACAAATATATATTTCCAAATGAAATATTCGGTTATTTTTCCGCGGTGGTTTTTCACCTTCTACAACATTTTGTAACTATTGGCTATAATTGTCGAAAACTTTGTTTTTAACCCTCGGTAGCGACCTCTAAAAATGCATTAATTTCGGGGACTTTTCGCACATCGCATTTTTATTTTATACCTCACGATAATACGGCGTAGACCCCAGAAAATGTTCAATTTAAGGACCACCCTAATACAAATGTTATGTAAAATGAATGTACGGTAAAAAAAATGATAAATAAGTGATATTTTTGATAAAAGTTCTTTAATAATACGCAAAGTACTTAAAAAGTACTGTAATTTTCCATAATATTTGCAACATTCAATTTAATATACTGGTTTATACATAAAAGCTTCCGATACCGATACATTAAATTTACAATTTTTTTTTACAGTGTGCGAATTTAATCGATCCTTTGCCAGCAGCACTGAATTTCTGACCGACGCGGTGCGACACGAAACTGATTGCAGACGCGCCCTACCTGTACACCCAGGCGAAGACTTGGAGGCTGAAGGAGCCCCATAAGCCCGGTCATCGAAGCAGATACGTCGTTCGGGGTCTCGACGCCGTCGAGCTTGGAAACTACAATGTCTGGGAGCTGCGCCGGGGTTCGTCGACTTGTTCGAATCGTGAGTCATCGATCTTACGACGGCTTTCTTAAAATAATTCATCGTGGTCTAGGAATTTGAGGCTCTCGGGCTGACGGGGAGTTTTTTACAAAAAAAATTTAAAGGCCATTTGATTCTTATTATTATTAATTTATGCCGATGTGTGTTTAAGAATTCGACGAGGTTGCAGTGGAACCGGAAGTGGCTCTCTCGCACAACTACTCGCCCTGCGAGGCGGAAGAGACCGGCTGCTATCTGAAGGCGATCGTCATCGACCGGGCAGCCCAAAGATTCGCGAAGAAGCTGGGACCGATGGTGGCCGCGACATGCGACAAGATTTTCGGCCATACCGGTTGCCCGGTTGTTAAGAAAGAACCATTAGCATAACAGGCTGCCGATCTCTTCTCGGCACACACACACCATCCCTACCCTTCTTTCTCCGAAGGAACGGAGGAGAACTTTGGGTCATATTGACCGAACAATAGCGCGGACAGTGAGAAGCTTAGAACTTTTGTATTCATTTTATAAATAAAGTATCGTTTGATATGAAATTTAAAAAAAATTGTCTTCTAATCGGCTTCTAATCGGCTGAAAATAATTTGTTTGATATGCCTCTGGTCACAACTGCTTTATCGACCGAGGCAAATTTGTAAGGTGATAAATGGAAGGTAAGAGGTCGGCGCCTTCTCTCTCGAAATGGAACGGGGTCGACGTTATCGATCGGTAAAATTATTTCCATGACTATCCGATTGCCGCGAGCATTTCTCGACCGCGGAGCGAAATGGCACGATACGAATAGAATTCACATGGCGATGGGTCGGTGTCTTTGGTAGGGCGGATTCGTAACGAGGGGAGCGCATTAATTGAACGTGAGGTTGACCATTGGCGGAAAGAAGGAAGTAAGATTTAGGAGGGACAACCAAGAGGTCGATGAATATGTATGTTAATTGAATGTTGGTCCAGGTCATAGATAGATGTGAGCGAACATTAGTGACCCTTTACGTCTCACAGCGACTGCCAAGAATCAATAGGCCATAAAACGTATGATTTAAGGTTGGAGTTGCGCCCTTTTGATTCTAACGGGTCGAACATTTAACCAACCAATAGTAAAGATAGTGCATAACGTCGCAATTGCTATATTCCATTGACTTTCGAAGCCGAATCAAAAGGGCATAAAACGTTGGAATTCCGCCGTTTTGATTCTGACCCGTCGATCGTTTTGCCAACAAAAATTAAAGATTATACATTACGTCGCAACTGCAATATGCCATTGGCTTCCGAAGCCGAATAAAAAGCGGCATAAAAAGTATGTTTCGACGTTGTATGATATGTTTCGACGACGTTTAACTAACCAAAAGTAAAGATAGAACATTAACTCGCCATGGCAGTATCCGATTGGCTTTCGAAGTCGAATCAAAAGGGCATAAAAAGTATACTTTAACGTTGGAGTTGCGCCCTTTTGATTCTGCCCGGTCGATAAATTAGCCAACCAAAAGTAAAGATAGTACATTACGTCGCAACTGCAATATCCCATTGGCTTTCGAAGCTGAATCAAAAGGGCATAAAAAGTATGCTTTGACATTGGCGCTGCCTTTTCATTCTGACCCATCGACCATGTAACCAAACAAAAGTAAAAATAGAACATTACCTTGCCACGGCAATATCCGATTGGCTTTCGCAGTCGAATCAAAAGGGCATAAAAAGTACGCTTTGACATTGACGCTGCCTTTTGATTTTAACCCATCGACCATTTAACCAACCAAAAGTAAAGATAGTACATGACGTCGCAACTGTAATATCCCATTGCCGTTCGAAGCTGAATCAAAAGGGTATAAAAAGTATGCTTTAACGATGGAGTTGCGCCCGTTTGATTCTGTCCCGTCGACCATTCAACTAACCAAAAGTAAAGATAGAACATTACCTCGCCACGGCAATGTCCGATTGGCTTTGAAAGCCAAATCAAAAGGACATAAAACGTACGCTTTGACTTTGGAGCTGCCTTTTGATTCTGACCCATCGACCATTTAACCAACTAAAAGTAAAAATAGAACATTACCTCGCCACGGCAATATCCGATTGGCTTTCGAAGCCGAATCAAAAGGGCATAAAAAGTATGCTTTAACGTTGAAGTTGCGCCCTTTTGATTCTGCCCTGTAGATCAGTTTCCCAACCTAAAGTAAAGATAGTACATTGCGTCGCAACTGCAATATCGCCACTGCAATTGGCTTTCGAAGTTCCTCGTAAGCCCGACTCTCTTTCAAATTGAATTCCAAGTCAATCCGGCTTTCCCTCTTCTATAGTTCGAGGAAACCGCCCTCGTATACGCTACGCGCCCGGAATTTACTTGCCACGTGTGCCAGATCATCGCAATTATGCTAATTTCCGGTGAGTCCGGATAGATCGGTACGCGAGTCCGGCACGAAGTTCGATTGGTAACGTTCGATCCCGCTGCATCAGTTAAACTAGTTTCCCTTCGGCAATTTTCTTCGGACGTCGGAGACTGCGAAACACGATTACGATATAACGTCGAGATCGTGGCGGAATTTTGAAAACACTTGTCAGACTCCGAAGCTGCGATGGACCAGGTGGCGTTCGATCATTGCTCGGATGCCTTTCACCTCAGAGCAATAGCGATCGAGGTAGTGTTGTGAATATGAGAAAATCATTATGGTGGGTTTTTTTTTTTTTTAATGCAAATCGAATTGAGGCGGAGAGCATTAAAGCTGTCGCTGACCAATCGGCATTTTATCGAACTGCGGACGTTAATCTTAATTTCCCGCCATAGTTTGCTCTGATGGTATGGCAAAGTTTGTTCAGTGCTGTTTCGGACCGGGGGCTTTTCGCCATTGAGCCTGGGATCGAAGCATCGAATAGGGTAAAAGTGGGGAATGTGGCCCGGTCCATATATCATTGATTTACGTGTTAATCGAGGTGGGCCATATTCACCACTTTTATCCTATACCGAATTATTCGACGCGAAGCAACATCGGAGCCGGAGAAAAGTCTTCGCTAGATAACGGCGAATGCTGTGATAAAAATCCGTGTGGAATTTAATGTGCTGGTACTGGAAGTTCTTATGCATAAACTGGTGTATCAAATGTCATGTACTCTTTGCGAACGCCAGCCGTGCAAACGTCGAAGTATCGGAAATCATTTATTGTAAGCGGATCATATTTCTGGAATGCATTACCCTCTACGGTCACGGAAGCACCCTCTCTCAACGTCTTCAAAGGTCGGCTCTTGTAACATCTGATCTGTCGCGAGCGACGTGAAGCAGAGAGCCAACAATAACTTATATTGTCCTTACATTATCGTTTATTGCTGTTTTCTTTTGCTTACATGTACTTCTCGCTTTCTGTTTACCTTATCATTTTCAACTATTTTTCTCCTGCTTATATGTAATTACTCTCTCAACGTCTTCAAAGGTCGGCTCTTGCAACATCTGATCTGTCGCGAGCGACGTGAAGCAGAGAGCCAACAATAACAAATTATATTGTCCTTACATTATCGTTTCCTGCTGTTTTCTTTTGCTTACATGTACTTCTCGCTTTCTGTTTACCCTATCATTTTCAACTATTTTTCTCCTGCTTATATGTAATTCATGCTCTCTGTCAATCTTCGCCGCTGCTGCTTAATTTGCCTCACTTCTGTCACTACTCTCTGTACTCTCGCATCTCTCTGTATTTTCTTGCCTATTGTATGCTTTCGGTCCTTACGGGAATTGAAACTTTCAGGATCCAACAAATAAAATAATAATAATAATAATGTATGATTATGATGAAAGATTAATGTACAGTAAGATGAACGGCCCAATGATTGGCCTTGGCCGAATTACCGTTCGTTGATCATATTATGTATGATAGAAAATTCTATGTTTGTCCGGCATGCTCATTTTTTGTATATCCTTCATATTGTGCATCATGTGATTGGTTAAGCATCGGGACAAAATGTTACAAAATCATCGACTTTCAGAGTTTTATCTGTGAACCCGCCAGAAAAAAGCTCGTGCAGGTCATTTTCTTGTCAGTTTTGTTAAGCGGTTACGTTTCTAAAATCGATCCGTTTTTTAAAATCAGAAGCGAACAAAATTATGAATCCACTGTGTGATTAAGGGTCATTTAAAACAGTAGTGCGCGAGAAAATAATGAGGAATGACAATTTCGCCGGGAAATAGATGGGTCAGAATTAAGTTTATAAAGACGAATTAAGTTTATAATATTTCAGTCAATGCGATGAGCACGCTGGTGAGTTAAGTTTGGTCACCAATCGGGCATAGATGCAACACGGCATAGGTTACATATATGATAGATAGGCTGGATGACAAAATTGTCGGTCAGTGAATAGATAGGCTGTATGACAAAATTGTCGGTCAGGCTTTAGATAGGTCACTATATGGGCTATAATATGACAAAGTCGTAGGACACTAATCGGGTCATTTACAACAGTGCATATATTTCGAGTTTATAATTTTAAAATCTTTAAAATTAAAAAAACAATACTTGTTGTGGTTAATTAAGACTCTAAACTTTTCGCTAATACCAGTTATTTCAATACCTCCACTATTCTCACCAATCTTCTTTCATTTTCAATGCCATGCGGAGCTTAGGAGGTCAGTAATTGCGCCGTTCACCTTACATTAGAAACTTTAGAAACATTGTACTTTTAATAATTTACTTTAATGTTACTATAAAAGTACTTTGAATCCAATACACTATGAAAAAAATTCATATGAAATTATTGTACTGGACTGGAAGTTTTTATGCAAAAACTGGTATATTACATTTCATGTACGATTTCGATGAAAAATGAATGTCCACTATATTAAAAACATTGGAATTCTTTAATTTTAAATAATTTACTTTAATTTTACTATAAAGGTAATTTAATTTTTATAATTTACTTTAATTTCAATGAAAAAGTATATTAATTTTTCATCACCATTGTACATTAAATTTACAATTTTTTTACAGTGTAATTCACTTAAACTTCACTATAAAAGTACATTAATTTTCCTTCACAATTGTGCATTGAATTTAATGTACCAACTTCGGTATTAAAACTTCCAGTCCGGTACATTAAATTACATTTTTTTAACAGTGTCGTTAACAACGTCGTCAGAAACGCACTGGAGAAGAAAAACATGAGATATTAGTTGTGAGTATGAAATAAAGTGCCGAGACCGGGTGATTAGGTTCGATCACTATCAATCGCTCGGCTCTCTCGAGCCGCACGTCCGCCAAAGTTATAATTACGCATTTAAAGATCGCTCTGATCCGGCTCAGCGAAAATTAAAGAGCAGTAGCTCAGAGTGCACAGCTCCGTGCAGACGAAGTTCGATGTTGTGGCAAAAGACCTAAATACTAAAATCCATCGTGTCAAATCGCAGTCCGGTAACTCGCAATATCCGCCACCACCGTCAGCTTTTCTTAACCTAATGGAAGAAAGACAACAACAAAAAATAATTGGGAAACTTCGCTGCGAACTGCCTGCGGGGGTAAAGTTCTCTCGTTACCCAGGAAAACTGAGACTCTGGGGGAGACTTTCCGCCTAATGTATTATCCGAAATCAGCGTCTATTCAGCAGCCACGCTCTTCCAGCACTCTAGTTCTGAAACTGAGACGTGCCCTATTGTGGCCGTGTTGTAGGTTCGCGAAGACGGAATTTGAAGGCGGAATTGATGATAAGTAATTCGAAAATCGTCGGTTATTTTATCCCCTAACGCGAGGGGAATTCTTTTCATGCTCCAACGGGCTGAGCCGGCTCGAATTTCTTCCTGTGGGACCGCGTATACATTATTATTATTATTATTATTATTAAATGTATTATTTGTATGGCGGATTTCTCCTATTTTTACCAGTACACAATAAATGCCGATTTAGAGCTCAGAATAATACATTTTATAGTAGAAGTAGTAGTGGATTTATTGACAATATTTCAGATGGAACAATTTTTTCTACATAGCATTACATAGTGTAAGTTGTCTTAAGAATATAAATATATTGTCAATTGGCCATCGACCTAAGTCCTTCAGCCATAGGTTTTACATAATTCATGAATATATTTTTTAACATATTGTGAATGGATAGTTAATACACATTTATTCGTACATTTTATCATTTTATTATTTTATTATTATTATCTTAAATATTATGAATTATGTGGATGAAGGAGCTCGGTGCGTCAGTTATCGCGAGACTGTCTGAATGTACAGATAATTGATAGTATCAATTGCTGATTTACGAGGCACCGAATGTGCCTCGTGCGGCGATAGAAAGAGGATGGAAGCGGTAGTTGATTCGTTCAAGGGTGAAGGCTCTACTTTTGGCCAACGGGCTAATTTGCCCGGCGGCCTGATCATCACTCCGGCGTCGGTCTCAATTGCAATTGTCTGTATTTTTATCCCAGTGGCGAGGGGGGAGCAGAATTTATTTCCCGTCCGTCCTCTTCGGGCAGACGACCCTCGTCCTTATTTACCTAGTAAGGCAGACGTGTTACGCCTACTGTGGTGGTTACAAGAACGCTGTACTTATTTTTTTTTTCTACCGAAAAAACCGGAGTGTGTCAGGGGTCTGCAAAGCATTCGCCTACATTTGAAATGACTTATATAAAATAATAATTTATACGATTGTTTATATTATTAAATTATATGATTATTTATATTATTAAATTATATGATTATTTATATTATTAAATTATATGATTATTTATATTATTAAATTATATAATTATTTATATTACTAAATTAAATCCGGCACCAAATCCGGATTAGTTTGTAATAATTTAGAATAGCTTGAAATCTCTTAAATGCAAATTGGAATACGTGCGGCGGTTTTGCTATTGTTACGCATGCAAAATCACCTGCTTTGCTTGGTTGCATATTTTGATTATTTTTTCCTTTTCTTGTTGTCTCTCTATATATACTATGTTATTTATTATTTATTTAGTCTAATTATGGTGTTCTCTTCATTTGATAATCCTCACGTAAATGGGCTTGCCCGCATGTACAATGAAATAAAACAAATTGAAAAAAAATGTATATGAAATATATGAATTATTTATATGATTAATTCATTTTTCCCCACAGTCGTAATGTTGGGTGAGCAGTGCAGCGAAGATGTTGCTGGTCCAAAAAAGTTCCTCGTAAACTAGAGGAAGCTTTAATTTTGTCGGGGCGCGCTTTTGATTCCGAAAGAGGAATAAACTTTGTCGGTGGTATTTTCAGTCATTGCCGATGGTACAAAGATCGCCGGAGACATTTTCGATTCAGGTCGGAGACGACAAGTGTCGGACGGAGGTGATGAGGTACCGGCGCCGCTGAGTGTCGAGGCGCGCGTCTAGGATAGATAAAGCTTCCTCTTTAGAAACTCAGGGAGCCACGTGCGCTTCCCGCTGGAAGCTGTTTGAGTTCGTTCGGACGAGTCTCCGAATTCTTCTGCTGGCATTGTCAATTAATCGCTATTACCGCACGTGGCGGTTTACGCGACTGTTCCAACAAGTCCTCCAGCCCGTCGTGCACGGGACTTTTCAACAACAATGATATCAATGTTCATAATCAATTTTTATCTCCGCTATCAAATAAACTACACTTCGAAGTATCTCCGTGAATTTTTTCAAATATTTTTATCAACGTTGAGTTATTAACCGAACGATTACAAGATCACGGACCGGCAAACTCGTATTTGAGTCGTTACGTGAAGAACTAAATTCCTTATCGTACCTTTCTGTACCATCCGTCGATCGATGTTCGTATGAACGCGCGATATCACAGTTCATACGGACTTTCAAAACAACAATACCAATGTTCAAAATCTATCTTTTTCCTCCGCCATCAAAGAAGCTACACTTCGAAGTAACTCGGCGAAATCTTTTAAATTTTTGTTCAACGTATCGGTATTGTACGAACGATTGCAAGATCACGGTCTGGCAAGCCATACCGGATCGGTGCCATCCGGTGCCATCCGGTGCCATCCGGTGCCATCCGGTGCCATCCGGTGCCATCCGGTGCCATCCGGTGCCATCCGGTGCCATCCGGTGCCATCCGGTGCCATCCGGTGCCATCCGGTGCCATCCGGTGCCATCCGGTGCCACCCGGTGCCATCCGGTGCCATCAGGTGCCATCAGGTGCCATCAGGTACCATCAGGTACCATCAGGTACCATCGATCGGTATTCGTATGCTTTGCGCACGTTATCGCAGTTCACAAGGACTTTTCACAACAACGATATCAATGTACATAATCAATTTTTTCCTTCGCTATCAAAAAAACTACACTTCAAAGTAACTCCGCGAATTTTTTCAAAATTTTTCATCGACGTATCGTTATTATCGGAACGATTGCAAGATCACGGACCAGCAAGTTCGGATTTGACTCGGTACGTGAAGGACCATATTCCTTATCGTACCATTCGGTACCATCCGTCGATCGGTATTCGTATGCTTTTCGTGCGAGATCACAGATTGCCGAAGAAATTGTCTCCCGTTCGACGAAACATACGGCATGAGAACTGTAAAGTCGTAAAAATCACAGCAACGACCATGGGCGAATCGTGGCAGTTCGGACGTTGCGCGCGCGGATTCTGCGTCCGTCCGGTTGACGATCGCGATCGAACGGACTGCCGAATCGCGAGGACCCGTCGTTTCGAGCACCACGGACTTTGCACCGAAGAGCGATGCAGCCTGTCGTGTTCCGTGTGCGGCAATCGCCGAAAACATCACCGAACGAATCCGCAGCGAATCCTCTTCCCGGGTCCTTTCGCCGTTACTCTCGAGCCACCGCAACTCGCAGTCGTTCGGACACACGACCGATATCCCTCGCGCATTACGCCGCATCGTCCGCCAGCGAAAGGACCGCGACGGAATTTCGTAACTCGGACAATTTACATGGTCGTTGGATTTTTCGTCTGTCGTTCGTGCATTATCGACTTTACGAGTCTCGCGGGGACGGTGACGAGAATAAAACGACCCGAAAATCGATGCCGAAGACGGAAGAGCTATCTTTCGCTACCGTTCACTCGTACGACATTAAAATTTATGGCGACTCCGCTGACGACTCTACTGGTGGAGAATGTACATACATTTTTTGTTCTATTTTTTTTCTAATACTTTGTGAACGAATGGCTACTCTGCACTCGCTACACTGTAAAAGGGTTTTGTACTTTCAACAAACCTTTTTGTCCGCAACGTCCACAATTCTTGCATTGTTCATTTTACAACAAACATTTTTGTAAATTTAACAACTTTTGTAAAGTTAACAATTTTTTTAAATTAACATTTTTTGTAAAGTTGACAATTTTTTTAAATTAACAATTTGTTTTAAATAACCATTTTTTATTGTAATATTCTCCGGGGACTCGATGAACAAATTATTTCGCGTAAGTGGCCGGCCAATCAGGCAATCAAATTATCAAACCATTTAGCATGTCCTGGCACTCCCTCTCTTGTACTCATGTCTCATCGTATTAAACGTCCTTTGGGGCTCGTTATTTTGATGTTTTTAACTGGTGTTTATCGTGTCGTCTGACAATTTCTTATTATAGAGATACATATTGATAAATATTTCTATCAATATAAAATATATATATATTGATATATATACTTTTTAAAATTAATATCTGGACTCGCTACACAGTAAAAAGACATTGTACTTTTAACAAACTGTTTCTGTCCACAAGCATACACAATTGTTTTATTGGTAATTTCACGAAAAAAAATATTCACAAATATTTTTGTAAAATGTGCAGCAATTTTTTTTCTTGCAAGATGAACCCGAAAAGAATTGCAGATCTTGGTGGACGAGAAACATGTACCAATTTCACTGGTTACTAGCTAAAATCAACCAGCTCAGAATTCACTTGTTATCCGTTAATTGTATCGCGCTTTACCATCAACACTTTGAAGCCCAGAATCCCACAGGGGAAGAAGTATACGTGACACATATTGAAAAGTATGTTTATATAAATATGGAATGTATTTTCGTCGAAAAATATATGCAACAGTCCTACTTTAAGTTAGTCCTCGCGAATGGTGTTCACTTCGCATAAGTTTCGGAGAAATGAGAGGGAATTGCAATCACTTCCGGATGGTATATAAATCTGAAAAAAATCAACCATATTGAAGGTTCTGAAAAGATTAATTTCGCATAATAATAATTACGAAATGTTATTAACAAACTGATGACAAATAAAATTGTTCGACAAATCTCCCGGAAAACTAACTTTTTAAAAATAAAATTATTCGTTCATTTTTCTGAATACGTATGAATTTTTCCAGATTTTTAAATTCACTTTGAATGTTTTTCCTTGTATATGGAAAAAATGTGTAGAAAGTTACAAAATTCAAAGTGAATTAAAAAATCTGAAAAAATTCATACGTATTCAGAAAAATGAACGAATCATTATCTTTAAAAATAAATGTTACGTTTTCGGGAAATTTGTTGAACAATTATATTTTTCATTAATTTGTTAATAACATTTTGGAATTATTATTATGCAAAATTAACCTTTTCAGCACCTTTAATATGCCTGACTTTTTCAGATTTTAATACCATCGGGAAGTATTGGGAATTCTCTCTCATTTCTCTGAAACTTATGCGAAGTGAACACCATTCGCAAGGACTACCTTAAGGGAGGTTTAACATACGCAACCGTTGCTGCTATCCTTCTTTCTGTTTGTCCCACCAGCAGCGAGTTGATTATAAGAAAACTTCTCCGGGCACCTCGGAAAAATACAACAACGTCTCCATCCCTATCGTGAAGTTTGCTCTAGCGCACCTGGAATTTTAATCAAAGTTGACGTGCGATTACGTAATTGCCAAAGTATCTCGGCGCGCTAGCCGGTTCGGTTTGTCACGCGCTCGCTGCCGTTTCCTCGCTACTCTGCTGTTCTGACCCGGATTCACTCCACACCTGTCGCCTTTCCACTCCGTGGCACAATCCTTCAATGCCTTTCGACGTGTTTCTCGGCGGTGAAAAAAAAAATTAATAAAAAACCAAAGGAGTAAAGAACATAATTCGATCACGGTATATTATTGAAGAAATCCTCATCAAGGTCGTAAAAGCCACATTCCAGCACGGGTTCGCCGATTACCATGCACGATTGTGCAATAAATCTGGTCGAAGCCATTTCGTCGAACTGTCGCCCGGCTCGAAATCCTTGCTATCGCTCCTCCAATCTATATTCCGGATGACAACTTCTCGCCCCCGCATAAAGCGATGTTTAACTGAACGGCAATTTACAACGCGATTCGCGCACGAACAAATTCACATTAGAGCACACCGCCGTTTTTGTTGAATTTTGGCTTGTCATTTTTTGTATGGATTTTTTTTTGTTTCTCGTTTCTGCTTTTTCCTAAAAAAAAACCGATCCGGCTTGCCCAATTAACCATCCGCGAATTTTCCATCGGAACGCATCGTCAATTTGACGAAGGGCGAAGCAAAGGGAAAATTTGTATGGAAAAATCGACGTAACGATGATATCCTCCGGGGATTCGACGAACATATTATATCGCGTAATTGGCAGGCCAATTAGGCAAACAAGTCATTAAACCATTCGGCATGTCGCTCGACTCTTTGCATTCACGGTTCGTCCTATTAAACTTCTTTGGGGCTCGTTATTTTGATGTTCCTAACTGGTGTTCATTGACTCGTCCGACTATATCGTAGACACTAAAGGGTGGAAGGATTCCAACTTTGCAAAGACGCTCTACGCATCTTAACGTTTCGTTTGATGTTATATTTGCTCGCCTATCTAGATTTGATCAAAATGTAAGAACTACCTTAAGGAGCGGCACATTTATATCTCTACCACTCACAACTCTACCAGAAAACATCTCTTCCCAAACATCTCCACCAGAAAACAAGTCTCTCGGATAATAACTCTATCAAAAAAGACAGTTCTAACAACTGTACCAAAATCTCTACCACTAAAGAAAAAAACTCTCCTCGCATTTAAATGAAACTCTCCCCGAATTTAAATGAAACTTTCCTCGAATTTAAATAAAAGTCTCCCCGAATTTAAATAAAACTCTCCCCAAATTTTTATTTTTATTCCGGGAGATTTTTATTTTTATTTAGGGAGAGTTTTATTTTAATTCCGGGAGAGTTTTTTTCTTTAGTTGTAGAGATTTTGGTAGAGTTCTAATACGGTAGAGATGTTTCCTGGTAGAGTTGTTATGTGGTAGAGTTGTTAGAGCTATCGTTTTTGGTAGTTATTATCCGGGAGACTTGTTTTCTGGTAGAGTTGTGAGTGGTAGATATATAAATGTGCCTAAGGAGCAAGTCGCAGACAAGCTGCTGAAACGCTCTTTTTCATAGCGATGGAACATTCGCCGGCAATAAATTGAAAAGCTCCGCGCCAACATTACGGAACGCATATATGCTTATTAATTAAATTAAAATCGACCGTCATACAAATATCGCTCGAAGGCTATATGTTGATCAATCGCGTGTCTCTCGGTTCTGCCATCTATCAAGGATGGAGCGACGAATGACTTTACAGGTTTACACGTGGCAAAAATAATGTTGCATCGCAAGAACATGAGCTTTTCAGAGAAATTCTCTAAACGCGGGCGAATGATAATTCATTAGCGATAATGCAATTATATAAAGTACCCTTCGCACCGGAAGTGCATTATAAGGCATCGATGTTTCATGGAATTCCGCAAGGATCGTCGATTCTCGCGAGTCGCTCGTCGATAATACATTTTTATTGATTTTTCGTCCACCGGAAGTTTTCGCGTCGAAAGGAGTTCGTCGCTCTATTGCGCGGCAATGGCGCGAAACGTTATCTCTCAGTAGTGATCGTTAGTACGACAAAGGAGACGTCTATAGCTGTGTAATTTTTATGATGAATGTCTACCATCCTTGATCGGAATCTCGCGTGCCTCGCTCAATCGTACGATTCGACGATAGAATCTTCGTGTGCTTCTGGTGACGGGCTTACCAATTTGTTTTGCATGAAAGGGGCGAAAAAGTCGATGCCCGGTGGATGTTTTCGGGCCGGGCGGATAAATACGGCAAAGTACTGATGGCAAATAACAGGCTGTGGCTCTGAATGAAGAGCGCCCAGAATTGCGTTCGTATTTTCGAGACAAGGTGAGTAAGAAGATAGAGGAATTAAGAGAAGGAAAAGGAATTAAGTTTATGGAAGTATAATGTTACGAGGGTGAGTTTAACACTTTTAGGTGATCCTTATGATTGTGATGAGTGACGAAAAAATTGATTGATTATTATGACGAAAGAAAAATGAATGATTATGATGAGTAAAGGGAAAGTGATGATTATGACCAGCGAAGGAAAAATGATGTTTATCATGAGCGAAGAAAAAATTGATGATTATGATGGGGGAAGGAAAGATTGATAATTATAATGAGCAAAGGAAAAATGGATGACTATGATAAGTGAAAGAAAAATGAATTAGGGTAAAAGTGGTGAATATGGCCCACCTCGATTAACACGCAAATCAATGATATATGGACCGGGCCATATTTCCCACTTTTACCCTATGTTACTGCAAACTTAATAATGCGTGTTGCCTGGCTTTTGTTAATCCAAACATTTTTGTTTCCTTTCTTTAACTGCTTAATACCAAAAGCAATAGGAAAGACGGACTTCATGCGTCGTTCCTGCAACTTCCGGTGGCCATTAAAACTTTTCCGCCAGAATGATGATTTTCAACGTTACAAGCTATCACTATTCGTCCTCACGTGCACCCGAGGATTTTTCTATTAATTGCCGCGGAAGCTCGATAATAACCGGACCGGCAAACGATGTGCTTTCTTTCGAAGAGGAAAACGTTTTTTTAAATTGCTTGTTTCAGAAAGAAATCTTTCAATTAATTTTTTTTTAAGTTAACAAATCTGCATCTCCACGCACGTTACACGCAGACTTCTACGAATGTTTCATGGCGGCAGTCGAAAAACACGACACTAATTGCTAAATGCCAATTAAAGTGCAATTCCCAATTACATTTCGATTAATTGATACTTGTCAAAGGATCCGACGAATGAACGAACCGAGCCAACGCGAGCACAATTTCTCTCCCGATATTGGAAATCTTACGCTCAAAAAATACATATTATTCGCGAAATATTCAGATAAATAGATAAAGTTCGCCGTCTGCTCCGTTTATCGATATTTATAAAGTCCCAGTTGGCAAAGTAATTTTTCATGTTTTCCGGAAATATCGCCGGCGCGGAATAGACGAATACGTCAACGAATTATGATCGACGATAGTAAAGATTTTATCGAGTTGCGGCGTCGAACGCGCCTGCTGGCTTATTCTCCGCACGAAACATCCGGTTTCCGCTTGTGTGCACTCGTCGCGACGCCCCTCGATCGATCGAAACGGCAAGAACGTTAAAGATTATTCCGCATCGGCGAGAAGGCGTTACTTTATTATAGCAAGGTATGAGTCGGTCCGTTTGCAACTGTCGAAGTCGTTACTGCTCCGTTATCCGCGGACGCTCCGTTTTATCGCCGGCTAAAATTACTCAATTCCATCCCACCGAGCGGTGTTAACAGTAGTATCGAGATATTTTTGTACATATTCGTGAAACACTTCGCGATACTGTGGATACAATACATACATTCAACAATAAATGTTTATATTGCTTGTTTTCACTTTTTTTTTCGTCGGAATCTTTTTAACCCTCTCGAGCACATTTTGCACTTAGTTAGAGTGATGTAACTTTTAAACCGATCGATAAAAAATTATTAAATTTGAATCGTATCCTCGGATTGTCCGTACCTCACTTCAAGAATTTTTTCAAAGCGTTTCATTTAGGGGAGACCGGGGACAAAAGTAACAAAAATCATTTTTTATTTTTTTTACCAACAAACCCGAGAGTCTAACGCTTCGGTATCCAATGGTGTACCATTAACGTAGTCTTAGGTATTTAGTTAAAAAATTTCAAGCAGAAAGTAGCACGGAATTGCGAACACCGCCCCTTTAAACACAAACAAAATTCGGTAAGAATTTGGGCCGCGGTGGGGTCAATTGTAACGGATAGTGGGGTCATTTGTAACATCCTCCTGTACCAATGAAATCCTTCGCCGACCGCTATTAAGAAATAGAACCGGTGTGCATTATCACAGAAAATTTAAAATTTAAAAAAATTTTAAATATATTAGCCGTCTAAGCTGTTTTACCCGGCTAAGACATTTTAGCCGGCCTAACTATACACCCCTACTATAAATGTTATAGTCTGCAATTGGTTGGTTATAAATTATAAGTGTATAAATTATCGCTGATTGCTTAGAATGTAAGAATAAAATAAATAAAATATATTGGTATTGATATTGGAATTGGTAGATGTTAATTATTGCTGGTACAATTGACCCGGATCGACTGTTACAATCGACCCCACACATGATTATTAGCAAAGTTATTGTGGCATCGGTTAATAACAATCTGAAACGGATCGTCTCAACGATCAAAATGTTCTGCAAAAATGTACCTTTCAATTCCTTGTGCTTGTTTGCACTAATATTTAGTATTGTGTTGCCTAGCTGATGCGATCCGAACCGCCGAAAAATCACTTCTACACTCGCGAATCACATTTGGTTTCGGAGAATTGGTGTTTTTGAAAACTCAGCTATGAGGTGATTGCATGGCCATAAGGTAATGTCTATAATGTTGCTCACTTCATATCCGATGCGTCCGATCATGCGCAGCGTTGCGCAGCCGCTTGTTACAATTGACCCGTGTTACTGTTGTCCCCGGTCTCCCTATTATTCCCTTTCCGACGTGAATGAACGCATGGCGACAAAAGGCGGATCAAATAATTGTTTTCGACGCCGCTTATTAATCTTATTAACCCTTTCGAGCACTATATAGTTGAAGTGACGTACCTTTTAAATAGTTTGGCAAAAAATTATCAAATTTCTTCGGATTGCTCGTGAGTCACTTCCATAATTTTCTCAAATTTTAAAAAATCTTGAATTATGTTTTTTTTTTTTTATTTTTTCAAGGGGTTCCATTTCCGACGGAATGAACGAATGGCAACAAAAGTCGGATTAGATAATTGCTTTTAACTCCTCTTATTAACCTAATTGCCCCTTTCGAGCACAATGTTATATTCCTTCTTTGTTGAAGTGATTTAACATTCAAATGGCTCGTTAAAAAAAATTTTAATTTGCATCGGATCTTCGGACTGTCCGTACCTAACTTCCGGAATTTTTTCAATTTTTTTTACGCCTTAATTATGTTTATTTTTTTACTTTGATCAAATCCTTCCATTTACGGTCAACCCTTTTCGCCGGAATGAACGAATGGCAACAAAAGTCGGATCAGATAATTGCAAACGATAAACGTACACCGCGTATTGTACGTTAATCGAGCGCTCGTCCTTTTTCAAATACAAATACGTTCGAGTACCGGGACTTCCGGGTAGTCGTGAAACTTTCACGACGACCGGAAATTGCGGATATAAATATACGTACGAGCTAGTCGACAAGCGTTGAGGGATAAAAACGTTGTTGGCTTCGATGCCGCCGCGTGGGCGCGAGCGAAAAAAAAACGATTGTCTCTAAATAAAGTAACGCGGCGGCGAGTTGCATCGCTGCGATAAAGTCCATAATTCCGCTCTCCATATAACTCACCCTTCGCGCATATAGCGCCGTGTATACCACGTGGGCGTATCGCGGCTTTCCTATCCGCGCTTATCTCACACTAGAGTGTTTAAAAAAAAGCATTTTTTCGGGGTGCAATTTGAGATTGAAAGCTATACTTTTGGGGGGAGGGAAAATTTTTTTTTTCAACAAATTCACACTACTGGACATCTTTAGAGTTTCCTATATATACATTTTTTTAACAATTAAAGAATATGTACATTGGGTTCACTACAAAAAATGACAAAATGACAAAATCTCCCATCCCGTAGAAGTGTGTATTTCGATCTAAAAAAACATCTCGCGAAAGGCGGTCGTTGACAGATATGTTTAAACGATGCCGCATTTTTTGGGTACGAACGTCGAATACGGCAGCTCTCAGAATTTTTTGCTAGGAACCGCCGTTCGTGGGGTTCAATCTAAGATCGAAATCTATACTTTAAAACGCTGGAGGAAAATTTTAAAAAAATTGAAATCTTCATAGCGCTTTCTCATAAAGTTGAAAATTGAAATTTTCATATCGCTTCCTCATAAAAGTTGGAAATTGAAATTTTCATGTGGCTTTCTCATAATGTTCCTTTATTCGCGAAGTCTCTTCTATGAGGAAGCATTATCTGTATTTTTGGCTTCCTCATAGAGGAAGCTTTGTTATGGTGAAAAA